>JARDYJ010000002.1:14524110-14884110 GCA_029215755.1 Spea hammondii | reverse complement strand
CGGGCCCGCTACTTACCTGGCAGACGCGCCAGCAGTGTCTCTTCTACCGCCAGGGGGATGCAGGAATCCAACTGAGCCATGTGACGTACATCACGTACGTCACATGACCCTTCTGCGCGTCTGCTTCCCCTGTGCAGATCCGCGGAAGTCTGCGAGTGGCGCGTACATCATCAGTTCAGGTAAGGGGGTGAGGGAGGCCGTATGGAGTATGTGAGATTGAATGAAAGAGTGAATTAATGAGTATCTGTGAAGGAGTGAGTGAATGAATGTTTGTGAATGAGTATATGTAAATGAGTATCTGAATGAGGGAATTAATGAGTATCAATGTATGAATGAATATCTGAATGAGTGAATGATTATCTGTGAATTAGTGAATAAATGTGAACAAGTGAATGAATATGTGTCTGTCATAGCATGGATGTGTAAGGGGGGGGCAAAGATGCCACAGGCAGTCTGTTTTGGTGGCAAAGATGCCACAGGCAGGCTGTTTTGGTGGCAAAGATGCCACAGGCAGGCTGTTTTGGTGGCAAAGATGCCACAGGCAGGCTGTTTTGGTGGCAAAGATTCCACAGGCAGGCTGTTATGGGGCAAAGATGCCACAGGCAGGCTGAGTGAAACCGTCCGTAGAAACCCTCCGGATGCGGGTGTCAGTGTGGCAAAGCCTGTCCTGGTGTTTGTGATTGGGTGTCAGTGTGGCAGAGCCTGTCCTGTTGTGTGTGTTTGGGTGTCGGTGTGCAGAGCCTGTCCTGGTGTGTGTGTGTGTGTGTGTGTGTGTGTTTGGGTGTCGGTGTGGCAGAGCCTGTCCTGGTGTATGTGGGTGTCAGTGTAGCAGAGCCTGTCCTGGTGTGTGTTTGTGTATGGGTGTTGGTGTGACAGAGCCTGTCCTGGTGTGTGTGTGTTTGGGTGTCGGTGTGCCTGTCCTGGTGTGTGTGTCTGGGTGTCAGTGTGGCAGAGCATGTCCTGATGTGTGTGTCTGGGTGTCAGTGTGGCAGAGCCTGTCCTGGGGTGTGTGTTTGTCCTGGGGTGTGTGTTGGTGTGGCAGAGCCTGTCCTGGTGTGTGTACGAACACAGAAAAGAACCCCAGCACTCCAGTCAGCTTCCAATCCTTAGGTTACTTTATTCAAAGAAAGCAAAACAAAAAAGCAACGTTTCGGCCAAACAAGGATTTTGTCAAGCTCAAAAGGCCCTGTTTGGCTGAAATGTTGCTATTTTTGTTATGCTTTCTGTTTTTGTTTTGCCCTTTTTAGCTGCTAGCTCCCAGCTTCCTGGGAGTTGAGTGCTGAACCATTTCTTCTTTTTTTAACTGTTCTGGTGTTCATTTTTACTTATCCAGAGATAAAACGCCCTCCTGAATTTGTAGTGACTTCAGGGGACAAAACATTCAAGGCCCTGAAATAATTTAGTGGAAAAGATAAGGTATTGTGTTATTTACTCTATAATATTTATTTCAGGGATTAGTCGCACTATATAGTGGCTTCAGGCTTCCCATGTTGAATGACCAAGTATTATGTATATGTATGTTTTTTCATAAAAATGGGCTGCTCAGTCTGAAATGCCCGGGCCTATTTTTTTGTCCCTGTCCGTGCCTGATTACAGCTCACTCGTTCACTTGTGCAAATGGACCAAAAAACGAGTTGGGCAATTTTTTTGTTCTATTTTTGGTCCATTTTTTTTTTTTGGACAACAAATTTTATTTCCTGCCACTTTGGTTCAGACAAAAATTAGAGGGCATTTTACTTTTTCGAAAGCGAAATTCGTTGTCACTCACCCTCATTCACTCTCTCATGTTCTTCCACACTCTTATTCACGTTCTCTCACATTCTCATTAACTCTCTCACGCTTTTTATTTCTTTGTCCGCTGCTCCAAAAGGTCTTCCTTCTTCTCGTTTTCTTAACATACACATTGATGGTAATACAGCTGCGGGTGTTTATCCAGTCTATTTTTATATCTTTATGGATGGTTAGACATTAACTCATAATGATAGCATCATCTCATTTGACCACCACATATTTTTTTCTCATTGGGAGAAGCACATTGGGATTTGGCGTTTAATACTAGTGCTATGATACATTTTTCACTTTTCAACATTCTATAAAATGCCAAATGACCCAGACTTTGTCATCTTCTGGCTCATCTTCCAGTGTTAATCTTGTAGTTTCCTCTGTTGATTTTTTTTTTTATCACAGGTATCATACTATATAAAGCCCCGAAAACTGTGTTAATTAACTTCCAAAACCTTTAAGTTTTACAGCTAACATGGTTGTCTGTAGGTTTATTTGCTACTGATTGCAATTAATGTCAATGTCAGAAGATATAAATTAACCCTGTTGTACCTCTCCTTATATGACCGGGATATGATTAACACAGAAAAAAATGAGTGGGACAGAGCATAAGCTCATGGGTGTATGGTAAAATAAGCATGTACAAGTGTGAGACCTGGTAAACTGTATAAAAATGATGTTCTAGGGAATCTACAATTACATATGCCTCCACAGGAAATCCAAGGGTTCAAGATAAGTGGAACAAGCTTCCAGCAGATGTGGTAGAGGCTTATAAAGTAAGAGAATTTAAACATGTATGGCATCTGGAATCTAAGACAAGACCAAGGACCCAAGGATGGGGCAAATGGTTCTCATATGCCATCAAATTCTATGTTTATATGCGTCATTTGGGAGTAAATGGATGGTTGGGTTACAACATTTTTCTTTTATAAATAATAACAAAAGATCACATTTTCTTATTTTATTTAATGGAGGTTAGCTAATGTGCATCATTCTTTGAACCAGCAGGGGTATTTGGTGCAGTAGGTATGCATGCATTACTAAAAGGAGATGTTTTACAGATGACATGGTGGGATGCAGTAGGTATGACGTACAGTAGACAGAGGCTCTTTAACTTCTGAATAGCATATTCTGTATGTTATTATTACTTTATTAATGTAACAAAGTCATTTTGGTTACAGGGAAAACTGCTTCTCGCCCGTAAGTCCAGAAACATGTCCTCTCGTTCAGGCATTCATCTGTCCCAGTCGGATGTTTGTAACTCACAGCCACGTCCAGCTGAAGACAGGTCTGCAGACTCAGGACAGACATCTCTTCCTCTTCACAGACATCATGCTCGTTGCAAAATCAAAGTGAGTGATGTGTAGACATAGTGTTTGAAAACATATACTGTCTGAATCATGCCTCTGAGTCACAGAGCGATAATGACTAGTCAAACTAAATTGGTTATATTTGCATTCCAACATGATTATACCCAGACTCAAAAATCATACTATTAATCTGATTCACAATCCACCAAAAAGAGAAAAACAAAGTACACTTAAAGTTCTATTAAAAGATTCTCGTTGCAGATCAAAAAGTAGTTTAACACAGGAACCAATTCCTTCGTAGCAAGCACATAAAACATAGTTTGATAAGGGGTGTGGATAAGGGGTTAAAGACGTGACCCCTGTCCATAAAAGAATAGTCCCTGAGAAGACTGTGAATAGACCTGCATCGGTCCTGGACTGTAACCTATCAACTTCTCGACACTAGGTGGTTCCTGGCAAATCATAAAATGTCCCTTACACAGCATGGTCAGTGCCAAGCATCCTCAATGGTAACCTCTGTGTGTTGCTGAAAAAAAGTCTATAAGATCCAAATGATTGGTCAGGTATTTGAGTTCCTGAGCTGCCAGCAAAGCCTGTAGGAACTTGCACTGGAAGAACACATGAAGTGATGTCTCCTCTGCCACCGGGCACGAGATGGACACTTGCGAGGCATGCATTAGACCCTACATGCAACACTGAGATCAGCAATTCATTTAACTACTACACCTACATTTACTAGGTTGATGGGTTATGTTTGAAGAGAAAAAGTATCATTTAAACAAAGCCATGAGTAGTATTGAGTAGACCTCTGAATTCGGATTTGCACAATTTTTAATGAATTTTGTTAAATTTGTTGATTCGTACGAAAGTCCGTAAACCAGAAGGGAGCCCCAACAAAGCAAAAGAAAATGGAGAACGCTCCAAATTTACATTTGAAATTTCATTTTTCTTCTTCTTCCCTGTCTACATTCTTTTCTCCTCTTCAGTGTTCTTCAGCGTACTTCCGTAAAACAGGGCAGAGCCTCTGTGCACACCGTGTGGTGTACTCTGAAAAGCGCTTAAGAGGAGAGAAAAATGGTAAAGGGAAAGAGGAGTTGTTGGAGAAGGCAGTGAGAGAGTGGGAGAAAAAACATTTAATTTACAAATAAAAAAAAAAAAACAATTGTCCAAATTTTGTCCAAAACTAAAAAAAAAATTGTTCAGTAAGGAGTCATCTTATATTATAATATATCTGTTTCCCAAACTTAACTGCTCTAATGCAAACACTATAATACGGTAAATGGTCCGTTTAGGAACATACCTATAGAGCTGCGAAAAAAATTGCTGTTACGATTTAACAAAAAAATATTCAAACATTAAGTTTGAACCCAAAACTTTTAAGAAATGTACTTTCAAAGTCAAGATAAGGTCTTGAATTGGAGGTCAGCAACCTATAGCTTCAAGGCCAGCTTGCTGTACTGCTACCAAGGGGTGTCCCCTATTCAACATTGTCCGTCTTATGAGAGAGAGGCAACATGGACAGTACTATGTGGCTCTAAAGCCATCAGGATGTAAAACTAGATGTTCTTTCAAAGCGGAGTATATTTAATATGTTTACATTATTTTATGACCTTGGAAGATTCTTAATGTAGTCACCATTTGCATTGGCATAGTTGTGCTGATGAAATAATGCGACCAGGCAAAACTTTATCTTATTATTTACGGAAACCATGTGTGGAGCATTTGTTTTTAAGGAAGACAGTGTGAAGGTTTCTGCACCGCATATTCTCCATTGGGGAAACAGCAGGAAAGAAAACAATGGGGACTGAGACTATTTTTCCAAGCTGTCTATTTAAAATGCAAACTAGTAAACAAATAGAAAAACAGGTCTGGGCTATTATTTCTCTTTTTATGAATCTATTTTACTCAGATTATAAACATAGAGTTTGACAGCAGATAAGAACTACTTGGCCCGCAGAGCACAGACAGAGAAACCTAAAACTTCCACTAAAATATGCCTGAAGGTGGCACTGGGAGCATGGGTGGAAATGGTTTGGACTGCTATTAATAAATCGATTATTTATATTACTATCCATACCTACCTGTATTTCTGTTCTTTTGCAGGTCACCATCTCACTATAAATTAAAACATCATGTGCGAGTTAGTGAGATGTGGACTGCATCATGCATGGAAGAAGTCTGCGAGGGAAGCACCTTCCCTGAGCGATCGTTTGTTGTAGGCTGGCCCATCACCAATTCTGTTGCAACCTTTAGGTA
Source organism: Spea hammondii (assembly GCA_029215755.1). NCBI lineage: Eukaryota > Metazoa > Chordata > Amphibia > Anura > Pelobatidae > Spea > Spea hammondii. The sequence continues at coordinate 14,878,762 of JARDYJ010000002.1, read as the reverse complement.
TGTATCTTGCATTGATAACATTTCATTAATTTCATTAAGGAACATCATCAACGCTGATCCTCATTCATCCTTGTCTCTTTACTCCACCACCCAATTCCATATTGGTCCTGGAAGGACAGTCAGGATTCTAAAGAAAAGTTACCAGGTCAAGCGATGTGTTTCTAAATTCATAGAAGTGGTTATACAATATATTCATATAAATTACAATTGCCGAAAAATTTAAGAAAAACAATCATAATTGCTCTTCTAAGTGTTGCATGTGATTATACTCTTTGCTTTCCTCCGTTCTGTGAGATGATTTGATAATACCTTTTAAGAAATTAGATCTACTTGGGGTTGTAACCTAAACATCCATTTATCACTACTTAATGTTTAAGTCTATATTTAGAGTAAAGATGATCAGTATGTTCCATTAAAAATGAAGAGCCGGTTAAATGTTAATGGTTTGGTATTTCAGGAATTCTTTGTCAAGATTCTACAGTACTTCGTGTTACCGTTATCCAATGCATTGTGTACCGGTGTTATGCTGTGAACTGAGGACATTTGGTCTATTTATCATCTGCCAATGGTACTCATCGTTAGTTTACAGCTGTATTTATTAAATAGTTATACTGTAAGTAATAAACTTTGTATTAGGAATATAATGTAAAGGAAAGACAATATCATTAACTTTACCATCGTGTAACCTTGTATTAAGACAATATATTTGTTAAAAGAATAAAGGAAGATTTAAAAATGTAATCAGATGACAAATAAATCAAAGCCGTATAATGCTTGCTTGTTGAAGATGAAAGGGATTGTAGTCCAAAAACAGATGCAACGAAGACTGGCTTAAAGCAATTAATTAAAATATTCAAGGCTTACTTTGTTATAGTTATAGTTGAGGCATATGTAATCGGGGATTCGCTAGAACATCATTTTTATAGTTTACCCGGTCCCACTCATGTTTTCCGTGTTAATCATATTCTGGTCATATAAGGAGAGGTACAACAGGGTTAATTTATATCTTCTGACATTGACATTAATTGCAATCCTTGGGAAATAAACCTACAGCCGCAGAGCCAGATCACGGCAAGTCTTTCTGGAGATCAGAGGATAAATCCAAATCCTACATGGTATAACATAACTGTTAACATTCAGGTTTCAGTTGTGGCCCGGTAAACATGTATTTTATGCAATAAAGGCTAAACTATTATTGTTGCATAAAATGCATTTATTGATTAAAACATGTATGTTTTAACTGAATGGAATTATTGTCATTTACGTGCATCTTAAAAATACTTTGATGTGATGTAATGTGCCGTCTACATAAAAATACATTAACCACAAAAAAAGGTACATTTGTTATTAACCCCTTAAGGACAAAGACCGTACATGTATGACCACCCATTGTCCTTAAGGGGTTAAAATACCCAGGGAGTTATTAAATTGTCATTTCAGTAAAAGATTGATTGCAGAGAACACCTGCTAAAGAACACGTGTGACAAAATCCAAATGTTTATCGAGAGCTGAGCTTGTAACTGGAAAATTGGCAGGAGAGCTTTGTTTCTCTGAATAACGCTTTCAAGAACTCCTTCCACATATTATGGTGGTTCATAAATCCTCAAACTTCTACACCTTTTCTTCTATGCTACTAAGTTATTCAAAAAATAAGAAAATCAATAAGAACATGTATTTTTCAGTGTACATTTTTTTGATGTATTTTTCTAAGAGTTTTGCTTTTTCTTTAAATTGCAGATGACCCTTTTTATCCTTGAAATTGTCTTTTGTTAAAGGTGGGGCCCCAATAAATCATTTGGCCTTGTCCCCTAAAAACCTGATTATGGTGATTTAGCTCAATGGAAAAAAACAATGTTCCCCACAGTAGAAGTACTTATTTTAGAATGTTTCCCTGTATTTTTTGCTGATAGGCTGCATTTTTTTCTTTATTTAAGTACTCCAGAAGAGAAGGAAAAGTGGCTTGCTCTCCTTCAAAGGTACGTAAATGATGTTTGGAAACTTTCCTGTTTTAATGTTATTACGGATTTGCAAAGTGCATGTTTTATGGAAACAAACTTCCAGCACCTGATTTGTAATGGAGGCAGCTTTAGGTTCCCGTGGTCATCTTAGATTAACAGATCCCAAGTTTAATTTTCTAAAATGCATACTGCATCCAGATCTGTACACATCATATACTGACGTGTATAGATCAGGATATAGCATTATGTTATGTCTACATGTCCACATGGGTTTAATGCCCATGAACTACCAAGTTTGACATTTTGATTCAAAGACGTTGCTTAATTATCTACATTGGGGACGTTTAATGTTCTGCCTACTACAGCATCACTTTTAATGTAAATATTGCCCCATCTGGCCACCATAATTCAAGTTCATAGAGGCACGTGGAAGGAATCCATATCATTAATATATTAAATATTACATTATTAAAAAAGCTCATGCTAAAACTTGCTGTTAATTTGTGAGTCGAGGGTGTTGTATGAATTTACCCTTCATCAAGCATTGTTATTGTGTTGAACTTTACCTTTCATACTAACTCCACTAAATACGTCACACTACTGTATATGCGGATTTAATAATCTTATGCTTGGAGTGCTTCAAACATAATCCCTTTGTTCTATGCACATGTTATTAATCAAACCAACGTCAGATATTCTGTTTATCCTTTTAAATATGTTGTTTAGGTTAGACCTCCCTATCCTGTTTTCTGAAGAGCATCTTGATGTATCCACAACACATCACAGTTCATATTTTATAAATGCTTTGTTGGACCCCACCAGAAACATGATGGATGATCCTATTGTCACTTAGGCAGTGTTGTTTGAAGCTAATGATGTTAAATTCCTGTGGTGTTTTTGGTTTTATGCCAGATCTGGGGTACAGCTTAACATTTCTGCTGAGAAAAAAAAAATCTCAACCTCAATTTCAGCCTCCTGCCGAAATGAAAAATTATTCAGTTTTCTAAGATCCTTGAAAATGAAAATTGAAAGCAAGAGATCATATATTCACTGTATAGTACATTGCCAAGATGTATTTCCATGAAGGATAAATTTATATAACATCTAGAATGACGTCTTGGCTTAAAGTATCTCTCTACTAACTTACGTTTGTTTAAAACATATTTGCCTTCTTACATGCAGTAACTTACTGTGTGTGGACTGGAACAAGATGTCATGAGTAGTATTACTGAGTTACAAGTTTCCAAAGATGGGTGCTCAAGTTATAACGATCATGGTTTTGTCCTATGTTATATTCTACAGTGCAATTCAGTAAAATTATGATTTACTAAAAAAAAAGTAAATTGAGCTATTGCTTGGATACCACGATACAGGCCGATCAGCCATAACATTATGAGCACTGACAGGTGAAGTGAATAACACTGATAATCTTGTTATCATGGCACCTGGGTGGGATATATTAGGCAGCAAGTGATCATTGCGTCCTCAAAGTTGATGAGTTAGAATGTAAAATGGGCAAACATGACTTTGACAAGGGCCAAATTGTGATGGCTGGACGACTGGGTCAGAGCATCTCCAAAACTGCAGCTCTTGTGGGGTGTTCCCTGTCTGCAGACGTCAGTACCTATCAAAGAAGGAAAACCAGTGAACCGGCGACAGGGTCATGGGCGGCCAAGGCTCATTGTTGCACGTGGGAGGCGAAGACTGGCCAGTATGGTCAAATCCAACAGAGGAGTTACTGTTGCTCAAATTGCTGAAAAAGTTAAGGCCGGTTCTGATAGAAAGGTGTCAGATCACACAGTGCATTGCAGTTTATTGCGTATGGGGCTTCGTAGCTGCAGACCAGTCAGGGTGCCCATACTGACCCCTGTCCACTGCCAAAAGCGCCTACAATGGGCTCGTGAGCATAAGAACTGGACCACGGAGAGATGGAAGAAGGTGGCCTGGTCTGATGAATCACGTTTTCTTTAACATCACATGGATGGTCGGGTGCGTCACTTACCTGGAGAGGACGCGGCACCAGGATGCATCCATGGAGGCCGCACCTCACAACTTACAGGAGTTAAATGATCTGCTGCTAACATCTTGGTGCGGATACTACAGCACAGCTTCAGAGGTCTAGTGGAGTCCATGCCTTGACGGGTCAGGGCTGTCTTGGTGGCAAAAGGGGGACCTACACAATATTAGGCAGGTGGTAATAATGTTATGGCTGATCGTGTGTATGTAGCCAGGTAGATGTCAATTAGTTCCATTTCCATTAACGGCACTTTAACAATAAGGCCAAACATTACTTGCATTAATATGCAAAGCAAATAAATCTGTTCTTTCTTCTAAAGGTTTAAACACATTAAAAAAAGAAACAGAAACATTTAATAAACTTTTTCAGTTTCTATGGCAATAACCTATCAGTGCCTACTTTTTTGTCACATGACAAGTTTTCCCAGAAAAATTATGACTGAGGCTAAATCTTGGATAATTATAGATTTATTTCTGGTAAAGGTGTTCATCGTTACTAGGTATGGTTTTTCACTTGCTATATGTAATTTAAAAAGTGTTAAATTCAGCAGAATGGATCAGCATATACCCAATAAAACTTTAGTTTGAGAAAACGGGAACTTTTAGGTGGTGAAGTTAGGATAGGCTAGGAGACAGTGCTTTACCGGGATTTATTGTATAGCTATTTCATTTAGTGAATATGCTATTTACAAACGTTACACAATTCAGTTTGTTAACATACCCGGGTAGCATTCTGGTACTCATGCCCAGGAAATGTTCTGAGCTCCTACAAAAGAGGGACAAAAAGACTTGGGTCCCTCCGAAAAAGAAAAATCTAGGTATTACGAGACGTATAACACATTTCCTTGTTCTTTATTTTAGACACATCCAAGACGAGAAAGAAAGTGAACATCCCAAGACAATTCCTCTGAAGATTATCACAAAAGATATTGGAAGCTGTGCCTATGTGAGTGTTTCTGCAAACACGTACATTTAAAGGTGCTCTTCTGCTTAGATAAATCATCAATTTCTCTTCCTAGTGTGCTGATCAAATAAACCTTAGCAGAATGTTGTTTTATTATTTTCCTCTGAAGGTTTAATGACACAAAGGTCCGTCTATATATTGTGTGAATACCGTATTTGCCCGATTTATAAGACAAGGTTTTTTCCAGAGCAAATGCTCTGAAAAATACCCCTCGTCTTATAATCGGGGTCATCTTATAATCAGACCTCAAATAGGTCTGACTATGAGACTAAGATCCAGATCCCCCGCAGCGATGCAGGGGACCTGGATCTTCCTCCTGTGTTATGCCCCCCCAACTTACCGGTGCTTCTGAGTCCCCGGTGCTTAGTCCGGGCAGCGTGTAGAGCTCTACGCGATTCGCGTAGAGTTCTACACGCTGCCCGGACTAAGCAGCGGGGACTCAGATGCAGGGGACCTGGATCCTCCTGTGTTATTTCCCCCCCCCCCAACTTACCGGTGCTTCTGAGTCCCGGTGCTTAGTCCGGCCAGCGTGTAGAGCTCTATGCGATTCATGTAGACAACTTCCGCTCAAGCGCGTAGAGCTCTACACGCTGCCCGGACTAAGCGCCGGGGACTCGGAAGCACCGGTAAGTTTGGAGGAGGGAAGGGGAGGCAGTGTTAAATGGGGGGGGGGGCATAAGGCATTTCTGGAGGCAGAGTGCTCTGTGAAATGCCTTTTAACCCCCTTAATGCCACTCTGCCTCCAGAAATGCCTTTTAACCCTCTATGCGCCACTCTGCCTCCTGAAATGCCTTATACCTCCCTATATGCCGCTGTGCCCCATAATATGCCTTTTAACCCCCTAAATGCCAGAGTGGCATATAGGGGTATAAGGCAATTCTGGAGGCAGAGTGGCACATAGGGGGGTCAAAAGGCATATCATGGGGCACAGTGGCATATAGAGGGTTAAAAGGTGTATCATGGGGCACAGTGGCATTTAGAGGGTATAAGGCATTTCTGGGGCAGAGTGGCAAGTCTGGGGCCAGATGTCCATAACTGGGGGGGCAGGTTGAAAAAAAGGAAATAAAAACAAAAACAAAATATTTTTCTCAATCATAGCTTTTATTAACAAACAATTGTTCACATAGTTTACATGAATTAACATTTACTGGTAAAACTTTTTTCCTTTAGGGTCGTCTTATATTCAGGCTTTTTCTTTTTTTCATAAATTAATATTCAGATTTTGGGGAGTCGTCTTATAATCAGGGTCGTCTTATAATCGAGCAAATACGGTATTTTATTGAAAATCATTACAACTTATCTTTTCTGCCAAGACAAAAAGTATACCGTGTGCACATGGCATCCGCTTTTCTGATCAGTTGCTCATTTTCTATTAGTTTATTCCATTGTAGCAGTAACAACTAAAACAGAAACTCTGAGATAGTCCCTAGTAGATGCTCAGATAACCTCTATGGCCAGTAGGCTGCGAACAGCAGATCTATTTTATAAAATGGGAGGGCAACATGCAGTCAGTGCTGAATACAGATATTCATATTTATGTATTTTCATGGCTTGATGCTCACATTTCATTTAATTTTGTCTGCCCACCTTCTGCTCTGTTACTTTTCTTCATTGATTTAATTATGGATTCCCAAGATAAGGGAATAAACTCCCACTGATTGACAGCAAGCTTGCGTTCAACCGCCTTTGGAGAGCCTCAGGTGACCTAATTATATTCCAAATGATATTGTCTCAGCCTCGAGTGCATATAAACCATGGGTACTTTGATGTTTGTCTAACTTCTTCACTTAAAGCCATAACTTTCAAGAAGATGAGAAGACAGAGGGCCAGTAAATGTGAAGCCATAGAGAACCACCTGCAAAAATGCTTTGCAGTGTGGCATAGTCTTATTCATTTCTCTGGGTAACAAGCTATGGGATGCTAGATACTGTCCATGTAAATGTCATGCCTTAAACAGGAAAAGACCACACAATCCACCTGGGCTTGTTAGTATTTAGTAGACATGGGCCTAAGGTATCCCTTAATGATTTTAATTTTAATTAATCTCTGACTCAGATTCTGTATCTGTGATCTGCATCCTATCATATACTATCAGGGATACAAATCTTAGTATATTCTTAAGTTCATTAGTTAGATGTTTTTTTTCCCCTTCCCCTACATGGATCAGACATGACCGTCTTCTGCTTCAGATACTTAGCTATTTTTAGTTCTTGGGTGAGAACTTTAGCTGCTGACTTTCCAGCGTTACATCAAAGTCTAAAGTCGGTTTATGTTACAGCTAATCTTCTTTATTTTGGGCCCAATCAAGCTCTTTAAAAAGTCATACAAAAATAGTCTATCCCAAATCCATGTTATGTGTTTTTATTATGCGTGCTATTCTAAGGCCTTTTATACGTTTAACCCTTTTCACTTAGATGTTGTTCTTTTCTAGAATGCATGTATAAGAATCTTATACTAGTCCAGAATGTAATTTTCCAGAAAGTATTAAAGTGGAACGGTTACATTCTAGATTATACCCATTCCTAATTCTTACATCTGTGTTTGATGTTATACATGTATATTAGGTGTGTATTATTTTGACTTTTAATATTAACATTAAAATTAGCTTTGTTATTGCTGCCACGTAATGTCTTAAACATTAAAATATGTGTGATAATTGTTTCGCAGATGAACCACATGTTTAAAACCAATCTTTGGGTCTATTGGCTCAAAAAGAGTTTCATAAAACATAGCGTGCCTAGTTGACTTAGACATTTCTTAGAAATTCTTTAACTATATAGAATATAAAAATTTAAACTAGTCATGTAAAAAATAAACCACACGTGTCAGCAAGCAATTCGCTGGCCAGCATGCTAGGAAAATGAAGTGAATAACACAGGTGTCCCCTCAATACAAGCAATATCAAAACATATACAATAAAAACAGATATTTAGAAAAACTTTATTTTGCAATAAAAATGGATTAATGATTTTCTGTGGGCTAAAACTCCCATCACCCTCAGCTATAGCGATGACAACGATGTCATAGTTTATAACCATAGTTTGATTCTTTAGTGTGATTATGGAATTAAACCCCTTCTAACGTAGCCTAAACTGCATTATATTGTGTCACCTACACGGACTGCGTGTGCGGTCTACATGTATGCCCAACATCTATTAGCTAAATTTACTAAGGTCGGTGTGAGCGTTTACGACAATGATTTTGTGTTCATTTCTTTTATTATTATTATTATTATTATTATTATTATTATATTTCATTTTATTTTGAATTATGTATGTTAAAGGTCTGATCATGTTATTGTTCTGATATAATAATAATTATTATTATTATTTTACATAGTGCCATTATCTTCCATAATTAGAGGAATCTTAGTCAATTTCCTAGGAGCTCATGTGAACAGATATAGGGCTGTACACGTGACCATGTTGTTTTATGTCTCTCTCTTACGCCGTGGATCGGATACCCCTGAGGATTTAGGGTCCGTACCAGCGAGTAGTCCACATTCATTCACATTCACAGCTGTTAGGCAGGGCAGGCAGCTGCATTCCACCCGGGTCATTTCAAAGTTGATGCGATAATTGGTGGATGAAAGCTCCGTATTAGCACAAAGTATATTCTGGCAAGACTAACTTAATTTTCTTACTTTGCAAAATCTCTTGAAAGACCACAAGACTATTCTGGCACAGAGCCTTTTCTTACCAAATGCGATGACCTGGTACTGAAAGTCAAATATCAATTCTTCAGGGAAATAATTCATTCTTATGGCGTGCATGCCTGAAAATGTTCCCGACAGAATGATTCCATGTAAACGTTGTTTATGTTATGCCCAGCGCAAAAGTGTCAAAACATTATGTTCTGGTATTCGTTTTGATGCGTGTTGAAAATGTGCTTTAATGAAACCTATCCAGATTAAATAACCTGCAACCCTGTTACCCCACAGCTTCAGGAATCTGGAGAAAACATGTTTACAAATGAGAACACAAACAGTTTAAATGAAAGGAACAATGTTTATATAAATAATTTTATATAATTCTGGCCTTATATCTTTGATGGGCCACCTAAAAAAGATTGAGTTTTTCATCAGGAAAGAAAAAGACATCTGAAAATGTTAATGAACAGATCAAAGAGGATGGTTTGTATAACATTTTTAGATGTCCATACAAACAGGACCATACAAACAACAAGAGGTCATCCATTGAGACTGTTCCATAGAACAGTGGAAATGTTTTTTATAGTAAGAGCTATAAAGATGTGGAATCCACTAGGCAGATTCAATCAAAGCCGTTAAAAATTGTCTGGATGCCTTTTTTCAAAGCAGAATAAATGGTTACAAAAATGTTAATAAGACCAAGAGTATAGCTAGTGGAGGTCAATGGGCTTCAGTCTCCCCCCCCCAACCAAAATTACTATATCGCTACGTAAGTCTCTATATACTCTATGTAGAATATATTGTTGTTGGAGACACCGATACGGGATGGTAACATACATCTAATCTCTGCTGGGGGAGGAAGTTGGATAAGCTCCATCTAGCAGTCCAGAAGCATAGAACATGGGGTTCTGATCCATTTAGGAGAGATGCATGCAGGTCACAGGTTTGTAACAGAAGAAACTAAACAAAAGATTAAACAACATAAAAATAATAATACAGTAGTGCCTGTTAGGTCCTAGGTTTTAGATCTGCCACATTGAGGTCCATCCCAGTTTTGTTGTGTAAAAAAGAATTCTCACTTTGGATCTTCAGGACAATAAAACAAATTCTTATGAGTCTGGATACATAGAATGTAAGCCTGACTGTACACTTTCTCTTCATTCTCTTATAGTCCAAAACACTTACTGTAACCAGCGATGATACAGTGACTGATGTCATCAAAATGGCTCTGCAGCAGTTTGCAGTGGAGGTGAGTGTTACCCTCTCTGTCTATTGCAGGGGTGTCCAAGTTTTTTCTGCAGTGGGCCACTTCATCAGAATTGTATACGTGCGCGGGCCGCACTCATTTTTCACTGTGAGAAGATATGGCCTTTAATAAGATATGCAGGTTAAAATAAAGTAAATGACACAAAACCTTTACTTTTCCTCTCACTGATTCCTGGGCCTAGAAAGTTTTGTCACTACAAATTCAGGATTCTGAATAAGTTAAAATGAAATAGTTCTATTTATCCTAGGGATGCACCGAAATGAAAATTCTGGACCAAAACCGAAAATTCAGGGTTCACTTAGCCAAAACTGAAAATGACCCCCCCCACATACTTTTAATAAAAGTAAGTTGCACACCAAAATTGTACAAAAAAATTATATATTATGATTGTTAACAACAATCTCAGGCATACCCAGATTCCAGCATGTACTGGTTGGTTGGGCATTTTACCAGTAATGTTTGTCCAATTTTAGTGTGTAACCACGCTTTTATTAAAAGTAACACACCACAATTGGACAAAAAAAATCAACAATATGACTTGGTATGATAGGAGTGTGATTGCTAACAGCAAACACACTCTTTTCATACCCAGGCAACCAGTAAATGCTGGAACCTAGGCATAATAGGACTGTAATTGCTGTTAGCAGATTGCTGTTAGCAATCACACTCCTATCATGCCAAGTCAGCCAGTACATGCTGGTACAGGGTGGCTGTAAGTGCAGACCCCATACTGCTGGCAGCATCAATACACAAGGGGGGCAGCTAGCCAGGTTTCAGCATGTACTGGCTGACTTAGCATGATAGGAGTGTGATTGCTAACAGCAATCACAGTCCCATCATGCCTAGGTTCCAGCACTTACACATCCATGCTATCACACACACACACTCATTCATTCATATACTCATTCATTCACACATTCATTCCCTCACAGGCATACTCATTCAGACAACCTCCCCCACCCCCTTACCTACTACAGCTCTCGATGCCGCTCACAGACTTCAGCAGGGGGTGCGGCCTCCCTCGTTCTCCCCACAGAGGAGGCAGGACTGGAGCAGAGAATAGACCCTCCCACAAGTAAGCGGCAGGGCTTGTGATAATGTGATCCTGGGTGCCGATCTCACGCGGGCCGCACCTCAAGGTCACATGTTGGACGCCCCTAGTCTATTGTATGTTGTGCGCCCTTCCTTATGTTTTATGGGGTTTCATCTACACTCGCTGCTTACTGTTGTGGCATCAGTGAATGCAAAAATGCTACACTAAACAAAAAAACATACTTTAGCTCTCGGACTTAACGTATTTTGTCTTTTGTGCAGAATTTACCAATCCTGTTCAATTTGATCCAAGTCAGAATACTTATTTATTTAATTAAGAAAGTGATGTCTCCCAATCAATGATAAATGATAAAATATAGAGGTATTTAATCAAACCCATTCTAGAATATCTCATAAAAAATACTTTAGATCTAGACATCTATGCTCTATAGCCCTGGGACATAACAAATAGTGTATTACATATCAGATAAGTCTTACAGAAACAAAAAGTAAGGAGGGTCAACTATCTTATAATCTAAAACAGTAGTTTAACAACATCTGGTGGGCTAAATGATGAATAAAATTGTATTAAGAAATATTTTAGGTCTGTATCACTCTGTTTCATTGGATTTGTGTGTGTGTGTATCCGCAGCTGACATTTCTTTTTTTTTTCTCCTGTGCTTTGCTTTCTCCAGGGCTCCGATACAGATTACCAGTTATGGGTCACCTCTGGCAAAGATGATTCACCTTATCCTCTTATCGGTAAGGAATGCAAGCTATAGCCTCAGTTCAAACCTTAAAGTAGATACTAGCAGAAAATAAACGTCCCATAGATATGTAATGAAAGGATGAATCTGATGTACAGACAACCTCATTGTTTTTTATTGATTTCTATTTAAGTCGTTACATTACATTTTTTTCCCTTTAATGTGGAAAGAATGCAAAGTAGCAGAGTTGGGCTCTTTGAAGTGTAGATTGTGGGTGAAACACAGTGTACATGCAGACCTTTAAGAACAATTGTTTAAACCCTTACTAAGTTATCATGTATGTCAGGCATGTGGACCTTACTTCATAGGATACTTTTTTTATCACCATTACACTGCAAGGATAATTACGTTACATTTATTCATACAGTGCCAGCTGGTTCTGCAGCATTATTACAAAAGGGAAATACTAAATTAACAGTAACATTAAACTTGGCAATATAAAAAAGGAAAATAAGATTTACACACATTAAAACATACCGGTACAGAAGAGGACCATGCTCCTGTGAGCTTGCAATCTATCACGTGGTTGAGGTGGAAAGAAGGTGAGCTGGTAAATCTCCTATATCAAAAAAAGTCCTTTGTACTAGGCTCTCATTAAAATCTTTCACGCTAGAACTATATTCCAAATGGACATTACCACATTAACACCAAAATGGTAAAGTGTAAGGCACTGGATACTACAATCAAGTAATATTCAATCTAATGACGGATTCTTCAGAAATCCTGCCGCGGCATGGCTTTGTTCTTCTTAATAGGAAGGCTACAGGGCTTCCCTACACTGGTACAGAACTGAGAGGACCATAATGCCAAAGCTCTTTGTCTTAATCCAGTAATTTGCCACCCACATCTTAATATATGATCTTTATTATAGTAGGAACAGCTGAAAGAGATGATATTTGACTGTCTTTTAAAAATCATTAGTGACAAAGACCCAATGTTGGACATGGGAGACCAAAATAAAGCGAAAACCACTAAAACAGATGTGTAAGCTTTTTAGTGCACTTCAGGCAAAAACAATTTATGCTAAGCGAACCATTACTCATAAATATTTAAAATAACCGTAAGCAAAAAGATAGAGACTATTACAAGCAGATAGTACTTGTCTCTGTCATCACACATAAACAGACAGACCCATTTATTTAGGCATAAAACGTTCCCTGTGTGCTTTGTTTAAAAGACTCCTCATAACAAACACACACTTGTTATTTCATGGATGCAATGTGCGAACTCCGTGCTCTTTGTTAGAATTAAGATCATTCAAAAGTCAAATAAAACAAATTGTGGGTTAATCCATATGAATATGTGAACATATATCAGGAGCTGAAATAATGCGTTGTCTCGTTCTGGAGGTTTTATGGATTAGCTGCGTTCCAGCCGTCAGATATAGGCTAGTTATTTTTCTTGGGTTCAAGGCTGGAGGAGAAATTTATTAAGTGTACAACCTAATGGACCTGTTATTACCTAAACCAAACCGCTCGGGTTGCAGCCATTGTCCTCTCCGCACCACCTCCTCTCTGCCAAGATGGCTGCAGTGGCACTTAACAGCCTGTTTGGGGCATCTTAAAGACAGGTGCATAAGGAACAGGCTTGGCAAGGGTGGTTTACTGAGTCGGCTAGAAACTGAACTCGGCTCTGAAAACCTTTCTTATACTAGGGAACATTTCAAATGAGGAAATATTCAATGAAAATGTTTTTTTAAAAAATCAATAAAATACAGGAATTTTAGAACATGACTAAAAATGTATCACATGGTCAGTGGGATTTTCTAAATGTATATCAAAGAACAACCCAGTAAGGACATTTAAAACAATATCTGAGAACTCAAGCTTGCTCTGTTGGTTGCCCGCGAGAAAATACATTTTCCGTGTCCTTTCTTTTAAACCTTCACAGGACACGAGTACCCATATGGAATCAAAATGAGCCACATTCGTGATGCATTGCCACATATTCAGGGCACAAAGGACAATGTCTGTTCCCTAAGCCTCAACGAGCCTTTCCTAATGGAGCAACTACCCAGAGAGATGCAGTGTCAGTTCATACTGAAGCCCAGCCGACTGGCTCTCGGCCATCAACTCACTGGTAAGTCCTCTGTTTTACAGAGGGTTCATTCAGCTTAAAATGTTCAATCTATGAAGTATGTTATTGCAGAAAACTGACATAATGAAAGGGTAGAGACACACATTCCAGCTGCCTGAGGTATTTTCCTAGAATTTACGGCATGTTTACACATATTGAGAAAGTTACACTTTCAGGAAACTGACTCGCAGTTTGGGTTCCAATTACCACAACAGGGAATATTGGAGAAAGAAAAGTGACAGCTAATATATATACATATAGATATGTGTTATAATTAAACTGTCTTTTCAACTGTGAGTTGTAAAAAGTGGTGCTTGTCATTTTTCAAGGATTAGCTTGATGTGTGGGTTATATTAATTACATAGTTTTCACTAATATTTACACCCTTATAGTGAGATTTGTCAACCCTCCATTCACGTCTCTAAGATGATGACTGAAATCTGTTTCCCATAAAGCTAGTGCCAACTCACATAGGGGCTGGACCAAGAATAGCCTCAAGATGTCAATTCCTGAGTATTTGTAGGACCTTGTCTTCCTTTCCTGTGGGATTGGTGGAACGTGTTAAAGGCACTTCCATCCTTGGTTGTGAACTCCCTTCAGTTGAGAAGCCTGGGGCAAGTCAAAGAACAGAGAGTTAATCCCTGAGATAAACTCTGCATGTAACAGTACACATGCCTTTGATTGGGGATTGAGCTCAAGACGGCTCGTGGAAGCCAGGTGATGCTCAACAGAGGGTGATTTTGTCATGCATTCCAACTTGAGTTTTATCCTAGCTAAATCTTTGGGTTTAATGAACATACCCTGGTGGTTTTAGGCCCTGTTCATTTCTGTCCCAACTAAAGAGTTGAACGGCATCTATCCTTTATTGCCAATCTGCTGTATGTATACATGCAGTTATATGGCTACATCTTCTCCTGTGTTGGCCCAATAAAATGTATCATCGCTCTTTAAGAGTTAATCCGTTCTGGTTACATACATTAAATCAGTCTTGGATAATAACAGTAGCAAATTGGCCTGGCTGGAAATTGAATAAAAACAACAAAAATATCTGAAAACAAGAGTTTTTGTAGTGTTTGAATGGCTTGGATGCAGCATTTGGCTTTGTGTCCTGTTGCACAAGGTAAGCTGCTTTCGTACCCAAGCTAATTATAAACCAAGCTGCTAAAAATGGTTGATCTGTAAAGTCCATTCAGATCTTTGCCTTACAGATAATTTAAGAGGGTAGGGCTTACATGTTTTTTTTTGTATGTGCCTCACGGAAATGCTGGTATTATTGCTGATCAGTCTATAATTTTGATGGTAGGTGTTTTTGAAGAACAGTGAGAGACAGAATAAAAATCCAGAATAACGCATGTCACAGTTATAAATTGATTTGTATTTTACTCAGTGAAATAAGTATTTGATCCTCTCTCAATCGGCTCCCAGGTGTCTTTTATACAGGTGAAGAGCTGAGATTATGAGCACTCTCTTAACGGGAATGCTCCTATTCTCAGCTTGTTACCTGTATAAAAGACACCTGTCCACAGAAGCAATCAATCACATTCCAAACTCTCCACCATGGCCAAGATCTGTCCAAGGATGTCAGGGAAAAGATTGTAGACCTAGAGTGGTCTACAAGCTAGTGAGAAGGTGACAAGTCAGTCTCCCTCGGTCTGGGGCTCCATGCAAGTGTGCAGTCCTGGCCCTGGCAGGGTAGGCTCCAGGTAGCGGGAGTTCAGAAGTTCCCAGGTATAGATATTGGACATGAAAATACCTGGCAAGATTGTTTTTATAGAAGAGTTAATGTCACTAAACAGATCTGAAAATTATCTTGGGATTCATGAGTGGCGTGAAATTTTTACTATTGTCGGTTGAGATTACGCATAGCCAAATATTACTATTCATTATTACATTGAATTGAGTGTAACTAGCGAAAAAATGATTTTGGGAAGATCGGAGGCTTGAATATTAGATCAATCTATAAAAATGTTATGTTACACTTGTCAGCGTCCTGTTTTACAACAAAATATTTATCCAGAAATTCCAGATGAATGTTTCAGGCTCTATAGGCCTAAGGGACGTGGTCTTTACATGATGGGGTTGTGAACACAAGAAGGTTTTAGGAACTGAGGCTGTGTTAAATTTTATGAAAAGACAATATGCATAACAGCTGATGTTTTTGAAATGCAGGGAAGGACATATTTCTTCCCTCCTTTGAGTTTGGAAACCGTTTTTATTTTTTGCTTTTTTATTATATTTGCAACTCGTTTTAGCCAAGTCATACAGGTTACTGGAGGGAAACATGGAGAATATTTTTTTTATAATTTAGTGTTTTAACTTTAGCTTTCCACCCAGTCTCAAGGGGGAAGTGCAAACCCATGAGTGAAATATATAGAATAATTAATGTTAAACAAAACTGACTTCTTATAATTCATGTCCCTGCTGTCTTACCACACCTGGAGAAATCAGAATTCTTTGTAACATACATATGGGACGGTGTTGTCATTTTAAATAATGAAGTGAGATGATTTGCATGAAAGCCTGGTTGCCAAACTTCTGAGCCCTTCGAATCCCTTGCACATCAAGGGGTTAAAGGAACGTAGTAGCCCCCATCATTCTTAAGTTCTTAACTAGAATCCTTTTTAACTTCTCCAAAACCCTGCCTTGAGTTTCAAGCATATTTAGCAATGCAATCCTCATCATTCATTGACTGATGATGGGGGTTATAGTTATTTTTATCTAGAGTAACAGACTGTGAATTTTGGTTATGAGGCCACCATATTAAAAAGCAAATGGGTTATTTGATGTGTTCAGTAAAACTAATTTTGTTCTCGGCCTGTGGTGCCTGATATTTTAATTGATACTCATGTCAACTACAACCAAGCACTAAATATGTACGTATCATGTTTCTCCTAATTTCTCCCCAGATCCTAGCCAGAAGCCATTTAAAAGGAAAAGGTCCATCATAAACTGGACCTTTTGGCGAGGTTCAAACACTCAGCTGGATAACGTACCTCTATCTCCCACCACTTCAACCCCTGGCAAACTATTTGGTGTTCCATTGCCGGCCATCTGTGAGAATGACAACCTGCCCAAGCCTGTCATGGTAAGTTAAAAAAAAAGATATATCTATAGCACAAAACAGCAGAATACAAGCAGGGAACACCAAATGTATCGGTGTAGTATAACACACTGTACGAATAGGTATTGTATGATATACACAGCCCATTGGGGGTAAAGACTAGTGGTCTCATAACAAGAGTCCAGGAGGAAAACTAGTTGGGCTAGATTGATGCCAGGAATGGTGACTAGATTAAAAAGTAATTTGTCCGGATTGCGAGAACCTTCTTTTTTTTTTTTTGACAAAAAGTACAATATTGGCCTTTCTACATAAGACTTACCTCACATGAGACCTAATTCGACGGCTGCTGGGGGCTAAATGTCCCATAATTCTCCACATGTTGAGCATCATAGGATGCTTATTCCATAGCAGATGGAATACCAGAGGATTTCTATACCTGCGTGCAAGGAAACAGCTGTTCTCTCTAAAAGTTTATCCTTTATTGAAACAAGTCAATAACAGAACAGCTTTTCATTCCATGTCTAGTATATTGAAAGTGGTCCGGCAAATAAAACATTTAAGTAAAAATTGTAGTGGTGTAAAATTTAATGTGAAAACAAATCCACAATAAAACATGTCTAGGAGTAAATTAAGTTATTATTATATACACTAATGTTCAAAAGTTTTTTGAAAGAAACGCAAATTCAATAACGCAGAAATCCAGCGCAGGCGGTGTTAATGTATTAAATGACTATTGTAGCTGGAAACGGCTGATTTTTAGTTGAATATCTTCATAGACGTACAGAGGCCCTTTATCACTCCCATCACTCCTGTGTTCCAATGACACGGTGTGTTCGCTAATCCAAGCTTAAAAGGCTAATTGATCATTAGAAAACCCTTTTCAATTATCTTACAGCTAGAAATGTCCTTGTTTTCCATAAAAACCACTAAGTGATCCCCAAACCTTTGAACAGTGGTTTATATATAGATTTTACCTGCATTTAAATATATATTCTATGTTCCTGCCTATTACTTTTTATTTGTAGAAATACAGGTGCCCTGGCTGTAGACCTAATGCAGACAGATTAACCCAGAGAACAGATGACTACTTTCTACAGATACACATTATTCCGGCTGTATCACAAATATCACATTAACTTTTAATTATACTAATGCTAGATGTACTTTAGATGGCAAGCTAAATTTAGCTGTTTTGTGAGGAACAGATCCAAATGTACGCACTTTGGATACAGAAAATTGATATAATGAGATTTAAAGCAAACATCTGAGTAGCTTCTGTAAATCTAGAGTCAACAACGTTCATTTTTCTAGACACTGCTAATGGGGGAATACTTGGCTTTATGTGAATGGTATAATACAGTTTAGAAGACAGCTTGTGAGGCCAAGTTACTATGGCCAAAGCATTTTGTCCTGGTTTCGGATCATTCCGTTTTACGGCAGTAGCAGGTGGTCAGCCACAGTCACATACGGTGATATAGTAAAAAGCAACAATAAGTTCCAAGGCGTTGGACATAGGGCTAAAATAATTGTTGCTGAAGCAGGAAACATGTTTAATGGTTTTGTGTGTTATTTTCAAGGGTTTTCTTGTGTTTTATTTTAAGGATATGCTGTCTGTCCTGTGCCAAGAAGGACCGTTTACAAGAGGAATATTCAGGAGGTCAGCTAATGCAAAATCCTGCAAGGAAATGAAGGAGAGACTCAACTCTGGATATGATGTCAACTTTGCCTGCGAATCCATATTTGTCACAGCTTCAGTGTTTAAGGTACCCAGATGTTGAGGAAGCTCACTTGACTTTTCTGAATCCCTTTCATGTTTTCCCATATATAAATAAATATATATATATATATATATATATATACACACATGGTATATTAGCTCAAAGCATAGCTAAAGTTGAGCTGGAATTATAGCTAATGCCTCGTTGGGCACAGAACTCTTCAACCTTAAATCTGGACTGGAAGTAACCTCAAAGTGCCGCGTTTCATCTTGTCGACTTCAGTACTGTGGACATATTTATGTCAGTAGAATGGTTTGGATTTACTGAAAATGTGTTTCAGTTTTAACTTGAAATCATGGAGGCTACATGTTATTGTATATATGCATAGCAACATTGCTTGGTGAAATATTCATGCCCGACCAAAATACATCGATAGGCAATCATAGATCTTACTGTCTCATTAAACAAATTCCTGGATGTACCTCTTGGAAAGAAGGGTACATCTGCTTAATTTTAGTCATTACATATAATAAAATATATAATTTCAGTATTTTCCCGGAGGAATTCTCCTTGCTATGCATGTTGGCTCATTATAGGATCTACAAAACGGATCTCTCCTTCTTCTACAATGTAATGACATTACATTATTAAGTATAATGTTATTAAGCTGAAACATTTTTATTCTCTTCAGTGTTGGCTTTTTGCATGAAATATTAGATTTTAACACTAGAAAAATGTGTGGATCTTGAATGCATGAGAGACTCTATTTAATTACTTTAATGGGAATAAACGTGCACTATATGGTATTATCGTCTTGTTTATTTGGCAAAAAAATATATTAATTAGAATTTCCACATGACAAACCCTTGTATAAAAAGTTTCATATCACAGGAACTGAGATCTGTCACAAAATCGATGGTATCTAATCGACTTCCTGCCCCACCCTTAATATGGCTGTCTGGATCAACTACAATCAGCAACTTTTATAAAACAGGAAGTTAAGATACCATTCTAATACCATGCAATACACAGTGTGTATGTATGTATATAATATCTTAGGGTAATATTTTAGTGTATAGGCACTTTAAAATAAGTGGCTTTGGTTAACAAAGCTAAAAGATTCTCTTTACATGGCTGTGGAGACTGGGTTTTTATAGGAAGTGCTTAGCATTCCATCTTCCTCTGGGAGCCTTTTTATAGTTTTTTGTACCTTGCATGCCCTGGTGTTTGTTGCCCATGAAAATATCTGCCAGTCTTTGTAATTGTAGACTTTAACATCCATAAATTTTTCTTTCCTCACAAAGGATTTTCTACGTAACATTCCAGGAAGTATTTTTTCCTCCAGACTTTATGACAAGTGGGTTTCTGTTATGGATCATATAAACGAACAAGAGAAAATAAAAGCCATTAAAAAGTAAGCATTTTGCCCACACTGTGGTTTGTTACATTGCGCACGTACCCACTCCATCTGAATGTCACGTAGAGAGAAATATAGCTTGAAATGCATGACTAGAATTCCATTCCATGGGTACACTGTGTTCTCGCAGAAATGATTAAGATTCATCTCTTTAACGGTTACTTACATATACAAATGATGCTATAAAGGTATATTTCTGTGCATTTTTTAAGTCCTAAGTACAGTTTTTAAGTCCTCTTTTAATATCCAGTTGGTTAACTTTTTTGTTTGTTTACTTTAATTGTAATTATAATGACCTTGGCAATATTGGGGTATCATCTACTGCTTGTGGCAGCTGAAAGCACATGTTGTAAGCAGAAAGATTAGCACAGCAGAACACGAGGTTGAACCAAAATAATTATTACGGTGTATCTATTCTGTATGATTGTATGAACGTCCACATTAGTTCATGTGCTGTTTTGGCATACTTGTCTATAGAGCTTTTCACTGCGGGGCGTTCCTGTCTTAATGTTTCTTTTAATTCATCAATAAGATATCCATGTTGTTCAGGGATGTCAATGCACAGGAATCTCTGGGCATATTCACTCAGCAGTGAGTTGGGCATGGGTTGAGGTGAAATGAAACATTTAATCTCACTGTATTTACTATACTAGGGGACAGACTGGGCCTTAAGTCATCAGGGACCATTTGAATCTTAAAGGCCAATAAAATAAGACGCACGTGTGTATCCCCCTCGCACTACACACTATGGGATGGGATCTGCCGCATGAACGGCAATAAAGGTGCGCTATCGGGTACAAGCCCACTGGGCATTTGTCTGGTTTGCAAAATGGCTAGTCCAGGCCTGACCTTTAATGCGTGATTAATACCGAAAGATTAAATCCTTCTTTCGGCATTGATTTACTGCTTAGCGAATAAACTAACTATTTGCACTATGAACTAGCCTGTGGCAGTGATCAGGGCATGGGTTTAGCACATTAAAGAGGGGATGAGTAGGGAATAGGTAGGAGCAGGCTGGGTAAGAAACGGCATGAATAAATGTCGCTCCCCTGCCTTGACATCAAACATACTAGATGTGGTGGAGAAACACTGACCTCTTAGAACAAACTAATTGCTTTTCTCTGGTATTGCAGGTTGTTGGAGAAGCTCCCTCAAGTTAACGTGATATTGCTACGCTACTTGTTTGGTGTCTTAAACTGTATTGAACAGCATTCCGAAAGCAACCAAATGACGGCGTTCAATCTGGCAGTGTGTATTGCTCCAAGCCTCCTCTGGTCGCCCAGCCCTGCAAGTCCAGAAGCAGAGGGAGAGTTCACACGAAAGGTAAAATCTACTATGATCTAGTTAAAAACTAAGTAGCTGTTATTTTTATATGTGATCACTTGGTGATTTTTATTTGGTTTGTTATTTGTATTTTAAAACCTGTTTAAAATACATAATAAAATATTGGGTTAAGATATATGTGACTGTGATACACATGTGAGTTTTGACAGCTTTTAAATAGATGGGTTTAAGTAGTTTAAGATCAGATTTTCTCCCATTTATCTGCAAAAATATATACGCAACCATATTCTCAGACTCTTCAACCATATTCAACATCTAGTCAATGACCTCATTGTATTCCAATATTAAATGCCTATATCCAAGACCTTAGGTTGGTGAGGGACCCAGTATAAATAATTTGTGTTGATGGCACCCCAGATCTCCTTGCTCCAACTTGACTGTTTGGACCTAAAGATCGAGACTCAGATCACCAACCCCCAAACCTCAAAAAGTAGACACAAGGTATTATAGCAAGTAAGAGTACTGGTCACAGCACAAACAAATATAAATATAAAACAACCCATCGGCTGCTGTGCCTGAGCTCAGCAAGTGGTTCTCACTGCAGATATAACCAATATTGGCAGCCCAGCATTACCTGTGCTCCCCAGACACAGCCTCCAGTATCTATGCCATTAGGTCTTGGCCAGGGCAGAGTCAACATAGTGTTTAATACAAAAAAGCATATAACACACAAGAGAAATACATGAATGCATAAATAATCCTTACAAAAATGGGGGCAGATGGGAAGTCACCCTGTCCTTAGAAGAACAAGGATGGAAAGAAGTAAGTCCCTCCCATCAACCCAACGGAAAACAATGTTGCCCCTCCAACTGTTTGCATGCCCTTTGCACCTAGGTCAGCTGTCATGTCGCTCTTTCCTTGTCGGTTTGGGGAGGCCTATACTAATGTAGTAAAATGGGTGCTGGTACGTTGAGACTTAGGAACCTGGATGTAGCTGCACCCCTGTAAACAATGTGCATCAAGAACTATAACTTGCTCACTTGTGTTGTGGAACCTTCAACTTCACACCTGTTAGCATAAGTAAATTATCTTGACCTTACGCCTTCACCATTCTGCTCACCCTATATTTGCAAAAGCTATGAGAACCACAGGGGAGAATTAAATGAACAAATGAGGAGGAATAATCCTTTTAGCTTGCATGGAAAAACATCTGTTTTGTTTAATTGTAAAATAATTGTTTTTCTATTTAATACATGTTGGTATTACTTATTTACATAGGGCCATATATATTTTACATGTCATTCATAACCAAAGTAAGTTTTTGTATTTGGTTTTCAGGTTTCAGTATTGGTACAATTCCTCATAGAAAACGGCAACCCTATATTTGGAGATGACATTTCATTACTCTATTCCAGCTTGTCAGACAAAGACGATAACAGAGAAGACAGCTCAGGTACTAACAACATTCATTCGCTATACTGCAGAATGCCCAATAATTTATTTCTGATTACCTTTGCCAGGGAGTACAGTGAATTTGATTGCACCTAGCAATCTCAGTCTTTGGCAAGTGATTTTCTAGGTTGGTTCCATAAACCCAAGGAATTGTGCTCTTTGGGGCAAAGGCAGTTATATCAGTCAGTTGCTATAACTCTTAACCAGTTTAATTTCAGTGATTTCGTGTATAAAAAGGGGCATCAAGTCGCGGGATAAAGATATAATGTTGCCTCTGTATAAATCAATGGTAAGGCCGCACCTTGAATATGCTGTGCAATTTTGGGCACCTATTCTAAAGAAGGATATCATAGCACTAGAAAGGGTGCAGAGGCGGGCTACAAAATTAATAAAAGGAATGGAGCACTATAGTTATGAAGAAAGGTTAACTAATTTAAATCTGTTTAGTTTAGAAAAACGTCGCCTCAGAGGGGATATGATAACATTATATAAATATATTCGGGGCCAATACAAACCATTGTGTGGAAATCTGTTCATAAACAGGACTATGCATAGGACATGTGGTCATGCGTTCAGACTGGAAGAAAGGAGATTTAGTCTAAGGCAGAGGAAAGGGTTTTTTACAGTAAGGACAATAAGGATGTGGAATTCTCTGCCTGCAGAGGTAGTTTTATCGGAGTCTGTACAGATGTTTAAACTGCAACTGGATGGATACCTGGAAAAACATAATATTCGGGGATATAATCTTTAATTATGGGGAAACAGCTTATTGATCCAAGGAGAAATCTGGCTGCCATTTTGGGGTCAAGAATGATTTTTTTTCCCTGGTTAGTGCAAAATTGGAAAGAGCGAAACTGGGTTTTTTTTTTTCCATCTTTTGGATCAACAGCAACAAATTAACATATATAGGAAAGGCTGAACTTGATGGACGCATTTCTTTTTTCAGCCTATAAAACTATGTAATTATGTAATTTCAATTTATTTTATGGTGGACCAAACTAAATGAACTTGTGCTGGGATTAACATTTATAATGAATATATTTAATTAATCTATAAAGTGACCTCACTAAATTAAACTATGCTGGGCCAGCTCAACCCTTCCAACACACAGATTTGACAAAGATGGTCCATAGTGATCTTGGGTAAAAAGTTTGTTTTGTGAATTCGAGATCTTTCATTTTAAACCATGAAGAAGATGCCATCATTAAATATATTGATATTAATATATTAAAAATGGTAAAGATTGGAGTTTATCACAATTCTATTAGCCAGTAAAGCTATCATGTAGGACTTGAGAAGGAGAAGGATGATGTGTGTGCTGGTGCTTTAGTAAATGTTACTTGTGAAACTGTGCATACTCCCCAGGAGAGTGGTCTACATTATTTGAACTTCTTATTAGGTCTAGGAGTCAAGTCCTACAGAGGGACATTCCCAGGGCAGTGTCTCACATTAATAAACCACTAAGTGTTGTTATCACTTTTAAGAGCAAGTTATTGTTTCCGTCCCCAAAAAATCTGATATGCAACATTTTCTTTTATTTTAGATGTTTGTTCTTTTAAACACATCGATTCTTCCTATGATAGCCTGGAGAATGAACTAAATGATGATGGCGATTCTACGTTCGGTGATTTAACCAAGAAACTCAGTCACGATAATAGAAGTCGAGATTCTGTCTTGACTTTGAGTGACTGTGATCTTGACCAGCCAGATGTTGAAGACACTCCAACCGAACACACCGTGGCATTGCATCCCATAAGGGTATCTACAGTTTTATATCACAAACATATGTCACACGAGCAATCTGAAAATGAATCCGTTTGTTCCAACACTTCTGGATACTCCTCAACAACACTGTCAGATGCTCTGAAAGACTCAATGCGATACAGAAGAAGCTCGGAACCAGCCATAGGAATTCTTGCCTCTAGGTTCAGTCGACTTAACGAGTCTCCCCATGAGAATCCCAGCCATAATACAAGCTGTGATGCTCTTCTCTCACAGTCAGCAGATGACTACTTAAAGCAGCATCGTTGCCTACAAGTGGAAGGTCAAAAGCTTATTGACCGCAGTTTGACATTGGGGATTGATGTGACAAAAGGCATCAGTAAAAAGCAGACAGGTGACAAAAATAATTCTCTAGATCGACTTTTAAAACCACCAGTACTAAGACTAAACATTTGCTCTCAGGCTAGCTTTTCAAGCTTATCTTCTCCTGGGACATCTCCATCTGGATCTTCTTTGAGTTCTTTGGACAGTGCTTTTTCACAGTTTTCTGATTATTCAGTATTAGCGTCAAATGAAGTTACTTCTCCTTTGGAGTGCAACATGAGGACACACAGAAAGCAGAAAGAACTAACTCCAGACTTCACAAATGTGAACTCTTTTTCAGGTTTTGGTTTAGATTACAATAACAAGCAAAAGTGTCATGTGACTTCAGTGTATGCTGGAAAAGATGAGGTTGAAAGGCCATGCCAAAAGTGTTCAGTTGGGGTTCAACAAAGTACATGGCTAAAAACCAGCATATCTACTGGGAAAAACTGGTCAAGAAAAATAGAAAACACAACACAGGATGTGAACCAGTCAACCAGTGAACAACATCCGTGCACCATTTCTGAATGTTCCTTGCTCCAGGATCCAGTAACTGTGACTAAAGTAGACTATGAAGCCAATATGTTACAAAAACAGAAAGACTGTAGAGAGGAGATACATCTGAGTTCCTCTCCTTGCAGTACTGAAGATGTCCATAGTAGGAACATTTCTGTAAGACACCTAATGATAGACAAGAATGTGGACATGAATGGTAATGGGGAAAATGTAGAATGTAGTTCATTTCTCTTACCATCCCCTGTGTCCATAAATATTGACATATCTTCACAAAACCAAGAAAAGATCTTCCCTCAAATGTTTTTTCTTGGTCAGAACATTGCATTCTTTGGTCAGACAAACAGGCGAAAATCAACAAACTCTTCTAATGTAGAAGAATGTCAGATGCTAAGTTCCACCCTTAAGTGTTCAAGTGAACACACTATCCAGAACCATGAAAGTAAAAGTGACCACCTGAGAGACAATATGATAAAAACCACAGCTAGCCGAGACATCGGAATACGAGTTGCTACTTTTAAGAAAAATAAGATTTTGCCTTCTAACATAGACACTGATATAAATGTTTCCAAGTGTGATTTGGAGAAAAACTTTTGCGTGTCTCCAAAGCTTAATACGACCACAGCAGATTTGTTTTTTCAGCCGGACATGAGAAAGCATATTAAAACCACGCAAGAGTCTAATACAGAGATACCCCACAGCAGAGAATTGCACACAAAACGCTGTAGTGACCCCAAGTTTGAAGACATAGACCAAAGGTTTTTTGCTGAGGAATCATACGTGTGAGGTTGTGTCAACGCAGCAGTACTGTGAGAGGCAAACACTTTCATTGAATGGAAGCTCGTTTATTACATGCGTGGATAGTTTGCTGGACCCTAAAATGTTTGCTGGACATATATTCAAAGCTAATAACTTGTGTGTGCAAAGTAGCCTGATTTATTTAATCTGAACCTGTTGAGTGCATACCCTTGGCTTTGTCAAAGGGTTTAACCGTCTTAACTCTTTCAGCTACAGATCAGTGGGCAAATGAGGCTTAAATGATGGTTGTCTGAACCGTATTAAGGTTTTATTTCTTGCAAGAACCTTTTGTCATTCATGTTTAGAAATACCGTTCTTCTGCAAGTACATTAATGTTCCGATACCATTCATTCTGTTGTGACTATACCCAAAAACACTGAATATAATGAATTAAGTAATATGTCTGAATTTTAAGTCAGGCAGTCTTTGTTTGTGCAATTAAACCTTTCAACGCCAAGAGGAGACTATTCCTTTGTAATATATTTGTGTTATTTTGTGTACAACTAAGCCATGTTTAAGAAGTGTTATGTGTCTTATATTATAATATATTTAAAGTCAAAATCTCAAAGGTTTCATGAGTTTGTATAATATGTCCTGATGTAATTGCTGTTATTATATTATACTATAATTAAAAGATGTGTATTTTTGTACTTGCAAGAAACCGCTGCTAACTTTATATGTTTCCATCAGGCACTGATAATAAATATTCTATGTGTATTCTATGATATGAAGTAATGGATTCGATGTACTATAAAGGAACACAGTTTTCCATGTTGCGGTAAAAAAGAAAATACTTTTAACGATTGTAGAAATTATTTTCATGCCACATCTGGAAAGCAAAGTTACACATTAACCCTTTTAGGAGTGTTTGGTATGCAGTACTTTGTCTGGATAATCTTTGCAGAAACTTTTAACTTCTTTTGAAGTTGTAACAAAATGGGTCTGGACTGAAATAATCAAATTGAAAAAAAAAACTATATTTAGAATGTCTGGAGTGTATGGTTCTTTAGGTTTATACAATGGATTATTATCTCACTCAAACCAAAGTTACCCTAAAGCCTAACAGAAATGGGGGTACCAGTTGATTTATATTCTGGGGTTAAAAACCCATCGCTGACGTCGAGAGACACAGAACATTGTGGAAGGGGAAGTGGGGTGGGATGTACTGCAACATTGGTCCTACGATCCAGAGTTTCCCTGCAGTGATTTGGAGACCCAGAGAAGCTTTACCTACTCCGTGAAACCCAGAGAGTTCCCAGGTATAGTTATACAGCACATATTACAGGGCTGTCCAACCTGCGGCCTTCCAGCTGTTGCAGAACTACATCTCCCATACTCCTCTATCAGCCACTTATCTTAAGGAGCATTATGGGAGATGTAGTCCTGCAGCAGCTGGAGGGCCGCAGGTTGGACACCCCTGACATATTATATAGTGTACATTACAGTTTCAAAACTATTGAAATTTGACATTAAGTAAGTGATTCCAACTTTGAATAAATAAACCAAAAATAGCACAAAAGTATATTCTTCTGTAAAGCAGACAACTCAGAGTATTTAATCAGGAGCATTTGGACATTGTTTATGGAGCCATTTGGCCCCCAATCACTGTCAAATTTAGCCGTAGAAATTATTTCCTGCATTTTTTTCACCAACACTTATGTGTTTGTTAGGATTTTATGCACAGGTTATGTGTTATGACAAAAAACACATACAGCCAAACTTGTTAAACTGTATCCCCAGATAAACCGAGGGATCAGTTTATCAAAATGCTCCATTTTTTTAAGAAATTCTGCCACGTAGCATGCTGCTGGATGTGTGTATCCATTGGGGTGATGGGGGTCCTGCAATGCAAAATTGAGTCTGAATCCCTTTCGAAACCTTGAGATGCTGCTCTTGTAAGTGAAAGACAAGTCCATACGGTGGCAGGTACCACCCCCTCCAAATTTTGCCTAACCCTAATGGTTTGAAAACTAAATTCATTACCTGAAAACGAATGTGGCAAAAAATAAATGAAAATTTCCACATTTAAGTGCAGCAACAAGGCAGCTCTCATGACTTTCTTAAATTACATGGAAGAGCACAATAAAACCGTTAAAATTAAGATCAGCTTCCTCACAGCCTAACATCGTCTGATGATTAATCAGAAAATTATTTATATTAAATAATTATAAATACACAAAACTGCCCATGTTTCAGCTCATCATGTATGGAAATATGGAATTTGTAGTTACAAATGTTAGGCTAGTTAAGTGCAAATATAGGAATAAACCCCAAATGTATGCTGCTTTTATGACGCAGAATTTTTCTTGGTGTTGGTTGGCAAATTCTGGTTCGGTTTGAGATTCCAATTTTAAATAGTTTGACACAAGTCTTATTTCTGCAATTTATATTAATAATGTAACATGAGAGGTTACTTTAAAACATAGGTCTACATTTAAGACACAGAACATTATTTGGTTATGACATTAGGATGCCATCGATCTATACTCCAGTTCTAAGAATTTGCCGAAGTATATATGTGAACCAGCATTCATATATCATTCTAACGTTCCACACACGAGGCTTTACATGTCATGAGTTCCTGTAAATTGCAGCCATAAGGATGTTCTTTCCCTATGTGTGTGTAAGAAAAACATTTTTTTAAGTAGATTGAATAATTCAAATGTCTCTCCTTTGGCGGTCTTCTTTCAAGTAAAATCAATTTGCCCCAAAATCTCAATTTCCCTATTTCCTACTCTCTATGTAGATGGCCACAGGGTGTGATGTTAAGTCTACAATAACACTTCCCAGCATGTAACTGTGTTAGCTGTGAACATAAAGGTAGTTACGAAGAGGAGATGATGTTGCCTAGAATTGGTCCATGCCGCTCGACACTGGGACTAGAGCAAGAGCTCTTGTTGTACGAGTAGAGGCAAGGTTAGGGCAGAGCTTAATTAAGATGTTTTATGTGTCCGTATTATGTGACCTATTCATAGTTTCTTATGAGGCACTTAGAAAAAGAATAATAATGCATTTTTTTCTTATAGTTTATTTAAAAATTCAATTTCATTTTCTGCTGTTTCTCGAGACTTTTATGGCTTTGGAATACTTTTATACACTCGTACCCAGCAACCATTGTAAGCTCCAATGGAGAAATAATGGATTCAAAGAAGTACTGTTAATCTTAGAAAGAAATATTCAGGGGGATCTTGTTTAGTAAGGCAGCGCCCATCCTATATACTGCCTTTGACCATTTGCCCCTAGATGCAGCCTGTACCTAATGGCGGTTAGGGAATTTGTTGTTTACACAACATATGGTGTAGTGGGGGTAATTGTGATGGAAAAGCCCTCCACTTTAAGAGGGTAGCAGAGGCATTATTAAACACTCATCTACACCCTCCAGACAAGCCCAGAGACTTGCTGTTCCCGCAGAAATCTTCTACCTCTTCCACCATTACAATTTGTTGTTGACGTTAACAGGAACTTTGTTATATCCATTTTTGCTGATGTGCTTCCAGGTTAAAGTTACTCTAGCGTTTTAAGGAGCCAGTCTTCCCTTCTGAAAAAATGTCTCTTTCCTTTCTCCTACTTTAGTATTTCCACTGCCCTCAGCTTTTTCTAATTTTTAACTTAACCAAAAAAACTTAGGAGCAAACAATAAAATGTGAGGGCATTCATGCTGCTTACCTCCCTGCAGAAATATTGTCCATGATTTCTGGTTCAATTGAAGTACCATGGAGTCCATGTGTCTAGTGGTAGAGCTTGATATAGCTCTATCTCTGGTGTCCTGCAACTTTAAAATAGATTTGTCTTCTGTCAAACTTCCTAATCTTATGTTACCAGATTAAAGTAAGCAATATATGTACCATATTTTCAGAATATAAGATGTACTTTTTATTACAAACTTGTGTCACAAAAAGTGCCTGTGCCTTATACTCCAAATAGAGCTTTACACCAACCAGTTACAGAACTGGCCCCACAACAATTTGTTTTGCCCTCACTTGGACTCTGGGCAATATGGCGGTGCTTGCAGTTATGTGGTCCCCCCTGCTCGGACGTTCAGGGAGAGGACATCACTGGAAGTTCCACCATTTAAAGCAGATGTTCCCCCCAGGTTATGTCCATGTAACAATCCTACAAGAGACGGGTCCCGTTTGCAGAATGGTGAGCAATCAGGATGAGTAGTTGTAGAAGGAATAGTGGGACAACAGCAGGAAAGTTCAAATAGCATAAACAGGTCACAGTCCAAGGTCGAGGCAGGCAGCAAAGAGGCAAAGTCCAAAAAGCAATCCAAAGTCAATCCAGGCGGCGATCAGAGAGTAGTCAGGAACAAAGCAGGAGTCAGGAAACCAGTAAATTAGAATATAACACACTGAGACAGTGATAACGTATGTACCACACAAGGGCTCAGATTAGAGTGAGCAGGGGGTTTAAATTTGGTGCCAAACAGCTGCAGCAAATAATTAGCCAATCAGATAAATAGCAGGAGGACCCTCCCCCCTAGCGTGACGTACACTGTTGCCGGGTATGGGATTCCCGGTCGCCATGACGGCGTGCACGTGTGCGCACTTCCAGCACACCGAAGACAGGAGAAGAACCTCTCCAGGACCCCTTCCACAGACCCCCGGCAGGAGAGACGGACGCCACGACGGCCGAGGACGGTGAAGAAGGTGATCCCCGGCGGAGACCAGCACTGGAGGACCCGACGGCGGGCACCATAGAAGACGCCCCCACCCGAGGGAGCGGGACGCGAGATGGACGCACGGCAGCAGCGGAGCCCCCCGGACAGACTCGCCGGCGAAACATGACAGTCCACAGAGATTCAGACCAAGATTAAAGACAGGAGAATAAAGATTAAATATGGATGAGAGAAGAAAAGAGAGAAGATGAAGATGGAGAAGTGGTTGGCAGAGAAGGTAGGGAAACATTTAAAGAATATTTGTATTAATCCGAATGCACAAGTCTACTGGTGAGCCCCTTTAAGTTACTAGTAGAGGTCTTTATGTTGGTTGCTATGACTGAATATTTACAAACTAAATCACCCCAAATTCTGATACCTCTTCCACACATATTACAGCCCGAGCTGTGCCATTACATCTTTTGACTGCCTCAATCTGTAGAGTAGTTTCCCTTCTGCACCTTTTCTGCACACGGTATACAGATACGCACGGTATCAGAAATCAGTGCCTGTCTCGCATTACAGCAATCCCCCCTACTGAGTTCTTCTGTTCTTGATAGTGAAATTAAAACCAGTCTTTAGCTCACTTTGTACATTCCATGTAATACTTCAAATCCTGGCCTCCGTAAACTAACCTTGCCTGCCTTTCAATGGAAGACAGTGGGTCTTATTCACTAAGTTATGGTAGGTTGCGGTGAAATCTATGAATTGTGTGGCTCAACATCTTATAGAGGAAGCTTACCGGTTTTAGCCTTTCATAGCTTATATTCAAGTTGGTAAACTGAATCTTTCAAGCAACAGGCAACCTACTACAGCATAACCGTCGAGGTGTTGATACGTACAAGTCCTGTGTTCATCTGACATGTATATAAAAAATACAGAAAGGGAAGCACACCCTAAAAAGCATACACAATCTGATTCAGAGGAGATGCTGGGAAGAAGGTAGATAAGAAGTAAAGCCTCCAAGCAGAAGTGGTAGAGGTTAACACCGTGACGGAATTAAAACATGCATGGTATAGGCACGTGGCTATCCTGAATCTAAAGCTAAGACCGATAAAGATTTGAGTCTTTGAGCAGAAATAATATGCAGACTACAAGGGCCAAATGGTTCTTATCTGCTGTCAAATTCTGTGTCTCCAAAAAGTGCTTTTGATGCATACAGGAGAAAGTACATCAGCCAAGTGGCAAGTGGATATCCAAAAAATATAACTAATAGCGACTTTTAAAAGTACAGGTTTTCTTGTTTCACATCATGTGATGCTTACCTGTAAACTACATATGATAACTACGTCTACCTGAAATACTCTTGGTAAATACAGGAAGACAGTGAGACCTGAATGTTCAAATGTCACATACGAATCATTATAACTTTTATGGGTTACATATGTTAAAGTTTGGAGTTTTGGATTAAAAAATAATGCTCAATGCACCACTAATATAGAGATTAACTGATCAGCGGGGTAATACTTTCTTAAAGCACATGAATTAAGCCCATGAACAGCATTATACGCGTTGGCTTGGTAAATTTTACTGCGCTGCAAATATATCTTCTCAGAAATAATGACTTGTTCGCTTTAATCTCCTTCTGTACAGAAAATGCAGGCAGGTGGTGTCTTCACTACACAAGTTGCGCAATCATATAACAATATGTTACTTAGTTAGCTGTAAGATGCCCATTAGTTCCTCGGGTGTCTGATTATAATGGAGCGTTGTGCAGTAAATATGTGATTGGTTATAATGCAATTTATCATTATTTGCTCTGTAAGAGTCTTATTTTTTTTTCTTCCCAAAAATAATATTGAGTCACACATGTCCTTACTGGAAGTAGAAGCAAAACAAAAAATACTATATTGAAATTGAAATTAACATATCCAATAAATACATTTAATGTACACATAGTTTTGAATGAACCAAACACTTGCTATACATTATAGACACACGGCTTCCACTCCTGTTGAGTTGACACGCTTGAAAGCAATGTCTCCTAAAAAGAAGAGCAAGAGTTCTTTTTGGGATGACCTACTAGAATTAACCGAGGACAGTACTGGGAAACGAAAGTTTTTCAGGCCCTTGTAAACACCGCTATTTAAGAATAACATTGTTCAAAAACTATGCTTTACAGTTACATTCTTGGAACGTTACATGGAGGTCCAATAGAACGTTTCAAGATATTGTTGTTGAGAATTACCTCCTGATTTGTGGCATGAAAGCAAAGAAACTAAACTGAACATGGGATCTGAGAACACAGGCAACTAAGGTATACAAATTAATTTCCTGGGTTAAAGGCGATGATGTAACAATTACGAATTCTCATCGCTCTAGTTTTGGTGAAGTACATCTGGGTTATTCCTGTGCATTATATGTTCTCTCAATTGGTATCACCATTCTATTTTATTCTATTTTTTCCTGCATCACACACAAGTTTAGACAACCTACCAAATACAGATCTGTTAACGTAGTAGCCATACCGGTTTTACACAAAGATGAAAATAGCGACTTTTGTTGAGTAAATGTTGGAAATAGTCTTTATGTTGGTTGCTATGACTGAATATTTAATAACTAACACCCCATATGCCGATCCCCTTCCCCACATAATCCAGCGAGAGCTGTGCCACTACATCTATTTGCAGTGTCCTGACGGCCTCAATCAGCAGAATAGTTTCCCTTCTGCGCCTTTTCTACATACGGTATACAGCACCAGAAATCGAAGTCTGTCTTGTATTACAGTATTAATCTCCCTACTGAGTTTGAGTTCTGAAAGGTAACGGCTATCATTTTCTTGATACCTGGGAACTTCTGGGCTCCGGCTATATGGAGCCTTCCCTTGCGGGACACGGACAGGACTGCACACTGAGGTCGGTGGGCGGTCCCACTGATGTTAATGGGAGTATCTGCTGACATCGGCGGTGCTCCCGCTGACGTCGGGGGAGTTCCCGTTGATGTCAGGGGCGTTCCCGCTAACGGCAGCGAGAAACACCCCCATTTAAAGGAAAAAATTGCCGGGGAGGGGGCGTGTGAAGACCCCGCGACCTGGAGGATTCGGGTCTTGACCCGGAGAACCGGAGGAGCAGCGCTCACCCGGCAATCTCCGGGTCTAACCCAGAGAGTTCCCAGGTATGATGACGTCCCTAGCAATGAATATCTAGCAATGAAGCTTTCTCTCCCCATTCATCTGTATGTTCTGAATGAGGCTAATGGTATATATGCCAACTTCGTCATTAAGCTTAACATTTAAGCAAAAAAAGATTTAGTATCTAATTATCCCAGCATGACACAGGATGACAGAAACAAGAAATAATTCAAACTGGGCTTTATGTATTGTGAAATGATACGTTTTAATGTGCTATTACTGGCCTGGATGAGACTGTGTCATGTGACTGCAAACTTAATACAATACACGAGAAAATACTACAAATTAAAATAATATTACATTTTTACCAACTAGTGGTCTGGAATGGTTATGATTCATTAAGAATGGGCATTGTTTATTTATATGTATTTCAGCCGTATTACCTTCCGGAATTCAGAGATCTACATGCTAAACAAATATGAAAAAAGTTCATATTAAACTTAAAACATGCAAATTGGGTCAAATACATCTACAGTGATGTAATCCCTAATTAATATGCCTTGCTGAGGCGCCAAGACTGGTGAACACATTCATGAGCGTACAATGTATTAAAAAGAGTTTTGTTCCGGAAAAAGACGACCAAAAAAGAGAGAGGCTTAGTACTAGAAATGGTGCCAGAAACCATATGGAGAATACGAACTCTTATTAATTTTACATACATTTTACAAGTGAACAACCACCACCGTTGCTTTACACACCTGTGTTTTTCCTAGAGGTGAGGTGTCTTAAAAACTATGGATTCAGGACAACTTTAAAGCGATTGAAAAAGAAAATCACTGTACGCTGTGAAAATTTCATACTTCGCAACTATTTGTATTTCAACACTTTGCACTGCGGCTGTGACATATTGGATGCAATTAGAGATGGCATTACATGTGCCATTCCTGTTATGGACAGAGGCATCCCATCAATCACTATATATAGCTCATCACTATCTATAGCTCATGTGCGAGCTTTGGCACAGATTGTACAATTTCAACTATAAATTATTATTTATTTTTTTTAAGTTTCCCAAACAAAACTTTACAAGTACTATAGATGAACAAAGGACAGTAGGGTTGGCACTGTTTTTAAGAAAAATGAAAATAAAAAATACTCCTTGAAGCATAATTTGACTTATCGTTGGAGAGGACTGGGCACTTTGAATGTCAGTCAGTCTAGAATGTAGCTCCTGAAGCCCATGGAACAGCGCAGCTTAGGTGGAGTGGGCCTTGACAGAGCTAGGTGGTGTGCATAAGGGAATGATTTAATTTAATTGGTTCAAATTTGTTATGGGTGGAGTTACTATCAAGGTATATAAGTGGCAACCATTTTATAAACAGTCACTTAACTGCTTTTCTAAATCCTGGTTGTTCAGTTATTTGAGCGATTTGGTTTGGAGAGGCTTTTGCTTTATTTTTCAGATATGGAGCAAGAAATTGAGGAGCTTTTGGAGGGAATTCGGATGGCTACGCGGGAGCGCGGTACCGGATGGCTGAGGGAGCGGCTGGCACCTGTGCTGGATGTCGGGGCGATCCCTTCATCGGGTCGGCCTGTGCGGCGCACGAGGCCTCCGGAGCGGCTGAGCCCGGAGATTTCTACGGGAGGACGTCGCGACGAAAGTGGAGGAGGCCGGAGCGGAGCTGGTGTTCGTGGGAGCGGTACTTCGCGGGCGCCGCGTGGTCTGCAGCAGGTCCTGGCGGAACGGCGGAGTATGGAGGTCGACCTGGCTGGCATCGGTCGCGGCTACGTCAGCAGGTATGAGGAACCGAGTGGCGGCCTCGTGGTGCTGTCCCCCCACTTCGTTGGGCCGGGCGCAGCGTATTGCACAGGAGGTTTTTGAGGAGGCTAGCGAGAGGCAGGTGGGCCGCGCGGGAAGCACTTCTGACTTGGTCTTATGTTAGATCCAGGTCTCCTAGCAGGAGCCCTGGGAGGGAAGGTAGGGAGGTTAGTAGTTTTAGGTCTAGGATTCCTGTACGGCAGAGTTCTTTATCTCGTGGGGAATCTTTGTCGGTGCCTCGGCTTTTATCTCCTTTAAGGTCCACCAGCGAGGAAGGAGTTCATCGTCCAGTTCATCAGAGACGTCCAGCTGCGGCGGCTGGGAGTGATAGGAGTACGGCCTTGCCAGAGGATCTTCGTGAAGGCAGCGGTCAGGATGCAGCCTCGGGGCCAGGAGCTACGGCCGGAGGTTCCGGTGGTGAGTCTAAAACATTGGTTGAAACTCAAAAGTTGTTGAATGGATTGAGGGGTTTGTTGGGGTCTCTGCAGAAGGGGTCTCATGTGGGTTCTGGTTGTGGTCAGATGTGGTCTGCGGCTAGCTCTGGACTGGGAGCGGTTAGTGCTGTGGTTGTACCAGCAGTTGAGGGTATCGATAGTAGCGAGGTGTCAGCGGTGGGTGCTAATTCGTCGGTGGCTAGGGCAGAGCTGACAGGTGGAATTCCTGATTCGGCTAGGCAGAATGCCTATGTTTCTTTTGCTGGTCCCTTAGGGGTCCATCTTAAGCAGGATATAAAGGATAAGATTTGGAAAGGGGAGTTTGTGGAGATATTTTCTCTGTTACCTTTAGAGGAGTTTATTGATTTGAAGGAGGAGGATAAGAAGGATGCTAAGAAAGAGGAGGAGGAAAAGAAAAAGCACTATAGGAAGATTCCCAAGTCGTTTGGGAATTGGTTGAGGGTTTTTTGTATTTTGGCTAGTGTTATCGGGGAGAAATCACCTAACTTATGCTCCCCCCTTTTCTGCTACTTGGATGGTATCTGGGAGGCTTATAGGACGTATGGGGGTTTAGCATGGTGGAAATACGACAAGCAGTTTAGGCAGCGGTTGTCGGCTAATCCAGGTATGCGGTGGGACCAATGGACCTGCCATTATGGATGACGCTTATGATGGCGCAAAAGGCGCAACCCTTTCAGTTGAGGGCTGGCGTGGGCGGTCACGGTTCCACGACGGCTGGTAACAAAAAAGGTTTCTGCTGGCTGTTTAACGACAGCCAATGTAAGTGGGGGTCAGCTTGCAAGTTCAAGCATGAATGCTCAGGTTGTGGGGTTCCCATAGTTTCGCAAAATGTATTAAGAAGGGTAAATCTGGAGGAATCTCGGGAAGTACACCATCCGGGTCCGGGGCCGCTTCCTCTGGGGCTAACCCCGGTGAGGTTAAACGCGATGCTACCCTGGCTAAGCCGCTACAGTGATCGCGGAGTGGCACAGTTGTTGTTTGAGGGTTTTCGTTATGGTTTTTACATTCCTTTTTCTGTTCGGCAGTTTCAAAGTTGTAGTCGTAATTTGAAATCGGTTTTGGAGTTTCCGGAGGTAGTGAGCGACAAGTTGGCAAAGGAGGTTTTCTTTGGGCAGGATGGCAGGTCCTTTTTCTTGTCCCCCTCTGGATAATTTACGCTATTCGCCATTGGGGGTTGTACCTAAGAAGGAAGCTGGGAAGTACAGGTTGATTCATCACCTGTCATACCCGAATGGTTTATCGGTAAATCACGATATTGATGAAGTGTTATGTTCCGTCTCCTATGCATCATTTGACCAGGCTGTCGAGTTGGTTAGGAAGGCGGGCCCGAATGCCCTTATGGCTAAGGCGGATATTGAATCGGCTTTTCGTTTGTTACTGATTCACCCTGATTGTCATCATTTGTTGGTTTGTTCCTTTGAAGGTCAATATTTTGTCGACTTGTGTCTCCCTATGGGTTGTTCCATCTCTTGTTCTTATTTTGAGAAGTTCAGTTCGTTCATTGATTGGGTGGTCAAGATGGAGGCGGGGAGTCGGTTTTTGGTACACTATCTTGATGACTTTCTTTGTGTGGGCCCGTACGGCTCCGGTGAATGTGGGCATTTATTACGGATGCTGGAGTGGGTGACCGTGACGTTTGGTGTTCCGCTGGCTGCGGACAAGACCGAGGGTCCCACTACCTGTAAGTTTTTTGGGTTTGGAAATCGATTCGGTTGCTGGTGAATGCAGGCTGCCGCAAGATAAGCTGCGGGCGCTTCGGGATGTGGTTCACGAGTTTCGTGGTGTCCGGAAAGTAACCCTAAGGCAGTTACAATTCTTGATTAGCCGTTTGAATTTTGCATGTCGGGCAATACCTATGGGTAGGATTTTCATTCGGAGTTTGTCTAGAGCTACTAAAGTTGGCGCATCATTTTATACGGCTTTCGGCAGCTATGAGAGCTGATTTGGAGGTTTGGGATGTGTTTTTGGAACATTGGCAAGGTGTTTTTTCGTAGGGAGTCAGTGTCCGCTGAGGAGCTGGAGCTTTATACCGATGCTTCTGGGAGCATTGGTTTTGGGGCATACTTCCGGAGCTATTGGTGCGCGGAACGTTGGCCTGATTCCTGGAGGGACAGTTCGCTCATGCGCAATTTGGCATTTTTGGAGTTCTTTCCTTTGGTGGTTGCCTTTCCTTATGGGGTGATTTGTTTCAAGATAAGAGAGTGGTATTTTTCTCAGTTAATCGGCTGTCAGCTTCATCTATGGCGGTGGTTCGGTTGTTAAGAAAATTTGTTCTGCTCTGTATGTCTCTTAACGTGGTGTTTCGGGCCGAGCATGTTCCTGGTTTCTTAAATGTTATAGCGGACTCCCTATCTCATTTTCAGTGGGAACGGTTCCGCGAGCTGGCACCCGGGGCTCAGGACTCGGGTCTGGTCTGTCCAGACGAGATGTGGCAATTAGGGACGAGTTGCTTGCTGGAGGTGTGAAGGCATCATTGGCGCCGGTAACGTGGTCCACTTATGGTAAGGTCTGGGAAGAATGGGACTGGATGGTTTCCTGTGTTGGTTCTGTTAGTACGGAGGCGGAACAGCTGGATGTGTTACTATGGTTTTGTTTGATTTGGTTTCGAAAGGGGCTTCACCTGCGGCCCTGGGGCGAAATATGTTGGCTCTGGCGTTCTTGTTCAAACTTAAGGGTTGGAAGGATCATACTAAGGAATTTTTGGTCCGCCAGGCTTTGAAAGGATTTCGGAGGCAGGTTGGTGTTGGGGACGCTAGGCGTCCGGTTTCTGTTCAGGTGTTGCTGAAGGTGTTGGATGTTTTACCCATGGTGTGTTACTCGGTTTATGAATCCAGATTATTCGGACTGGCATTCATTCTGGCGTTTTTCGGGGCTTTCCGGATTGGAGAGCTGGTGAGTAGGAGTCGGGCAGGAGGTGGCGGACTCCAACGGTCTGATGTTGTAGTCAGTGAGGAGATGGTGTCTATTCGTTTACGGCGGTCCAAGACGGATGCGCTTGGCAAAGGGTGTGATGTCATACTGTGGAATTTTTGGAATGTCGGCCTGATGTGGTTGGACCTCTGCTGCTGCACGAGGACGGGTCAGCTTTGTCTCAGTATCAATTTTTACGGATATTTCGTATTTGTTTGGAGCGTGTGGGGCTGGATCCACGTCAATTTGGCACTCACTCTTTTCGTATTGGGGCTGCTACGGAAGCAGCCCGTCTGGGTTTTAGTGACGATCTGGTCAAAAAATTGGGGCGTTGGGAGTCAGTGAGGATTGTTATGAGCAGTGATCTGCTGGTTTGTTTAATTTTGGTTTTGTTTTCCAGGTTTGGTGGCATGGATCCTGGGTCATTCCTACATCTTCTGGGCTGGTCGGAGAGCCGCAGTTCGTACAACGGGTCAACAACTGGGCTTTCCAGAGGATCGTCTGTTGCTACGATGGTTTGGCCTTCGTGGTGCGGGATGGAATGACGTGTGTGCGGAACTGTGGCGTCTCTTACGGGTGGAGCGGGTTCCGGACATTGTTTTGTTTCATGCGGGAGGTAACAATTTGAGTGTGGTCCCCCAGCGGGAATTGGTCTGGCGCATGAAGAGGGATGTGGAGAGGTTAAGGGATTTGGTTCCCGAGGTTTTAATTTTATGGTTGGAAATAGTTCCGAGGTTGCATTGGCGACACGCTCGTGATGCAGTTGCCCTTGCTCGGTGTAAAGATAAAGTGAATAAGCTCATGGCGAGCTTTATCAGGCGATGCGGTGGCCTGGTGATACGGCATTGGGAGTTGGATTCCCTGTTGCCTGGTTACTTTAGGGAGGATGGTGTCCACTTGACTGATGTGGGCCTGGATTTTCTGAATTTGGGTTTTCAGGACGCGTTAACCCAAGCTTTGTTTTTTCAGTGTGGCGGGGCTCAGACGGCTTGAGGGGATCAAGGTCTGGCCTGTGGCGGGGATAGTTGGGGATTATTGTTTAGTACGGTGGTTTTTATGGGTTGATTTACTAATTTGACTTGGTTCAAGTTAGTTTGGTAGGTTTCGAGCTGGCCTGTGGCTCAGAACCTGGGGTGGTGTAGGGGTGTCTCGGTATGCCCCTGCATTGGTGGTTTGGTTAAGTTAGTGGTGTAGGGGTGTCTCGGTATGCCCCTGCATTGGTGGTTTGGTTAAATTAGGTGGTGTAGGGGTATCTCGGTATGCCCCTACATGGTTTAGAATTTGGTTAAACGGTCTGGTAGGGGTGTCTTGGTATGCTCCTATTGTGGTCAATGTGTTATGTGTTGGTGCCATTGTTATATGGTTAATGTGTTTATTATGGGAGGTCATTGTCATGGTTGATAAAAGGTAAATCTGTTATTCATGTTCTAACCGTGGTGGCCTGTTTTGACAATGACCTTTAAATATTGTATAAATTAATAAAGCTGTGGAAATTATATTTGCACCCAATAAAGTGTGTGTGTGTCATTATTGGGTAAGGGGTTCGGTCTTCCCGGGCACAAACTCAACTATGTGCTTGTCAAGGAAATGTTGGAAAACTGGAAGTAACGCAATATCAGAGGGCAATGCTGCTACAGAGTGCTCACAAGGTAGAAAATCCTATGGATCCTTCCTACATTTTAAAGATTTTAATATTGTTTTATATACTTTATGCTTCCTTTAAGTAGCTTATTGGAGCAAGGAGCCTAAATTGTTAGTATTAAATACTAGACTTGTATATTAGGATTTGTATGAATGGGAAATTCGTATGAAACCCCAAAAACGAGGCCAGACCCCCCTCAAATTGGACAAAAACTAAGCAAAAAGCTTAGAATTTTCATCTGACATTCATGGGTCCACATTCACTCACACTCTCATTCTTGTTCTCTCTCTCTCACGCTCTCTAAATGTTTCCCTACCTTCTCTGCCAACCACTCCTGCCAACCGCTTCCCGCTTCTGCATCTTCTTCTTCTATGTTTTCTATTCTATCTTCAATCCCTAATTTGGTATCTTTCTTCTTTCGCATCTCCGCAGACATAACCCGGGAACATCCGCCAAAATGGTGGCGCTGCGGTGGTGTCCTCCCCGATTGGACGTCACCAAAAGTGCCAACTGAGGGCAAAATGGCGCCACATTCCCCTCAGTTCACATGGGAGCAAAATGGTAGATGGGAGGATCAGGAGATGACGTCACCACAGCGCTGTCATATTGCCTTCAGTTCACCACAGTGCCACCATTTTCACAGAAGTTACCAGGTTATGTTTGCGGAGATGCAGACAAATAAAGAAGATTAAGGATTCAAGATAACATAAAAAAGAGAAGGGAGAGGGTAGAAGATTGAAGATGAAGAAGATGCGGAAGAAGATGGGGAAGTTGAAGTGGTCGGCAGAACCAGAAATAGAAGGTAGGCAGAAAAGGTAGGGAAACATTAAGAGAGAGTGAGTGAGAGTGAACGTGGGCACCGAATTTCATTGCCAAATTAAAAATGCCCCTGAAAACAAATGGGATAAAAAAAAAACCCAGAAAAATGTGTCCAATTCATATTTGGTCCATTTGCACATGTCAAATACTATACTATGCCAGTCCTTTGTTGCACTTCTGTGTTTTAGTCTAGACTTCCCCAAAAAGTGTTCACATGCCCCAAAACACTTTGCCAAGGAGGAAAATGCATGCCTTCTCATGGACTGAGAGATTTGAGGACCTGAACCCAAAATGCTAGCCAAGGAAAGCCAATGAAAGCCATTTGGACAAATCCTGCTTAGCCCAAGTGTATCCTCCAATGGTGGACTCGTGAATTATCGTCAGTGTAGCAGAATGAGAGACTTAGCCAAATAGTCTTTCGCATAGGCCATATACTTAAGAATAGTTAAGATACCCCTCCGAAGTAACAAAATATAATCATACTTACGATGATGTTTAGGGTTGTATTTACTTTTAATTTAGAGAATTAATGCTTTTTTGTTTCTTGTTTTGCTTCTGTGCCTTTGGTGTTGATGTTGTACCCATGAATAGTTCTTTAGTTTAGTGTGAATTACTACTCCCTAAAACTGTGATCAGGTGCCCTTGAAAATCAAACAAAGGCTCCACATTCAAAGACACCCTGGTCAGTGTGACTGTCAGTGTCTGTACACACATTGCGCAGTGCATGTACAGCTTCCTTGCGTTCCCAAATGACCAGGCTCTCTCCTTGAACCTGTCCAGGATACAAATGAAACGCGGACACCATTACTTATCGAAAACATTGCTCGGGTTTCTGAGGACAGTATTTTGATTAACTTACATGCATATTTATAACAAGATTGATCCGGGACTGGAGCTCAGATTATGTTATGCTGGGTGACAGTGTTGGTAGTCATCATACAGCTACGGAAATAATGATGTCATAGCTGTGCTTCAAAAACTGTAACAATGAGCAGATTTTCTGAAAAAGTACAGCATATATGGGGACATATTTACCAACCATATCTACACAAATAGGACTGCTGTGGAACTATACCTCCCGCCTTTCTTATCCAGTCCGAATATCATTTAAATATTCATTACAGTGAACTTGGCCTCACATCTTCAGTACTTGGCAGGAGACCTTGGCTCAGTGCCCAGCATTAGATATACCGTTTCACAGATCAATGAGTGAACTTGAGATGAGATAGAGCCTGTGGGGCATTCCACCAACATATGATCTTAGACAATCTTATGTCAACAAAAAATACACAAACCAAGTTAGGATAGTGAAAAGCCCATAAAAGTCTTTAAAGGGCTCAGAAGGTAAAAACATCCTCTTTTATATCATCCAAATCTCAAAAACACAACAGTCAGCGAGACACAATTTGAAGACTTGACATGTTTGGGGTGCATAATTACATAGCTATTTTAAGTTTGTCATACGTATGACAGCAAATTGTCTTAGCAATGTCTTTTAAACATACACCATGTATTAAATGCTGTATATTTTCCTGGCATTATAGAACTAGACGCCCCCCCACCATCAAAACATTTTCACAAAGCATTTTATAATCATGAACATGAAGATCATAAAATGTCCTTTGATGACAGAAATCTGAACTATAGACAAACAGCAAGGGGGCTTTGATTTGTGTCCCAGAATAACACTGATTTGCTTCAATTAGGGTCGCTCTTCTTTTTCATCTTTCCTTTTAGTCGTTGACAATGCCCTGGTACTTTGAGAACAGAAAGCTACTGTTGATGTGTCCAGCACAACCATGCTAATCACATTTTCAGCAAGAAACTCGTGATGTACCCGGGCAAAAATCACTTATCTCTACATATAATCAGCCTATGTTGATGGTACTAATAATTCTGGCCTTTACCGAAAACAGCTTTTAGAAACGGACCTTTCTATATTTTGTTGTAAGAAATACAGGGGGCTACTAAGAGAAAACCTATACCAGACCAAAGAACGTGTTAAAGTGGACCAAGTACAGACGGATGCAACGACCTCCACAGCTCTGGCTTTTAGCCATCCCAAGCAAACAAGGAATTATTCACAGACAATTTATCAGAGACCATCTCATAAGTTCCGATACTGAGGACCACAACAAGCAGCTGAAAACATTGTCAGAGTTATTCAAATAAGCATACCTGGGAACTGTCTGGGTTTGACCTGGATTTTGCTAGGTGAGCGCTGCTCCTCCGGTTCTCCGGGTCAAGACCCGAATCCTCCGGTTCGTGGGAGCGGGGTCTTGACACGCCCCGCTCCCCGGCCATTTTTCCTTTAAATGGAAGTGTTTCCCGCTGCCGTCAGCGGGAACGCCCCCGATATCAGCAGGAATGTCCCCGGCGTCAGTGGGAACGCCCTGACGTCAG
Source organism: Spea hammondii (assembly GCA_029215755.1). Taxonomy (NCBI): domain Eukaryota; kingdom Metazoa; phylum Chordata; class Amphibia; order Anura; family Pelobatidae; genus Spea; species Spea hammondii. The sequence continues at coordinate 14,834,930 of JARDYJ010000002.1, read as the reverse complement.
CAGGACCGCCCACCAACATCAGCGGGACTGCCCACCGACGACAGTGGGCAGTCCTGGACGCGTCCCGAAAGGGAAGGCTCCGGGTAGCCGGAGCCCAAAAGTTTGCAGGTATACAAATAAGGAGGCTATGAAATCAGGATAGTGACTGAAAATTACATCTTCATTAAGAACATCTTTTATGATACAATGTTACGAACCGGGGGAGCAGGTCTGATAGGAGCCCAGGTGCAGGGGATACGAGGGGCTCTGTCTGTACCCCATGATGCATAATGGGTTGGGGTTGTTACAGACAGGCGTAGGAAATAAACCACAGACAGAAGATCAGGATTAAGAGTTGTATTGCATATGATGGTACAACAATATAAACATGGAAAGTCACTTGGCAGGAAGCCCTCTGGTTGGGGCACACACGGCAGGAAGCCCACTTGCAGGGCACACACGGCAGGAAGCCCACTTGCAGGGCACACACGGCAGGAAGCCCACTTGCAGGACACACACGGCAGGAAGCCCACTTGCAGGACACACACGGCAGGAAGCCCACTTGCAGGGCACACGGCAGGTTGCCCACTTGCAGGGCACACGGCAGGTTGCCCACTTGCAGGGCACACGGCAGGTTGCCCACTTGCAGGGCACTCGACTTGGGAGTCCACTTAGTGGGGCGCTGGCCGCAACTCAGGAACACGGCAGGTTGCCCACTTGCAGGGCACACGGCAGGTTGCCCACTTGCAGGGCACTCGACTTGGGAGTCCACTTAGTGGGGCGCTGGCCGCAACTCAGGAACACAGCAGGTTGCCCACTTGCAGGGCACACGGCAGGTTGCCAACTTGCAGGGCACTCGACATGGGAGTCCACTTAGTGGGGCGCTGGCCGCAACTCAGGAACAAATCAAGAAACAAAGCAGGAACAGATCATGAACCAAAACAGGAGCAAATCAGGAACCAAAACAGGAGCAGATCAGGAACCAAAACAGGAGCAGATCAGGAACCAAAACAGGTAGTCCTCTAACGTTAATGACAAGGCCCAGACTGAAGGGCTGGGCATGTTTATAAAGCCTGGCTTGATCAGGTGATACACTGCAGCTGGACATGATAATCACTCTGAGTGATTCAGAGTGACAAGAGCGGCCACTAGTGGTTGAGAACGGACATGACCGCGAAATGATTATGCATGGTCCAGACTAGCAGGGTGGAATCATGACATACAATGTACAAAATACCACCACACGTATCCCATTAGTGGCTACATACAACCCTACACTAGATGGAATCCACAACTTTATAATGGAATTACAAAAACTATTAACAAAGGATACAACGCCAAAAGAAATATTCTGGACTTGCCACCCTAGGCCTAGTCCGGAACCCACCACTCCATTAACAGACACAATGAAGACAATAACTGCACCCTGGTTTATCATTAATCCAGCAGAGGTTCCACCCCATTGAGATCCTTAAGATAAAGGGGAACTTGGAATACACAAGACAGAAAAACATATGAAATAAAGATAAGAAGCCATTTCCGAACCAAAGACTGAATTAAACATAGTCAATGATTCCTATCACATTACCAGAAGTACATATCTCATTGTTTGTTTAAACATATATGTAAGGATGGCAGTGTCTAACTTTGATGTTTTGTGGTTTGTATTAGACTTGGGCACCAGGGGGCTCTTCGTCTTCGTGCTCGTCTTCGTCAAAAAAAAAAATCTTCGTATTCCGCGAATATTCGCCCGTTCCTGTCTTCTCTTCGGGCCAATATTTGTTTTTTCTTCGTTTTTTCCGGTTAAGGGGTTAATACGGGGTTAACGCATACCGCAGCAGCTCTGGCGCCATTCTCGGGCAGAATATTATGCTACTCAGTGTAAAACCAACAGAGGGCAGCATTCTGTCCGAAGATATATTAGCCATATGTGGCAGTGTGTTCATTTTCATTTATTAATTATTTAAATAAAATATAGTCCCATGATCCGCTGGTCTCCCCGCTGCAACAGTTAAATGTCCGCACTCGCGGACATTAATTCTGTCGAACTTGCAAACTCTTTTTTTCTATTTATTTGGGGGGTTTTTTGTATTAAACCATTACACGAAAGGATCATGGGAATATATTTTATTTGAATAAATGCAAATGAGCACACTGCCACATATGGCTAATATATTTTCGGACAGAATGCTGCCCTCTGTTGGTTTAACATTAAGTAGCATTGTTCCATATGCTTGAAATCCAGTTATTTATTATGCTACTTAATGTAAAACCAACAGAGGGCAGCATTCTGTCCGAACATATATGGCTAATATATGTTCGGACAGAATGCTGCCCTCTGTTGGTTTTAGATTAAGCAGCATTGTTCCATATGCTTGAAAGAAATCCAAAGTTATTATGCAACTTAATGTAAAACCAACAGAGGGCAGCATTCTGTCCGAACATATATTAGCCATATGTGGCAGTGTGCTCATTTGCATTTATTCAAATAAAATACATTCCCATGATGCTTTCGTCTAACAGTTTAATACAAAAAAAAACCAAAATAAATAGAAAAAAGAGTTTGCAAGTTCGACAGAATTAATGTCCGCGAGTGCGGACATTTAACTCTTGCAGCGGGGAGACCAGCGGATCATGGGGATATATTTTATTTAAATAATTAATAGATAAAAATGAACACACTGCCGCATATGGCTAATATATCTTCGGACAGAATGCTGCCCTCTGTTGGTTTTACAATGAGTATCATAATAACTTTAGATTTCAAGCATATGCTACTTAATGTAAAACCAACAGAGGGCAGCATTGTGTCCGAAGTTATAGTAAGTTATTTATGCTAAGTTAAATGTCCGTACCCGCGACTTTGTTGGTCGCTGGCACTGACATTTAACTGACACAGCGGGGAGACCACTGGTGTCCCTGCTGTGTTAGTTAAATGCCCGTACCAGCGACTTTGTTGGTCGCTGGCATGGACTTTTAACTGTTGCAGCAGGGTCCCAGGTTGCTTTATTTTTTTTTTCTGCCTAGCAACTAGTGGTAAGGGGCCGTGCGAGTGAGCCTATTGGTCGCTTGCACAGCCCTTTACCCTACGGATTTCTGCTCCCGTTATCCAACGCAGCATCGCAGGGGTTAACGGGAGCGGAAATCAGGAGTTAAAAAGGCCGTGCGAGTGAGCCCTATTGGTCACCTGCAGGGTCTTCCTCTGGCATCAACCCCTGACGACGAACCTGCGGATTTCCGCTTCAGTCAACTCCCGCGATGCTGTGAAGATAAGGTAAGTTAGATGGGGAAGGGACCGGGGAGAATAGTAGACGAAGGCGAAGATTCTTCGTGTGTGAGTCTTCGTCTTCGCCTACGTTTTACCAGCACTGTCTTCTCTTCTTCATGTCTTCGGAACGAACACGAAAACGCACTCTTCGTGTTCGTTTTCATGTTTGCCCGAAGACGAATGCACAAGTCTAGTTAGTATTGATTTAACTGGATGGAATGTAAGTCCAATAAAAAGTAATTATTCCTACTATTGTACATCCACACTACTGGACTAATGTGGCTATCCCAAGCCACAGTGCGGACCAACAAATACATTCCGTATTACCAGGGAACACATTATAGTATTAGCTTTGTGAGCACACTTCTGACTTTTCTATTTTAGTTTTTTAAGTAGTCATTTATATAAGTGGAAGAAAGGTGGAAAAAGGACCCCGATGCTAAGATATTACATAGGAATCCAGTAAAAAGTCCAGAATGAGGAGAGGCTGGGAAAGAAGAAAGGACAGGTCTGGCTCTAGTTAGAAATAAAACGTTTCCCTGCTGTCACCTGGATCCTCGCTAGTTCTTTTTTACTATAACAACAAGGGTTGGGAAGTTTAAATTAGATAAAGGCTCATCAAAAAGAGACAAACCTGTAACACAGAATCTACAGATACATATAAGGCATCTACACGTTTCTATTTTTTACTAGTTGAGCTACTTCCAAAATGCAATAAATCATTGTTATGCTGGATGGCAAAAGGCATCCATTTCTGCAATGGCAGGAATGTCACTCCACCCCGACAAGCGCTGATTAAAGTATTGTTTATCCCAATTATACACACCAGGAAAAGGACAGTGAGTGTAACAAAAGGGAAAAGAAATCCAGATGATTACAACATGCAAGCTGGTACATAAAAGAGCAAAAATAGGCTCAACAGTGCGCTCTAGTGATCATAACTAAAGAAAACACCCCAAATAAATGTGTGATTTCTAGAATGGAAGTTACCAGGGACAACGGAGGGACAACGGGGAGGGACAAAGAAGGCACAGACCAGTTGTTTGGGGGCAATGATGGCACAGACTAGCTGTTGAAGATAGGAGGGCCGGGACAATTTTTCTCACCATGGCCCCTTGGGTGAACAAGACATCTAGAGAATGATGATAAGAGGTATTGGTTCTAACACTGTGATTACCATGCCATTTGCGCCCTAGTCATTCCTTTACTCAGTTAGCTATGAATTTATTTTTTTTGAAGCTTCAGACCCTCCTGAGACCTCTGGGCCCCAGTGCAGGTTGAATACAGGTACTGAATTAAACCATGCGAGCCAATGGAACCCAGCTTTCTAATCACAATATGATTAGTAAAATACAAAAAAAAATAATAATAAAAAAAAAAAATAGAAAAAACTTAAAATAGGTAAATAAAAATATATAAAAATGTGGTAACATTTAAAAATAATTATGCAGTGATGTCACCATCAGGGGAAACATCTAGTTTCAACAAAATGTAAAAAAGAAAAGTCCAAAAATATAAAACCCCCAAAAAATAAAAGGTTATTTTTATGAGCAAGTGCTAAAATTAGCGCTGTATCTGACATGGAAAGAGTTAAAATACTAGTATTTCAAATACCCAAGGTGTGTCTAATTGAAAAAAATAAATGGTTTGATGGGGTAAACTGGAGTGGCACAGAGACGGAAACTAGATTAATGTGTAGTTTAAGCTGATGAATATCATGTACCTATGTACAAAAATTATATGGGAAAAGAAAAAAGAAAAAATGTCGGTACGCTAAGCTAGTCTCAGGCTCAAATAATACAAATGTATAACATGAGGCCTACCAAACAGTGTGAGCATGCTGCAAATACAGTGTGTTGGCTGTACAATGTATACAAAAAACAAAATACTGTCTGCGCTTTAATTGCACCTCCCCCAACACATTAATCTGGTTTTGGTAGCAGTATAATATAGAGCGGAAAAGAAACACCTTCACGAGTGGGAAGGTTTTAAAAAATGAATATAAAATAAATTACAGTACCCTACAAATCTTGCTGCTCCCGCAGAACAACACTCCTCATAAGTGTTATAACAAATGGTGTATAGGCAAAGGTCGGGGCGCATAGATATGTGGGAAAAAATAAAACAAATTTATTGTAATAAGTTAATACGAAAAAAATTAAAATAGAGATGTTTGTTGCACTCACAAGTGTATTAGAAAATGCAAGCTCGTCAAAAATCCATACTCTCTTTCGTCTTTGGAGCTTCTGTGTAGAAGATAAGAAACGAAATAGTGCAATAAAAATAGATATTGTTTAATGAATATAGATTAAAAACTTACAAACAAGTAGGCATAACGACTGGGTTATGCGAAAGAGCAGTGTCCTTTATAAAGATAAGTAGATGATCATCAAGTCCATGTAAAGTCCAGGTTTCAATAGTTGTAAAGTTTTCCAAAATATCTCAACGCGTTTCGCCGATTTTCGGCTTCCTCAGGAGAAAATTTAAGAAATCAATCTGTCAAAACCTGTTAAAAAATCTGTTAAAGCTTAATTATGCTTTGGCCAATTCATATAACCAAAACCTCTCATTTATATATTTGTTGCCAACTTTATTAGGGTGAGAAGCGCAGACAGTATTTTGTTTTTTGTACAAAAATTATATGAACAACGGTGATAACAATTTAGACACAGAGTATATGGTACAGTTTGTAAAAATAAAACAAGGAGAAACACAGAAAAACCTAATTATACAAAACCCATATAGGTCATCTGCGGGAACTTTAATGTCCCTGTTGAGTTTGAGAGAGACATCCCAGGCCTCAATATGACCCAAACCAAGCATAGAAGACATCGCCCTAAATTCCATTTGATAGGGGAGTTACCACTAATGGTCACTGAGGCCTAACCAGAATGAATTTATGGCAGGGCTGTGGTATGGACAATGTGTCAGTCAGTCTGTGTGGCTTAATAAGGCAAGCTGTAGGCTGTAAAACACATCTGGCTAGGTTAACCCTTCCAATGCCAAACCCCTATGTTAGACCAACACAGGCTCTGCATGACAAATACTGCCATTTAAAATCCCTCTGGGTGTCTTTGTTTGAAAAATATATGATTTAATGTGTAAATGGAACTGACTGGCTTCAAAGATGTCCCAAATAGGACATGGTGGCAGAAGGACCAAATGTCAAAGTTCCAAGTTAAAAAATGTGCACTTTCTAAATGTGGGGTTTTACCTTGCAAACAACCTGACAAACCCAAGCATTGTTGGTATCACTGTACTCGAGGGATGTTGCATATACCAGGAGCTGTAAATTCACACCTGTAACTGTACAATTTGTGTGGAAAAAAATTACAACAAACTTTGGCAAAGGCTGGTGGTAGTATTTGGTGCATGGAAAGGGTTTAATACCAGCATTTGAAATACCCTGGGGTGTCTATTTTTAAAAAAATATATGGTTTGATGGGGTAAATTGCATTGGCTGGCTTCAAAGATGTCCCAAATAGCACATGGGGCAGAAATAGCGAAACACTACTTGTACTTATTGCCTTATAACTCGCAAATAAAAGCAAAAAAACATAAAAACATTGGGTATTTCTAAACTCAGGACAAATAGTAGGATCTATTTAGCAGGTTTTTCATTAGCTTTTTTGGATTAATAAAATATTTTTCAAATAAAAGTGAGAACATTTGCTTTTTTTTAAATTTTTCATATTTTATTTTATTTTTATAGGAAATTAGATGATATATAATTTATGTGGGTTCACTAAATGGGAGAGGAGAAAATTACAGCTAAACACGAGCACCTTAAAAGTGTTACAAAAAATAAAAACAGCCTGGTCCTTAAGGGGCTAAACTAGTTTATGGATTGTAGGATAAAACATACCAGGAAAGGTAAAATGAAAGACGTGACAGAGGGATATGATAGAAACATTTAAATACAAACAAGGAATCAAGAAGATAAAGAAGGACAATATATTTTAAAGAAAAAACTAATATAACAAGAGCACATAGTCTTAAATTTAAATTAAAAGTTTAAAATTAGTGTCAGGAAATATTACCGTATTTGCTAGATTATAAAACAAGGTTTTTTTAAGAGCAAATAGGTTTGACTATGAGACTAAGATCCAGACGCCCCGCAGCGCTGCAGGGGACCTGGATCCTCCTGTCTTAAGCCCCCCCCCCCAACTTACCAGTGCTTCTGACTCCTTGGTGTGTAGCCGGGGCCGCGTGTAGACATCTACGTGATTTGTGTAGACCTTCCCCGGCTGTCAGTGAGGAGAGGTCCCCGCACCGGTGCGGAGAATTCTCTCTGACAGCCAAAGGGTGTATGCGCGATGGATTGCATTTCTGGAGGCAGAGTGGCACATAGGAGGTCAAAAGGCATATTATGGGGCACAGTGGCATATAGAGGGTTAAAAGGCATATCATGAGGCACAGTGGCATATAAGGGGTATAAGGCATTTCTGGGGCACAGTGGCAAGCCTGGGGGCAGATGTGCATAACTGGGGGGGGGCAGGTTTGAAAATAAAAGGAAATAAAAACAAAATATTTTTCTCAATCATAGTTTTTATTAAAGAAAATAGTTTACATGAATTAACATTTACTGGTAAAACTTTTTTCCTATAGGGTCGTCTTATATTCAAGCTTTTTCTTTTTTTCCTAAATTCAGAATTTGGGGGGTCGTCTTATAATCGAGCAAATACAGTACTTTACATGCAGGGTAGTAGATGCACGGAATAATCTTCCACGAGAGGTGGTATATGTTAGTATAGTGAAGAAGTTTAAGCATGCATGGAATAGGCATAAGGTTATCTTAGATATAAGACCAGGGAATTGGGAAGGTATTCTGAAATTGGTCAGACTGGATGGGCCAAACGGTTCTTATCTGACGGCATGTTGTTTCTATAGCTCTGCCCCTATTTTAGTCTCCTAACAGTTCTGTTTGCACTTGCCCACTTATATCTTTCTCCTATCATTATCCATGATTTTACAGATGCTGTACTTATTCTCTGAGCTTCCCTACCCGGCTCTGTAAGACTGTTTTCTACTTAAACACTCACTAAAAACCCACCTATTCAGAGAAGCAGACAAGTGGGTAAATCTGGCTGCACTCTTGGAAGGAGCGCCAAACAAAGTAGTATTCATAGTCTGGTTAAATCCGACAGGGTGCCGAGAGCCGAGGAGCCTCCAAGATGACACCAATCATGTTTAAAAATACACAGAAAACTCTGCACTCTCTGTTCCCCTAATCTACCAGGATGCCTTCACATGCGGTAAATTTATTGTCAAATCATACGTTTATTTTCCATCACATTCTTGTAATAGGGCAGGGGTGTCCATGTTTTTTCTGCAGTGGGCCACTTCATCAGAATTGTAGACGTGCGAGGGCCGCATTCATTTTTCACTGTGAAAAAATATGGCCTTTAATTAAAATAAAGTAAAAGACACAAAACCTTTACTTTTCCTCTCACTGATGTCTGGGCCTAGAAAGGTTTGCGACTACAAATTCAGGATAATTAAAAATGAAATACTTCTATTTATTCTAGGGACGCACCAAAATGAAAATTCTGGACCAAAACATTCACAGTTCACTTAACCAAAACCAAAAATGACCCCCCCACCTTTATAAATAATAATAAAAACCGGTTGCCCTGGCTTACGCGGGCCGCATGTTGGACACCCCTGTAATAGGGCCACAGAATCTGATGGCACATGTATCACAGTTACAAGCCATTTGGCCTATTTGATAATTCGGTCTCTTTTTCTTTTTTAAACCATGCACTGTCAACATCTGCCCTTTCGTTACAGCTTCATTTGTTTAACTAGCCTGAAGAAGAGACCCAAGTGTCCTGTAATTTTTGCTAGACTTGGGCGCCAGCGGAAAATTCATGTTAGTTTTTTTGGGGGGGGGGCTACGTATTCGATGAAAGCCATCCGTCTCCATCTTCGGACAAAATTCGTCCAATATTTTCATTTTCGGAAATCCCATTTGTCTGTCTGGTTGCCATGGAAACAGGGAATAAACCTGTAGAAGTTGAATTCAAAGAGCAAGATTCTCCCCCTCTTAGTATATTTCAAAGGGCTGCCGCGACAACGAACAAATGAAGAAAGATTTATGTATTACATTTGTTTTTCGCGGTGGCCAAATCAGGCGTCACAAATACAGATGAGTGAGCAGAAAAGCTGCCCACGTGTTAAAGGGAAGTACATTTTCACTTCCATGAAAAGAAAAAAGCATCTGGTCATGTGTCTCAATTATTGCAGGGGGGTAAACAACATTCTGCATTGGCATTACCCTCCTTTAGTGACATAATGGTCAATATGATAATTCTACATACTCATGGAGCTAGGAAAAAAAGATTTATTGAAAACATTACTTTTGCAGAATTCTGGCAATGTACAGAATGGCAAAACATGAATTTTATTCAAATTAATTTGAGCCAATTTACAAAATGTACTGTAATTGACAGATGGTTTGGTATAATATCCTATAAAACAGTTTTTGGTACGTGATTTTTTTAAAATTTTGCCTATATTGCAAAATAAATCACTGTGATTTGTTCACTTTATCTAGCAGACTACAATGGAAGCACCCAGAACATGATAAAGAAGAGTTCAACTTTTATTTTAAAAGGAAGAAATGTTTAAACTATCACACTAACGGACAATCTGTTCGGAAGATCAAAGGACAAGTTCTAGTTACCCATTATTTGTTATCTGTATAGTTAATAACGCTCTAAAAGTTTCAAAACTAATCAATTTCAGAGAATTTTTCAAATAGGACCTTGTCATGGTTCACCTTGGGTTATCGGCAGACTCCCTCATACGGCATGTTTTTTAACCTCAAAGTTTAAGCAGACTAGGACGGCAATTTTATATTATTTATTTGGGTATACTACCATTTAGTAGCTGCAGAAGAATAGTTTACCTTCAGACACACAGCGTTTACAACGCAGAAGAAAGTCCACTTTTGGTATTGTCGGCACTGTGATATTTACATAACAGGTAATTCATCTATTTTCAAATTGAGGGTATAATTTATATATATTTATAGCTAAGCAAGACAAATGTTCCCTGGACTTATACCTGTGCTGACTTACGCTCTTTATTATGTGATCATAAATGTTCCGCCTAACACTTCCAGCAATCCAACACACCGACCAAGATTTTCACAGGATACTATTCAGCTCAAGGTGTTTTGTCTTTCAGTGTCGACAGGCTATACATAAAACTATACGAACTTCTGCAGTGTGTTAACAAAAAGTTTAAAAACAGAAATCAGTTAATTGGTGCACTATAATATAATAATTGCAGAACATTAAAATGATGGTTATAAAAAGTCAGTTTTCCAAAATAGTTCCAAGTATTGGCGTATCAAGAACTTTTGCCCATATCGACTGTCTGCCGGACATCAGCAACAGCCTCAGGAACTTTGACAGTCATTCCATCCATGGACTTTTTCAGGCAGATTTGGCATCCTAATCTTGACCTAAATTAGGAGGAAAAAAAGAAAAGTAACACATTTGATTTGGTTAATCTGAGCTTTTAGCACCTAGATAAAGTTACAAGAATCCCATGACCTGTACTTGTTGGTAAATATAAAAATGTGCCAATAGCTTGATCACAAGTCACAGCGTCATACTAGTATTACAAGTCACAAGAGGTCAACAGTTTCAACATGCAGGTGAATAAAGCCAATAACGGAGGGAGGGGGGCTAAAGAGATTTCTCAAAAGCCTTACGTTTCAGTCAGTCCGTAGGCCAGGTCTAACATATCCAACTCCTCATCAGTAACAGGCTCCAACTGCTGGAAAATGTCATCTTCAAAGATTAGGTGGCAGGTGGAGCAGGCCAACGTTCCCTCGCAAGCACCTGATGGGCACAGTAAAGACATCGTATAGATTAAAACCTTACAAAGCTAACAGACCGACAGAATGGAGCATATCCATCGGTATGAATTGGCTAGAATTGCAAAACACACCGTCACATACGTAGGAAGAAAAAAGCAAGGATATGGCAGGTTATATCTATGTTAAGCGCTGTATATTTATATCACATTCATGATATAGCATCATTCATTGTTAAAGGACTGTTTTCTGCATTTTTTACCAAGGCATAAGTGAATAAATCAATATGAAACTCCAGAATATATCGAGTTTATTGATGAAGGAAAAGGTTAGTGCTAATCAGCTTCTATCCAATATTCCTATGGACATCGTGATCAGACATCCCCATTTAACAGAGAGAGGTGGGGGGGGGGGGATGTAGTACACTAGCGGTGAATTTCCCAAATAAAATTGAAGTTCTAGTCATTTACAGAAAACCCATCTAATGTTTAGAACTGCATTTCAGGAATAGGCTGTACGGCCGTTACTCAATTTTTATAATATGAAAACACTGAATGTGTCCAATGCAGCCAGGGCCCAGGATAAAACATTCAAACTTACCGGTCGTACATATATGAACTCGTCACATGTACATACGAGATGGAGATAAACACATACAGGATGGGAAATACATCAGTGTTACTTCATATTATGGCTTGGGTGTGTGGAATTGGAAACTTAATAAATACTTGGGTCTTTACCCCAATCACATACAGTGCTGTAAAAGAGTATTTTTGCATATTTGTAACACTTAAATCTTTTAGATAAACTAATTTTACTATTAGCCAAAGATAAATGATGATTTCATGCACAGAAGGGGGAAAAAAAAAAAAAGCTATCCAACCCTACCCGGCCATGTGTGAAAGAGTTAATGAAGTTACTAAATCAACCAATTAAATTGAATTGATTATTAGGTTCAATGTCATTAGACACACCCAGACATGATTGCAAGACAGGTTCTATTTAATGTTTAGGTTCAACGGGTATGGCAGCAAAGTGAAGTCGGCTAAACAGTCTCAAAAGGCAGCAGATAAAGCCACAATCTAAAGAAATTCAAGAAACATAAAACTTTTGGGATAATACTCTCTGGACACGGGTCCTGTTACATCTGGCATAAAGCCCCAAGGGATGCTTTAGGATCTGGGCAACTTTTTTTTTTTTTTTTTTTTAACCAGAAAATCCTGAAGGAGAACGTCCAGCCATAAGTTTGTGACCTAAAGCTCAAGTGCAGTTGGGTTTTGCAGCAGGACAACGAACCGAAGCACACAAGCAAGTCCACCTCTCAATGTTTCAAAACAGTGAAGGTTTTGGAGGCCAAGTCAAAGTCCTGACTTGAATCCGATTGAGATGCTGCAGCACAACCTTAAAAAAGGCAGTTCATGCTTGAAAGCCCTCCAATATGGCTGAACGTCACAGTGTAAAAGACTCATCGGCAGTTATCACAAAAGTTTGGATTGCACTGATTGCCAGCAAGGGTGGCTCAACCAGATATTGGGTTTAGTGGGGAAATTTATCACGTGGGTGATATAGGTTTTGATTAACTATTTACCTTCAATAAATCAAATAATCATTTAAAAGCTGAATTTTGTGTTTACTCGGGTTGTCTGTCTTATCTTAGTATTTGTTGGATGTTTGAAATACTTAGATGGGACAAGCAAAAAAAATGAGTAATGCACATGGTTGGGACACTGGGCTCAGGAACAATATATCCAACACATGACAGCACTACACCCTCCCCTTCCTTTTTACATAACTTTAGCATAGCCGGGAAAATAAAACAGTCGCCATTCCGTCCACTTACAGAGGTCACCCTTAAGAAAAAAGTACTGCAGTTTTTCTGAATACTGCAGTTTTTTGGACATGAAAAAACTGCAATACTGCACTTTTACTGCATTTGTACTTCACTGTACTGCAGTTTTACTGCAGTTATTTTTGTACGGAAGTACAAATGCAATAAAGCTGCAGTACATTGAAGTACAACTGCAGGTTTGCAATATAAAAAAAAAAGTGCAGTAAAACTGCAGTACAGTGAAGTACAAATGCAGTAAAACTGCAGTAAAAGTGCAGTATTGCAGTTTTTTCATGTCCAAAAAACTGCAGTATTACTTCAGAAAAAACTGCAGTAATTTTTCGTAAGGGCGTGCCGTGTTTTGATGCCATACATGAAGCATTGTATGTACAAAAACCTCAAGGCTCATGATAGGAGAGATTACTGCTGATTGAAGCATATATTTCATACGCAGGTATTGCTGCGTAGAGTCAGAAACTTTTCTCAAAACTGGTTATCTAAGGCCCTTTCTCCACAGCCAGAAATATATACATGTACACACACACAGACACACAAACACTCCCATAAACCGAAAAGTTTTCACACAGTATTACGATTTTGCAACCAGCTATAACGTCAATAAATAAAAATGTTCTCTTTGGTAAAAATACTTACCAAATCCATCAATATCCAAGTTTTTTTCTACAACGAGATCAAGAAGTGACTCTCCAACTTTTCCTTCAGCTACCATTGTGTCCCCATCACGGTTTATAAACTTCACTGTGACTTTATCATCTGAACTGAAAGACATAAAAGAAGATCATCCAGTTAGAAAAGCACATTTTATACAATTCATTTCAGTTATGCATTAGGAAACATTATGAAAATATATATTTCTATACAATGCATATTTCGACTTAAGATTTGAAGATATCAAGTTTTGAAGAAAGCTTGAGGATCCTCGGCTACAATTTTAATGTCGCTGTTCTATAGATGTGCTTTTGCAGACAAACATGTTGACCATCGCTGTATAGTGGCTTTTAGCATGTGCATAGGGCTATTACACCGGTCAAATCAAACTGAGTTCTTACCATACTGCCCTGCGATAAACAGAATGCCCCAGTCTCAAAAACCCACTGGGGCTTTTGGATTTACGAGCCAGGAACACCCACTATAACTGTATATCCTTTTGTTATTGCCCTATGATTGCAAGGAATGTGTATTTAATACTTGTCAAAAAACAAAGCATAAAAAAGTAACTTTATAATGGATTTCCGTCATAAGCTGCTAGTTAAAGAGTTGGATCTGAAACGTCTCTACGCAAGTAACACATGGTCGTAAAAATAGCAAAATACATCTGTGTTCGCAACAATATTCAGGCTTCACGCATGGTGCTTCAGACATTAGCTCTGGCCAATATTCCTTCTTAGTGTAGTCCAGCAGGGACAAGGTGAGACACCTGTACCAAATAACCCGCAGGTAAATCGCACTGGGAAAGTCAGGAGACAACAAACATGCATCAAAAACGTTACACAATATTTACTGATATTCAGAAGAAAAAAAAACCCCACAGCCAATAAATAAATAAATAAATATTGGGTGCAATGCAGGTGAGTGTGACGGTATACATACATCGTGTTAGGGAATTCACCAAACGTATATACAAAAAGTTGTTCCAACTGAATGCTGCTGGTCCAGAGGGACTCCTGTTCAATCCCAAAGTGCTGCGCATGCAGTGGGGGCTCACAGCGTCCTAGCCCCCCGCTCAGCAGCCATAGTTGAATCTTTATGTATGCATGCTTACCGCACCGATTGACCTGCATGTATTAGAAACCTGAGAACAAGCCATACATTGTATCGCACTAATCCTATGTGTGGGGCTGGATTGTGCAATTATTACGGCCACTGAACAAGATTACCGACCCTAAACAGGAACATTAGCTCAGATTTAAGAGATTACCGTAAACCAACAACCTGTTCTTTCACGTCTACATACAGAAAATCAGAGTATTATTTAACGCTAATCCAACAATTTTCTTTTACACGTTTTTTCCCAAATACCAAAAGAAACTGGGTATATATCTAGAAGGATTATTCTACGTCTATATCAGCGCCACAAATATTGTTTTATACGTAGGAGTATCGTTTCAAATGAAAGCCACGATCCCTTGAGAAGAAATAAAAATGTATAATGGGCAATAAATAATATTTAATAAATGTCAACGTCAGCCATCGTTTACGCTGCAACACACGATAGCCGAGTCACCCTATTCAGCGATGGATCAGAAAGCTTGCTTTACATTTGCACCGCCGCAGCTCTTTGCCGGAGATGCAGATACTGAAAGCCATCCATCTAGAGTGCCGACATTTGCAGGGGGTCTACCGAGACCCCCACATGTGCAGAAAGTGCTGCCACTGATTTTATTGGGGGAGCTTTGCTGTCAGGCGCCCTGTTTTTACAGGTAAAGAACACATATTACAGGACCTCATGCGCAGTTACTGCTGATCAGCACCAGAGAGGACGGGAACGTGGAGACAACCATCGGAAGCCCAAGCCAAGGAATCGCAAGTTTTTAAATCCAGGATTAAACGCGGACACCTAGAGCAGCATCCGCAACGATAATCACGCATTACGGGCTTCACGTTAATGGCTCTTAATCCCAGGCTGCGTCTTTAGGAAAAAGGAAATCCGGACAAAAATGAACAAATTGGGTTCAGCTAAAAGTGCGGACGACGACAGTCGACTTTGTTAAAGCGTTCGTTTTTAAGAAAAAAAGAAATATGATTTAAGCATTATGCACTAAGCAAAGGAGCGTCTAAATGTGTTGGGGAAACCTTACATGTACTTAATAATCAATTCATTAAATTATTTGATTTTCTTCCCCACTCACATCACACGAGGTGTAGCGGTATCCATGGCAACGTCTGCCATCCGTCTCTAAACACCAGAACTCAGCTAATAGCAATTACGTCACACACCTTTCACCTACTCCGAGGGAGCAGCGACCAACTTCCTGCGCTCCGGCCAATCATCCTTTCCCTTTAGGATGCTTACTTCCCGTCAGGTTTCTGCCCCTCTCTGTGGGCGACTATCCTAACGGTGGGGAGGAGAAAGGGACGTGAAATCCGGTCAGGGGATCGTAAAGCCGGTTTCTACCACAAACCTCTTGAAAGTGTTTACACCAACTGACAAACTAAATGCACTCAACAGTTTCATAAATTGATTTTGTTTTGGTAAAACCTGCAATGGCAACCTTTCTCCCTTAATTATACATCAAACATACCAGGGGGGAGCTTACACTTAATAGAATAAATGATTATGATTTATAGAATATATATATGATTTCATCTAGAATACCCCTACCAAGCCTCTGTGTAACCCTTTCATATTACCGGTATATCGTTGGGCACCATTTAACGCATCATCCGATCTATAACCGGTACACACAAACACAGCTGTGACACCTATAACTATAGTTGGACTACAACTCCCATAATGCAGTGCCATTTTCAAGCTGTGTTCCTAGTTAGCAAACGGTTGTGGGAATTGTAGGCCAGAGACAGCTGGACACCCACACATGCAAAGCATTTTACTATGGGGTCTGACAGGTGACAGCAGTAATAAGAGTACCTGGACCATTCCCGGCACAGGGCTGATACTCACCTGCTTCATCCACAAGCTGTAGATTTTCCATAATAGAAAACAAGTCAAAGAACGCCGCTTTATTCTATATGATACATAGATTGCCATAAAACACCTGATCAAAAGAACAGGAACACAATGGACTAACAGAGCTGGCAAGAAGACTCTGAATGAGTAACAAGAGGAAAGGGTTAAGAGAGTGACAGTCCGGTGACCTTCCGGCACTCCAGGGGTTAGACATTCAGAACTTGCAGAAAAGTTTAACGCAAGAGAGATACCAGGAGATTATATCTATATATAAACATGTCTGCTACCCCCTGCGGGGGATAAAAGCGCACTTGATACAGGAGGGAGGGGGTTAATGTGGCGTACAGGGTTAATGTGCCCCCCAAGGACCCCCTCGCCTTGTACCCAGCCTGTTACCTGAAGCATCGCGCCTGTTCTGGATTCCGCCTGCTCAGTACCTGCCAACACGCTCCGTGTGCGGAGGGGGAGGATAGCCGGGATCTGGCCAGCAAACAACACGAGGACACCAGCAGTCTGGCGGCGGCTGCCATGTCTTCTACGATGTACCGGCCTACCGGAACCAGCCTGACTTACTGTGTTACAGAAACGGGGGCGGGGGCACCGGGGCTCGCTCCGCCTCCCGTGCAGTACTCGCGGTGCTCCAGCAGAGGGCGCTCATAGACTGGGAGCGCGTTCCGTTGCTCGCTGTTTTGCTTGGGACTGTCCGTATTAGACGTGTGCGCGCTGTTTGCTTTTCGGTTACATGCAGACCAGTCGTTACTCGTTTTTTGGTTATACCGCTTAATAACGCTATTTATACATAAGTCGCTGCCCTTCTAGCCCATACTAAATTACTTTAATTGTAATATAAGGTTCTGGTGTGGATTTAAATCGCCCCTGGTGCTTTAAAACCAGCAGCTGATAAATGTCATATGGGGCACAATATCCTCTTCCACTCTTATCGGTCTCAAGGTGCCGCATTTCAGACATCAGCAAGCGAGCAGGCTACCTGAGCCCAAAGCTGGGTGAGATGACGTTGGCTTGACCTAGGATTTCAAGCTCGCTGACCTAACTACATTTCTGACACCCCTCTCATGCATGCATTTGCTTACAAACCTAAAATAAAACTTACTAGTGCCACCCTCCTCAAGTTCAACCCTTCTACCTAACCTTTGTATTCTTGATCCAAAAGAAGGCAAAAAAACACCTAATTAAGCTACTTCGAATTCTGCCATCAGGGGAAAAAAATTCCTTGAATCCAAGAGGCAATCGGATTTCTGCTTGGATCAAGAAGCTCTAAAATATTAATGTTATTCTATTTATATCCCTCTGTATGTCATGCCTTTCTAAGAAAATATCGAGGCCCCTTTTGTAGGTATCTAATGTATTTCATAACACCACCTCCCTTGGAAGTGAATTCCATACCTTTATTGTCCTCACTGTAAAGAATCCCTTCCTTTGTCGTCTATGAAACCTGCGCTCTTCCAGTCTCAGAGGACGACCTCTTGTTCTTTGTATATTTCTGTTAATGAACAGGTCACTGAAGAGCTCTTTATATTGGCCCTGCATATATTTATATAATGTTATTATATCCCCTCTGAGACGCCGTTTTTCTAGCGTATATAATTTTAACTTTTTTAGTCTCTCTTCATAACTAGGTTGCCATATATGATGGGATTTGGCCTCCTGGCTCAGCCTTGTTCAGCAAACGGTGCGGAGTGCAAGCTGGACCCAAATGGCTTAAAATGCTTATGTGCTTCTTTGTATGCATCATCACGGTGGTCATGGAGCCAGGCTGGGGCCACCAATAGGCTTGGGCATTATACCAAACCAACCCATAGATGATTATAGTAGCATTGTGCAATATATGGTGGGTTTAAGCGATTAAAATAAAGTGCTGTTTTGTTCAAAGCTGGTGTTCCCGACTCTAATTGCCCTAGAGGACTGTGCTTAGGACCCCTAAATGTGACATGTATGGCCCTCATGCTACAGGGTTTGTCACAATACATACATACAGTTTCCCACCACAAACATACAAATACCCATCCTGTTAATGACAAGTGGGGAATCTTCTCATAAATCAGAACCGACTGGGGCGGGAAAAGTAAATCATGAAGACGTTAACTAGACTTAGGATATCAGATACAGATGGGTCGATGGCCAGAAGATAGACCGGAATTGGGGTGCAGGGACTGACAGCAAAGGGAGGAGTCCCTTTTATATTAAACAAGACACAAATAAAATGCAAATATATTACCTTGTGATATCTCATCTGGATTATTGCAACTGGCTTCCCTATCTCCCACCTATCACATCTCTATTCTGAACACCTCTACCTCTCAGACTTGTTTTCTTATCTTCTGCCTCGTGGCGCCAGCCCCTCCGCTGGATACCCGTACCAGACAGGATTAAACTACAACCCCTTGTATGTATGCTCCTACCTCCAATTACTCCCTAATTGAGTAGATTGTTAATATTGTTGAGATGGAGTGTGTGTAGTTTGTGTAAGTGTGTATGTTGGAAGGGGGGCAATGGGCATTGAAGGCACAAACCAGTTGTGTGGGGCCACAGACTAGCTGTTGAAGTTGGAAGCCCCGGGCAACGTTTGCACCAAGGCCCAGTGGTTTCCAGTTACGCCCCTAGTGATAACCCTTTAAAGTATTACAGGTACTGGGAGGTTAGCAGCATCAGGTACTTGGGTAAGACAGGGTTCAGAACGATCAAGGGTAAACCAAAAGAAAATGTCAGGAGTGACCAAATGGGGCTCACGCTAAAGGGTTTAAAAAATAACAAGTGATAGATAGTAAGGGCAGGAGCAGCTATAATGCAGTTACCAGGGCACTGGGCAATGAACAGGTAGGAAAGGTCAAGTTGCAGCACAGTGAACCAGACTAGCGACGTAGTGCTTAGTAAAACAAATGCCTGATGTTCAAATACCTTGACACAGACAAATGAGCATTGCGTCAGGCTGCTTTCTGTGCAAGGAGGACTGAGATTTCTGTGCCTTCATTATTGAGACACAGCTGTCTGCAGTAGATGACCGGATACGTAATACTTCCCCTAGATCGTGAGCTCACCATAAGGTTAGATGGCAAGCTTACGGGCTGAGTTCTCAACTCCTGATGTATGTGTTTGTGTTAGTGTATATTTGTTATGTGTGTGTTAACTGCCACATTCAAATTGTACGGCGCTGCATCATTTCTTGGCGCTTAATTTAAATAAAAGATAATAAAAATAATAGTTGTTACTAGAGGACCAAAGGAGAAACCAGGTGACTTTGACACACATTCTGTCTTACAAATGTATGCATGTCACCACTCACTACACCAATGAGGATTTGTCTAAGCTCCTGCCAGAATGCTGCAGCATTTTAACAAGATAAGCATTTTTCATTTTCTTACAAATAAAGAATGCATATTAAAAGTACTTACTAAGTACTAAGTAGTGCTTACTTTAATATGCTTTTGTTGTTGGCGAGCCTGTTTGTGGCCGTAGACTGTACCTTTAATGACTTGCAACATATAATCTCTGAGGAGCAGGGTCTTAGAGACATTTTGGTAGACCCACACATCATACAACCATCCAATCTCCAAAAAGCGCCAGTCAGAAGCAGATTACCATCTATTGAGACATCTCTCACAAGGACCTCACTCTGCAACAGGAGTAAATGTGCCAGCACATGTCTGCGTAAGTCAAGTTACCTGTATCCAAGGGTAGCGCTAAATGCCACCATCAGGGAGCACGCCCAATACTGGTGTACCAGGGCCAGCTGGCCTGCCTGCTCTCTCAATGCTAGGTCGGTGTTTCAGGTCAACGTTACTGTGTGTAAGTTTGTTAGTATGTGTATGTATGTTAGTGTGAGGAAAAATATGTTAGTATGTTACAGTATGTGGAAGGATATGTTAGTGTGTATATGTAAGCATGTTCGAATGTGGAAGTATTTTAATGGTATGGCCCCCCCACAGAGCACATCATTGAGTCTGACTGGATTACATAAAAAAGAGAGAAAGAAACAAGGCTGCCTTAATCCACAGAAGAACTGTGGTTAGTTGTTTAAAAACTGTGTGTATGTGCCCCTAGAAGGATTGATATTGTTTTAGAGGGGAAAGATGGTCACACCAAATATTGATTTGATATCAATTTTTCTTCTGTTCACTCACTTTGCATTTTGCTAAATGATAAAAATAAACTAATAACGTAACTATTTTTGAAAGCATTCTTACTTTACAGCATTTTTCACACCTGTTTTTGCACAGTACTTTATATAGTGTTAGAGTCAGTGGGGGGGTGTTAGTGTATGTTTGTTAGTGTGTGCATGTATAGAAGAGTGTGGTGTTAGTGTTTTTTACTGTATGGTATTAGCATGAGTGTGTATATTCACATGCAGTGTTAAGAGTGTATGTGTGTGTACTAGTACATGGGGTTAGCATGTCTATGCATGAGTGTATGTTTGTTAGTGTGTGAGCGTATTATGTTAGCATTTGTCACTGTATGATGTTAGAGTATGTAAGTGTATGTCATTGTATGTTGTTTGCATGTGTCTATGTGTGTTAGTATTTGGTGTTAGCATGCGCGTGTGGGTAATTGTCAGTGTATGGTTGGGACAATGTTATGGACACGTGGTACCAGGCTTTTAGCCTGTACTGGGCCAGAGATTTCTGATGGCGGCCCTGGTGAGTGAGTAGTGAGCAAATCCTATGTCCAGACTGTTCCATGGATGGTGTCCTGATGGTCCAGTTACCAATTCCTGGGTATTCTACCTGGCATACCTGGTTCTCTTCTTGATCTCTGATGCTAACTCCTGGCTTATTTTACTGGGTTCTGTTTGACCGTTTCTGCCACCTGATCTCCACCTTGAAACTCTTGACCACTTACATGCCTTTGTTTTTTGTACCCTACTTGGATTTGTTGCTGGGACTATTCTTGCTCCACGTTCTGCATCATTGGTGCCATCAGTTGTCCTGACAGTCTAAACCACTCTCCAAGATGCACAAACAGAAATCTAAAGTTCTGTTACTTGCAAATCCAACAACATGGTATTTTTCAAACAATGCCAAAAATTCTTCAATATAAAATATTAAAACCAAGACACTGTTGCACAAAATGGTTAACCACCATAATTCCTCATTCTGGCTCCACTGATCCTATGTCCCTATCAGACGATTACCAACATTACATCTAGTTGCTTCTTATAAAGACTTGGCTTGGAGTTCATCTTTTGTTGCAAATCCATAGAGAGCTCCAAGTAATAACTAGATTTGTTTCCCTGTCCCCCTAGCATTGAATATGAAAGTAAGACATATCTAAGATGGAAATCATATCACATGAAAAATAAGCCACTTAACGCACTGTGATAAAAATGGATGAAGCAGTTAAGATCAAACATATTATTCAGGCTTATAGAGCAGGCTTTTTGCGGAGTTGTATGCACATTGTCCAGCATGGTTCTAGAAATACAGCTATTATAGGCTGTACAACCAATGAACACAAGACGTACCAAGGACTAAGGACCGTTACTCAAAATGTACTAATTTCACTCCAGGTTCAAAAAGGACTGTAATTTAGAATCTTTACAGTAAATTGGGTGAAAATGGTTGACTACTGAATAGCACACCATGGTAAAATGTCAAGCAGACATAATAACCTAAAATCATATGCATTTAAAATACATAAAAATGAGTATGTAGGCATATAAGTAAATATCACTAACAAAATAGCCACAAAATATTAATAATAATAATAATAAAAGCCAACTATATGCAGTAATGCAATAAAAGTATAATAAATCAAATAATTAACCATAGCGCTCTTAGGAAGCTCTATTAGTTCCTAAAATAAGTATCCCAAACTACCATTTGGACATAATAATACATCATGAGGACTATGCACCTGTGAGAGAAACATCCTACAAATACATGGGGAAGGGAACGGGCTTTTCTAATGACTAGAGTCTGCCCTGTCAGCAAGATCCATCATAGTTTATAGTTTGTGTGGGTACACTAAATCCAGGGAAATTAAGATTGTAAAAAACTGCTGAAACTGCTTGGGTCGTGTATTTGCAGTACATTTTTGACAGAAAGGCACTAATTGTCCATCTGTGTTTACCTAATCCTAAAACGATTCAGTGTGATTGGCACTTGTAGACCAACACTGGAAAACCCTAATCTGATCTGATAATAAAATCAGTTTAAGCACTAGACCTATGAAAAGTCCAGAAGCACAAAACACGTCTGCAGAACCTGGGTTGATGTTGAAGCTTTTCACATGAGCCTTTCTCTACAAAGGTTTTTATTAAAATTATTTTAAATGATTCCATATATATCATAACACATATATAACAGTATTAAACTGTTGCGTTTTTGTTCTTCTCTTTTACTCTTTTATTTTCACTGAGATTGAGATAAGCCTTTCTGATCTCTCTGTGCACTTCAGCAAAACGGTAGAGCCACAGGAACAGTCTCTCCCTTGTTCTGTCAATTCAGAAGTTCACCAGGAGGCCAGAATAATGAGAACAGATTCACTGAGAAAGAGAAGCGTTGGTGCACCTCTCTTTCTCTCCAAATCCATCTGCATTATTCTGATCTCTCTGTGCACTTCAGCAAAATAGCGGAGCCATTCCTGGTTCCTGGGAGAGGGTGTGCCTGGAGGCTCTGCCCTTTTGTGGAAGTTCTCCAGGAGGACATGTCCATGGAGAAACAGACAAAGAAAGAAGACACAAGGAGCAGCTGACAAAAAGGAAGACAGAAGAACAAGAAGATACCTGCAAGTAGACAGGGACACACAAGTGGTTGGCGGAGAAGGTAGGGACACATCCAGACAGTGTGAGGGAGCGTGAGAGTGAAAGAACCAACCAAATTCAAGCAAAAATTCTGAGCTCTTTTGCTTTGTTTTCAGTTGCTTTGCTGGGGGTTCCTCCTCATTTTCAGAGCCCTCCAGCCCTTCAGCGAACAAACTGCTTCTGCTATATCCAAAGATTTCAATTGTCAACTCATCAATCCATGATTTTCTGCACCCCAGTTCCTGTGTTCTTGTGAATATATATTTATATATATTATATACATATATAATGTATATGTATATCTATCAGTGGCGGAACTACTGGGGTCGCAGGGGTCGCGACTGCGACCAGGCCCTGGAGTTCTGCCAGTCAGGGGGGCCCAAGGGGTGCCGAGCGGTCGTTTTCAGCAACCACTCGGCACCCTTCTGTCCAGTGGCGTGGCTACAGGGGGGCAAGGGGGGGCAATTGCCCCCCCTAGGTTAATCCTTGCTCCCCCTGTTGCCCCCTGTGACAGGGCCAGGCTAGCTGGCTCATATGTCATATGAAGTTTAGCCTGGTCACGGAGCACTTTTGTGTCCGGTTCTGTATACCGTGACCCGGTAATATATTATATTGTGTTTATTGTGTAACCGGCCCAGAGACTGATGTGGATTCAGCCCCAGCCTTCAAAGAGACAATCCTATAATCTGGCTGGGGCTCTTAATCAGCCAACACAGCCCTGTCTGCCCAGACGGCACCCGCACTACAGGGGGGATAACACAGGTGGGGGAACCCATTGTATTCTGTAATCCTCTCACCTGATACATCCCCTGTATACTGATGGGATTTGTGATGGGATGTGGCTTATGGGATTGGGGGTTGGGTTCGGTGCACATTGCATGGAGATGGTATATAAGTTCTGTGTGTTTGTAATAAAGAGAGTTCTTCTTCTGGTTTTACTACGAATGGTGGTCTGGATGATCCATGGATAGCTGAGTGCTATCCGTATGAGGGACTGACTGGTGATTCCTCAGCTCTCAAACAGGGGTACCCAGCCTTGGGTACGGTGACCCTGTAACATTGGTTGGCAGCGGTGGGAAGAATCCCACGACTTGGGTGAAATCCAAACCACCAACTGGGATTGCAGACGAGAGACACCAAGAGAGCTCCTGGAGGTTTGTAGCAAAGGAAAGGCTACTCTGATTGCGGACTGCAGAGAGATGGACCGGCACCAGGATGCCCCAGAGGAGAGCCTCGGACTGGGTGCTCTACAAAAGAACATTCTATGGCACTTATCCCTGTACCCAGGAGGGGCTACATCGGAGCAAGTGATGACGGTGATTGAAATGTGTCACCGGGAACTGAGCCAGAGTGGGTCTGTATCTCCTAGACTAGGGGAACAGAACACCAAAATATCATACCAGAATATCCAACCCTTCCGAGAACCAGAGGATGAGACAGACCGGGTTACAGCCGAGGTGTGTGAGCTGGAACACCAGCAATGGCAGTTAGAGTCTGCGCCTGCAGATTGGAGGGATGATTTCTTCCATCCCCACTTTGAAACGTACTGGGCACAATACTGGACAATGTGGGATATACGAGTTCCACTCCTGGGGGAGAACCCGTTGCCGGAGTGGGAAGACGAATTGAGGGGTCTCATATATGCAGAGCTCGACCTCCAGAGCCGCTACCAGGGATTCTCCCAGCAGTTAGCAGGTGAAGACCACAGCGACCCTCTGATGCTGTATAGCCCCGTCGACCCAGGACTGATATATGATGCCTTCCAATTTGACTCGTCCTTCGGAAGCCCGTGCCAGTACCGCAGGGATACAATCTGGGACAACCGTGCAGAAGTCCTGGTTTATGCTATTCCCCCCGAGCTGGAGGCTGTTATGGATTGCCTGGTCCAAGAGGAATGGCAGCTCGAGAGGGACTATAAAGAATTGCTGCGGAGAGTGGAGCTCCAGGAGTTACAAGGAGACTGGGAGCATGGTACTACAACTTGTGGGAGTGGGACCGAGGTCCTCTTCACCTACTCCATTGCCCCTGTCCTGGCGAGAAGAACCGAGTTCCTCGCCAGCAAGAAGAAGCGGAGGAGGAAGCCAAAAGCTCCGACCCATGTCCCCACCAACAACCCTGGCTGCTCTACCCCGGCAGAAGAGATGACTGTCCCCACCGCCCGAGTAAGTGGCACAATCCCCCTCACCAAACCCCTAGCTATGCCCGTAGAAGCCAGTGCCCCAGACTGTCCCCCTGATTTCCCGAGTGTCCGGGAAGAAGCCCGGGTCACTGCCCCAGAGGTTCCCTATGAAGTCCCCGGCGACCCGGTAGAGGCACCGTTCCCCGACCTAGCGAGGGCACCAGAGGGGCTGCCGAGTTCCCTGGGTCCTTTCAGTAGCCTGGCGCAGGCCCTGGTTCCGATCCCTGGTTCCCCAAGTGTCCTGGTAGAAGTCCAGGTCACTGTCCCAGAGTGTTCCTCTGACTCTCTCCGTGCCCAGGCAGAGGCACCTGTCCCAGAGAGGAAGATCGAGGCTCTGCTTAACCCTCCCGGTGGTCCAGTATTGGCACCTGTCCCTGCCCCGGAGTATTCCCCTGGGTCCCCTGAGTACCCCACAGAGCTGCTTAGCTCGCCCAATAACCCCGTAAGGACACCCGTTCCTGTCCCAGAGTGTCCCCTAGGTCACTCCAGTGTCCCGGTAGAGGCCCCTCTTACTACCTCTACGTGTTTCCCTGGTTCCCCGAGTGTCCCCGGCCCGATCAGCAGGGCTTTCCTTCCATGCAACCGCCCTGGCCTGGCAGCTGCCCCAGACTCAGTTCCCAAGACTAGGGAGCAAGAGTCTCCAGGTGCCCCTGTTACCCTGGTGAGGGGGATAGCCATGTGCCCCCGGCTGAGCTGGGACCGCCCTCCAATTCACAGAGAACTACTGACTATCTTTTTGGGCAACCAGGGCCCTGGCCCACCTTCTCTGGATGCTTCTGACAAAGGGCGCCATGAACTAAGGCCTGCACCTTTGAACTTTGTCCACTCGGACAGCCTGCAGCAGACCCGTGTGGATCTGCCTGGTCTGCCGGACCGTTGGTCAAGGGGGAGATCTGTGACAGGGCCAGGCTAGCTGGCTCATATGTCATATGAAGTTTAGCCGGGTCACGGAGCACTTTTGTGTCCGGTTCTGTATACCGTGACCCGGTAATATATTATATTGTGTTTATTGTGTAACCGGCCCAGAGACTGATGTGGATTCAGCCCCAGCCTTCAAAGAGACAATCCTATAATCTGGCTGGGGATCTTAATCAGCCAACACAGCCCTGTCTGCCCAGACGGCACCCGCACTACAGGGGGGATAACACAGGTGGGGGAACCCATTGTATTCTGTAATCCCCTCACCTGATACATCCCCTGTATACTGATGGCATTTGTGATGGGATGTGGCTGATGGGATTGGGGGTTGGGTTCGGTGCACATTGCATGGAGATGGTATATAAATTCTGTGTGTTTGTAATAAAGAGAGTTCTTCTTCTGGTTTTACTACGAATGGTGGTCTGGATGATCCATGGATAGCTGAGTGCTATCCGTATGAGGGACTGACTGGTGATTCCTCAGCCCTCAAACAGGGGTACCCAGCCTTGGGTACGGTGACCCTGTAACACCCCCCTGCAGAATTTGTAATAAAGTCGCAATGCGACTTTAAATCCCGTCTTTTTTTTTTTTTTTTAAGCGAAGGAGAGAGAGGGTGTGGCCCGCGTAGGATCAGCAGCCAGGGCAACCGATTTTATGAGGGCCGCATCTCGAGCCAGGCTACTTACCTGTGGGAGGGTCTTCTGTACTGCATAGAGGAAGCGGAACCTAGCAGAGTTCACGTGACATCACATGACTCTGCTCCAGTCCTGCTTCCTCTGTGCAGTACCAGAGAAGGCAGAGGGAGGCCGCGCCCTCTGCTGAAGTCTGTGAGCGGCATCGAGGAGCTGCAGGTAAGGGGGTGGGGAGGGTGTTTGAATGAGTATGCGTGATTGAGGGAATTAATCTGTGAATGAATGAGTATATGAATGAATGAGTGTGTGTGTGATAGCATGGGGGTGTAAGTGCTGGAACCTAGGCATGATGGGAACGGGATTGCTGTTAGCAATCCCACTCCTATCATGCCAAGTCAGCCAGTACATGCTGAAACCTAGCTAGCTGCCCCCCTTGTGTATTGATGCTGCCAGCAGTATGGGGTCTGCACATCACTTACAGCCACCCTGTACCAGCATGTACTGGCTGACTTGGCATGATAGGAGTGTGATTGCTAACAGCAATCACAGTCCCATCATGCCTAGGTTACAGCATTTACTGGTTGGATGTGTAAGTGCTGGAACCTAGGCATGATGGGACTGTGATTGCTGTTAGCAATCACACTCCTATCATGCCAAGTCAGCCAGTACATGCTGAAACCTAGCTAGCTGCCCCCCTTGTGTATTGATGCTGCCAGCAGTATGGGGTCTACACACAGAGCCGGCCTTAGGCGTTGTGGCGCCCTGTGCGGACTACTCCTCTGGCGCCCCCCCTCAAACTACCCCCCCCTGCCCCTTCAAACTACCCCTCTCCTCTGCCCCTTCAAACTACCCCCCCCTCAGCCCCTTCAAACTACTCGCCCCCCTCTGCCCCTTCAAACTACACCCCCCCCCTTACCTTGTTGCGGGAGGCATCTGTCTTCTCGCTCTGCCGCGATGCCGGCATTTCATGTTGAGCGCCGGAATAGTCCGGCGCTCAACATGAGATGCCGGCACCGCGACGGAGTCACGGAGAGTAAGGGGCGCCGAGCGGTTGCTGAGAACTTCACGAGCAACCGCTCGGCGCCCCTGCCCGGGACTTAGATTAAAGCATCGTTTTTTTTTTTAAACTTTATTTAACATGAATGATGTTAAATAAAGTTTTTTTTTAAAAAAATACCATGTTTTAAGTTAAGTCCCGGGCAGGCGCCCCTGCTACCATGGCGCCCTGTGCGGTCGCACAGGTCGCACACCCCTAAGGCCGGCCCTGTCTACACATCACTTACAGCCACCCTGTACCAGCATGTACTGGCTGACCTGGCATGATAGGAGTGTGATTGCTAACAGCAATCACAGCAATCACAGTCCCATCATGCCTAGGTACCAGCATTTACTGGTTGCCTGGGTATGATAGGAGTGTGATTGCTGTGTGGACGCCAGGGCTGGCTTTGGGGTGTGCAACCTGTGATCTATGCCTGTAATTTAGGGGGTTTTAAATATACCTTTTAATGACATGTTTTTAAAAGCTGGTTTTCCATACATTATTTATGTATACCTGCAAATACAGTGTTTGCATGTCTTATTCAGTTGATTAATACCTGCAATGCTGTTTCCATGTATTTATTTTATCTATACCTGCAATGCTACTTTTCATATACTATTGTATACCTGCAAATACAGGATTTGTATGTCTGATTCTGTTTATTTGATATATACCTTCAGTGCTGAGATCACAAGTGAATTTCAGTTGATCTATACTTGCAAAGCTTGGTTTGTGTGTTAATGTGTTGATCTATACCTGCTATCGGCAACTGGGGCTAATATTAATATATATGGGCAGCAGGGGCATCAATACCCAAGGGGCAAAAACACTAAGGGGGGTATAAACGACAATGCAGTGTGAAAAATCCATCCTGATTTAGACGTCTGTGACATAGATTGTGTCCTGTATTGTGTATTTTTGGTTATCAGTGTAGCAGAGCCTGTCCCCGGGTGTGTGTGTATAGGTGTTTGTGTGGCAGAGCCTGTCCTGGTGTGTGTTTGGGTGTTGGTGTGGCAGAGCCTGTCCTGGTGTGTGTTCAGTTGTCAGTGTAGCAGAGCCTGTCCTAGGGTGTGTGTTTGGATGTGGGTGTGGCAGAGCCTGTCCTGGTGTGTGTGTGTTTGGTTGTCGGTGTGGCAGAGCCTGTCCTGGTGTGTGTGTCTGCGTGTCGGTGTGACAGAGCCTGTGTTGGTGTGTGTGTTTGGTCATCTGTTTCCTGGTACTTAACTTACAGTAGGAATTATTTAATTTATATTTATCCAGAGATAAAATGCCCTCCTGAAGTTGTAGTGACTTCAGGGGACAAAACGTTCAAGGCCCTGAAATCATTTAGTGGAAAAGTTATTTATTGTGTTATAATATTTCTTTCAAGGATTAGTCGCACTCAATGGTGGCTTCAGGCTTCCCATGATCAAGTATTATTTTAGCCCAAAAACAAAAGTATAATTCCATAGCACATTACTTTTGGAAATTATGAATGCCCCCCCCAGTTTGACTGTGGTATCTTGTGTGCCCCCCCTATATATTGTTTCTAGAGTCGCCACTGCTTCTGTCTCATCTGCTCCCTGCCACCACCGCCTGCCTCAGCGCTGCCCCGGCTGCAGTGGTAGGAGCGTGAGGCGTCTGTCTCGGGTGCCGGCGCTTCATGCTGAGCGCTGGCATATGACGTCATATGCCGGCGCTCAGCAGTGAAGCCGTCCACACCGCAGGACTGCACGGTAAGTGACCTACAAAGGGGGGTAGGGAGAGGGTAGATAGTGAGAAGGGGAGGGTAGATAGTGAGAAGGGGGGCTAGGGAGAGGGTAGATAGCCTGAGAAGGGGGTAGATGGGTTGGGGTGGGGGGGCCCTTAACAGATTCTCGCACCGGGGGCCCGAGGCTTCTAGTTACGCCCCTGATATCTATAAATAGTGCTGTTGGATTGTGTGTGCATGTGTATATTAGTGTGGTGTAACATATGAGTGTGTATGGTGTTCTGTATGTTATATTATGCGTTTGTGAGTATATGTGTGTTTGTTACCGTATGGTGTTAGTGTGTGTAAGTGCATGTTAGCCTATGGTGTTAGAATGAGTGCGTCTGTGTGTTAATATTTAGCATTAGTGTGTAGGTGTGTGTCAGCTTATGGTGTTATTGTGATAGAGCGTGTGTGTCAGTGCATGGTGTTGGAGTGTCAGCGGTGAGCCTATGGTTAATGTCCAGAGGAAAAGCAGGAGAAATAATGTGTGTGTAAATTTATGATGTTGAGTGAGTTTGTGTATTAGTATAGATGCATGTTAGTTATGGGAGGGCGCTGAAGATATACTTCACCTAGGGGCGATTAACCCTTATCGGAGGATTGGACAATGAGTGGGACAACGGGAGGGACATCTCGTTATTATAACATGTTTTTCCGGTGTCAGCTACAACTACCGGTACCAGTACTGTTCCGGTACAGTCTGTTACCCTAGGGTTCCTGGTATCTAAATGAGTTTCTGGTCCTACGCACCTCTTCTGAATCTTTTTTTTACTACCATCTAATATAAGAACCTCAAACATTTTTGCCAGAATTATGGTTTCTTCCATTTTCCCAGTGGGAAAAGTGCTTGGTAAATTATTATAATTATTATTACTCTTCTTCTCTTGCACTATAAAACCATAGGAACCAATCAAGTTCCTACAGTTCCTGGATAGTAGACTGGGCATAACAGTGTTAACCTGTAGGTGGCGATAGTGGACCAAACTCTGTAAATATTTCCACATTACCTGCAAAAATGAATGTATCTGGCAGTAATAGCTGCTTTGTATCAGGTAACCCTAACCTTTGTTCCAAATACATGAAGCAGGATTAAAAATATTTAAATTACTCCTACCAGAAATTGCTACTTGGGGACATTATAGGGGTCACACAATCTTTAACAGGGAAGTAACATAAAAAAAATCTTTGAGCTCTAAATAGTATTGTACAGGATAAGGTACTAAAGTGTTCCTTCCACTATATTTTTTCAATCGACATTGTTTATCTGAAAGCCTGTGGGTCACCATTTTTGTAACTGTATGGTATATGGATGCCATTCACCAATCACAAACCACAATGAGATGATTGACCTGACAAAATTAAGGTGTGATATTAGACCTGATAAAATTAAACTTGTCTAATTAAGTAATTTCTGGTAATCTCAGATTTCATAAAGTTAAGCTTATCTAATTAAGTGATTTCATCTGCAGACCTTCATTAGTCAGATGTAACATAAGAAACACGACTTTAGCTGTAATGGAAGGAAGTTTTACT
Source organism: Spea hammondii (assembly GCA_029215755.1). Lineage (NCBI taxonomy): Eukaryota > Metazoa > Chordata > Amphibia > Anura > Pelobatidae > Spea > Spea hammondii. Next base: position 14,803,588 of record JARDYJ010000002.1, on the reverse strand, counting down.
TTATAGAAAGTTATATAAATGGAACAGTAAGGGAATTTAAACATTTATCGTCAGGGCCAGACTGGAGATAATGAGGCTGAATGGAACTTTAAGGCCAGCGTCTGCAGTGCTGTATCTGCCGCGAGGCAGACAAGGCAACTGCCTTGGGCGGCACATTTCAGGGGGCGGCAAAACGCCCATTGAATGCCCCCACAACAGTTACTACTTCCCAGTCCCTCCCTGCAATCATACTGATGATTGGCCCCTCCCCTTTCTGCTTCCCAGCAGTCACACTGATGATTGGCCCCGCCCCTTTCCTTATAGCATCCACACTGCTCAGCAACTCATCTAACAGTAAGTATAAAATTAATATTTGGGCTGTTCAAAGTTTGGGGAGGTGGGGGTTAATTTAGGGGCAGTTATGTTTAATGGGGTCTTTAGGGTTAATTTAGGGGCAGTTATGGTTAATGGGGTCTTTAGGGTTAATTTAGGGACACTTATGGTTAATGGGGTCTTTAGGGTTAATTTAGGGGCAGTTATGGTTAGGGGTGGGCCAATTTTAGATTTGGGTGGTGCCCAAGTTTAGTCTTGCCTAGGGCAGCACAAAAACAAAATACACCACTGAGCGTCTGCCTGATGTAGCTGACTAAGACCATTTGGGGCCCAGGCAACAAAAAGCCATGGGCCCCTCTTTGGTGATGCCCCTCCCTTAACCACACCCTATCATGACCACACCCCTTATCAGTTAAGCACCTCCCTTGTGCTTACACCTCCTCATGTTTATTTTACAGTATTTGTAGTAATTGTGGTTTGTGGTTTTCATTATATCACATACATATAATTATTATTAAAGATATATTAAATATTATTATTACAGCAATTGACTGTAAACAAGAACTAAAACTAGGAAGTATAAAGGCTAATTGAAAGCATAACATAGGTCTTCTTAAATAGAAACTTACAGGGGATGCACAGTAGATTGGCCTTGCTAATGTTTTGGCTTATAACGTATTGAAGACTCAAAGAGCTGAGTTCAGCTGATGTCTTGGCTATGTCTATGATTTTATATTTGTCACTCTTTATTTTCAGTTTCAGAACTTCCTTTTCTATGGCAATAAACATCATTATCTCCAAGTTTTTCAGTGAAAGAGATGATCTTAAGTATTTTCAGTTTTGAGAAACATTATTTACAGGTACACTGGGTAGTGCTTAGAGTGATCCAATATAAAAACTTTTTGTAAAAATGTTTAATGCATTCAATACAATACATTAAATAAATTTAAATAAACTACAATTTCTGAACAGATAATACTGCTTTTTATAATAACAAAACCCCCCAAAACACATAAACAAAGTGACCAAATCGGCCTATTCTGCAAAGGAATTACATCCTCTGCAAATGTATAACTTTATCAAAGCTATATTCATGTTCACTATATACTGAACCACACATTGACAGTGGTACAGCATAACTGCCATCACTATATACTGAGCCAGACATTGACAGTGGTACAGCATAACTGCCGTCACCATGTACTGAGCCAGACATTGACAGTGGTACAGCATAACTGCAATCACTTTATACTGAGCCAGATATTAACTGTGGTACAGCATAACTGCCATCACAATTTACTGAGCCAGACACTGATGGTGGTACCACCATCAGTGCCTGGCTGAGTATATAGTGATTGGAATTAAGGTGCACTGTAGAGACTCAGACCTTATGAGTTAGTGAGTAACTTACATACAACAGTAAAAACCATTGTTATTAAAATGTGCTACAACTACTAGGGTGACTGTATCTGTTGTTACACCATGTAGATACAAAATGTATTGCAGGCCAGTATCTCCTGAAGGATGCATGTATTGTAAATGTTTATTATTAAAGGCTATCCCTTAAAATGTTGTGTAAAAATTACATGCACAAAAAAAAAACCATTTCCCTGCCACTTGCTGTTCTACTTTTAACAATTAATTGCATGACAGTAGCCAGTATCTACTATCTGTTCGCTTCTGTTACTTAAACAACATCTGTTTTCATTTCCGTACAGAGTTTATGTAAATTATGTTGAATCACAAAGCATGCACCAGGTCAAGTTGAATTATGATAAGAACACATGTTAAATAAAACATGCCTTTAAGTGAACTCTTTTCTATTTGCATTTGAAGATAAACTTTTACAGCTGAGATGCGGCTATAAAGATAATGCCCTTATTATGGCAATAAAACAATAAACTATATAGAATTTAGTGGTTACATAAAGATAGTATTTGCGGTTGGATATTCTGAACTCCAGCATGAGGTATCACAGCTACTTGAACAGTCACAAATACTCAGCTATTGTAATTTATATCTCGTAAGGATTTATCGCCGCATTATTCTGTGATTAAACATTTTGGATTTTGTATCTCAATCAGTTGGATGTTTAAAAGTTTGCCTAGTAAAAAAGGGCAGATCAGGGGCAGTGTATGGAAAGCCAAAATTGTTTAATCAATTTCCTTTCAATTTCAATTTCCTTTCCTGAAGTTCACATCCTTCTTCTCCCTCACCTTTACAAAGGCGACCTAAACCAGTGAACAACAATCAGCAACTCAATAATAGGCAGAGATGACTTTCTGGGGAAGAATAATCATGTTATTTTTTTATGCGAATGCTCCATTTCCAATGGTCCTCTCAGCTCCACCTTCCCTGCAGAGTGTTTTCTAGCAAGCAGCTCAACCCCTGCCCCATTTATTTTGATCTATAAGCCCGTACATAATTGCAGCGAAACACATGCCTATTATGCACAGTCAGCAGATTCTGAGTGAAACTGCTAATTTCACTGAATGATGGGCATCAGTGTGAGTGTTACTGACGCTTTTCTATGTTTCTTGTATTACTTGCATGCCTGTTGGGCACAGGTGGGGGTATTTGGACCATTTTATATACATTTGACCTTATATGGTTCTATTTAACTATTGGTATGCCACTCTTTCTATGTTGTATTTTTAGACATAAATATTAGACGTGCAAAATGGACCAAAAAACGATTTGGACAATTATTTTGGTTTGTTTTTGGCCCATTCATTTTCGGGCAATGAATTGCATTCCCTACCCATTGGGTTTGGATGAAAACCAGGGGGGCATTTTTAATTAGGGAATTAAATGATTGCCAGGTGCTCACATTCACTCTTATTCTCGTTCACCCTCTCATGTTCCCTACCTCGGCTGCCCACCACTTCCGCCTCTTCTTGTTTTTGATCTTCTCTCTATGTCCATATCTCTGCGGACATAACTTATCATGTCAAAATTCGGCAAATCTGTAGTTCGTACATGCACAAGTCTAATAAACAAACAGTTATTTGCTTCTAAACACCTTTGCACAAACCAAATTACTATTGTCTACAGGCTATAAGCACTGCAGAAAATAATCATGAAGTGTGTTTGTTGCTTTTTGGCGTATGTTATTTGCAAAAAGCTCATGGGAGAAATGTTGTCATTAAATTATATGCAAAAAAAGTCTGTACAGAGAAGGAAAAAAGATTAGAATACATAGAGTACTTTTTACATTATTGAAGGTTCTTTCTTTACTAAGAATCTTGATCTCACAAACAGCTACCGCTGCTGGGTAAACACCTTTAATTAAATGAATATTGAATTAAAGTAACATTCCATAGCAATTACAAAATATTGACTGTCAATGTGGCTCAAGGACACTTACATATCATGAAGTATGCTTGTGTTCGCTAATCCAAGATTAGGCTTTAAAGGCTGATTCATCCTTAGAAAACCCTTTTGCAATTATGTTAATATGGTTAAAAATGTCCCTGTTTTCCATGAAAACAGCCAAGTGACCCCAAGCTTTTGAATGGTAGTGTATTTATTTATTAAAACAACTGATATATGTTCTAGTGTAGCTAAGACTCGGTGTGCAGTAGGTTAAGGTTTTTAGCAACCAGATCCCCACAGAGACTCACTTACTACTCCAACAGTGAGCGACTCATTTGTCGCCAAGGTCAGTAGAGGTGTTCTTAAGATCACTTAGTTATAGGAGATTACTCCAGTGGCATCTAATCTTAACTGACAGGCTGAAGCGCTGATCAGCTGTCAGTGGTGTGGTGTCACGTTCTGCCCAGGCTGCGGAGCTGCATATCTGTCTTGTTTCAGTTTCCCTGTTTTGCTTCAATCCATTCCTGGATTTCCTTTTGCTTTGTTCTGATCTTCCATTCCTTGCTTCTGCTTCAGCTCTTTGCTTCAGCTCTGTTTCCTTTATAAGGTGCGCCCCACCTGTGTGTTCTGTTTGTCTTCAGTCTAAGGTATGTCTCAGTGCTATGTGTTTGTTTGGTTTACATGGTTGGTTTGTTTCGTACCACTATCAGCAGGGATTAGCGTTAGGACCCACCGTCATTGGAGTACTTTGGCGTAGTGGTGGGCTAAGCATACTATGGCCATAACATGTGAAGGAATCTCCAATTGTTATCAAACAGTCTTAGGCTAGTTTCTGTATTCATGTTTGTTTGTCTCTTATGTACCTTTCCCTTCTTCTTTGTATTATCTGAGGATTCTGGTTCCTCTCTCCTCTCCCTATGTCCTAGTTTATATGGCCTATCCTTGCTTAAAGGAGAAGCTTCTGAGGATTCCGGCTCCTCACTCCTTCCCCTGTGTTCCTTGCCTTGTTCCCTGTCCTTTGTTGTGCGCTGTATCATGTATATCTTGTCTAGTAATGTTTATTCCTTGTCTGGTTCACGGTAGTGCCCTGTAACATGTATGTCTTGTCTGGTTATGTTTCGTGCCTGGTCTCCCTGTCCCTTGCTTGTTATGTTTCTGCTACTACCCTTTGCTTAGCTTCCATACTCCCAGCCTGCAGCATCCTGCACGTGATTCTAATGATATGCTTCATGCCTGCTCCAGGGTGCCTGCAGGATATATCTTCACTTCATTCTGGACTTCATCCGCTGCCATATCAGGGCGCTGGTGTTTGGCTGCATAACCCTAGGTGCTCAACACCTGGGTGAGTGTGGTCACCCTGCAACCAAGCCCTGTCCAAACTCCACTACTGCACTGTGACTCCTGCATACAATCTTCGGGCGCGCTGGGTCCTTCCAGTCATCTGTTGGGACCCAGTCCGTGACACGTGGATACAGAAATTATGCGCATCTTGATGTCTATCTGAAAAGTTATTTTAAAAATTTAATGGTTCTTTATTTGGTTGATCTTCACATCGTAATCCCGTGGTGAACAAGTGCCAAAAGGATTTATTTACTGAAGGCAGAGGTGGCAGGAGATTTTGCAGGAGAGGGATTCATTACAAAAGAGACCTTGAAGAAACCTCACTGATTTAACCACACTTTTGACTGTTGTAGCTTCGATTTTCCGGGCTAGGCTTAACTCCCCATTAAAAACCCCCCAATAATGACACCGCACACCATAAATATGGATGAGAAAAGGCCACAGCCAATTTTATTTATTAGAGTCATTGTCACGCCAAAACCTGAAACAATAAACATAGGTGCGTTAACAAGGACAATGACTCAAAACACCAACATGTAAATATATACAATAAAACACCCAAGCTTGCCAAGCAATCCAGGTACCATAACCAAATGCCACTTAAGGAAGGGACATACCGAGATGCCCCCACCCTGACCTGAGGTTCCAGCACTGACAGCCAAGAACCTCCCACCAGATGTTACCAACCATTCACTTACCACCACATTAACCCCCTGGATACCTGGCAAGCTGCCGCCCCACAGACTGTGACAAACGACACAAACCTTCAAACAAAACAAAAAGGGAGGGTGGGACACGCAACCAGGTAAGCTAACCACAAAAAATGGTTCCTGAGCCCGGGAAAGCAGCCACTTATATAATCTACCCCCAACTCCACCCCCGAAATTCCCGCCAAAAAGCCTACCCCTCCTCCGCACAACAGTCAAGGCCCACTATAGCCCATGCTGGCCCCCCCGTGGGCATCAATACAAAGCCAGCTGTGCTCCTCCTGCAACAGAATGTCTCAAGGGTTGGCTCTTCATAATGTAAACATGAATAAACCCCAGTGTACGCCCATGGAAAAGACGCATATTGATAATAAAAAAAAAATTAAGAACAAACAAACACAAAGTTGGTTAAAGTTGTATTGTTGTACTTCATAAAAAGTTGTCTCTTTGCATGACTTTTACTTCCACTTTTTCATCTCGGCTTTGGCTGCATTCCTACATTGTAAAATGAGCCGAGTTGAAGGGGAGACATAGCAGGTGGTCCAGCAGGCCAGTTGTCATGGTTGCACAGCAAGATTGCTCTAGTGTTGTGAGCTCTCTGCCTTTTCACTGTGGGTAGTACTTTGAAACTCCACCTTGCTCTGGCCTATATAACCCTGCAGCCTGCATTTGCCCTTGTGTTTTGCTTCCTGCTACCAAGTGCATTCTGCTGTTGCATGAGACTTTTCTGACTACCCTCCTGGCTCCTGATTCCTGGCATTCGTATCCTGACTTCTGATCTCTGTACTCCTGATTCTGGCTTGTGTGATTTCCCGCTTTGGTTCCTGCCCGGCTTGTCTTATTGGTATATGCTCCTAAATTACGATTTGGCTTTGTTTGCTTGCTTTTTACAATAAAGGTGTTTTGCACTATACATTTTGTATACATTTTGTGTCCAGAAAAAAAATCCACTGCAGCCCCATTGAAACAAACTTCTTCGCTCTACAGCGGTGTCCAGCAATTACATAGTAAATTCACCTCTGCAGGGCATAGCCCCCTTTCAAATCACTCACCTAGCCAACTGCTATACTCGTTAACTTTGAAATGATTGCTTAATTATGCATATTTAAGATGAATTAAGAATTATTATTTTTATCAATAAGTATAATTATATAAAAATATTTACAAAAAAAAAAAATGCTTTATGTACAGCATAAGATAATGGGATGGGGCTTTAAATGTGCTTGAAACTTAACAACGGATCCAACAAGCGATCCATCCAAACACACAACTGAAGTTCTAGCTACAATAACTAAACTTATCCAAGAAAATAAATCTAAGGATGCATTCATAAGACATGCACTGATAGACATATTCTCTGGGTTATTAATTAACACAACCCCTGTTCTATATTTATTTAACCCCTTCAAGACCAGGACGTACCTGGTACTTCCGGGTCAAAGGTCACCGGCAGACCGGGATGTACCAGGTACATCATCGATGATGCGCGATCCAGCGTCGCTATGGACGCTGGGATCGCGAGGGGTGGCTGCTACTGATCGCTGGGTGTCCCCAGCGATCCGTAGCAGCCACTCCCCCTCAAATCCGTGCACGTGATCGCTTTGCAGCGAACCACGAGTACGGAATTGAAATATTTTTTTTCCTGGCATACAGTGGCAGTACGAGTGGGTAATGTCCTTTCCTTAGGGACAAGCTGAATCTAAAGAAATAAAAACAATTAAATGCCCCGGAGCCCCTCCTCCTTACCCATAAAGCCGGGGCCGACCGGAGGAAGCCAGTTCTTTTCTTGTCCCTTTCAGGGACGGACAGGTTGAATCGTCATTCCGGACAGGAGTTCGGCATCTTCAGTTGCTGGTGAGGCGCACGGGTTGCTGCCTGGGGGTTTCGTGAGCCTCAGATTGCTCCCCGGGTGGTGAGCAGAGAGAGGTCTTCCCTCCGTAGCGGTTCGCGTTACGGAGGATGTATTTTTGTCTTCCCTTTGTGTACTAGGAAGTGGGAGCATGCGCAGTCTGGTGGAACGCACGCCCGGGTGTCGTTGCGTTCCACTGAAGATCCGATCGCGCTACTGAGCATGCGCGAGTCGGATCTTCCGGAGGGCGGCAATTTTAAAAAATTGCAGATAAGCACTTTGCCTGTCTGACTGCTGGAGCTTTCGTCAGTACAGTGCAGCCGTGTCACCAGCCCCCCCACACGGTTCAGAGGTGGTTAAGGTAAGATATTTCTTTATCTTGGCTTTTTCCTATCCTCTTCCCTCCTAAAAAATAAATAAATAAATAAATATTTTTCTTTTAATACGCTTTTTTTCTTTTTATCAGATGTCTAGTCCGGTCCCATCAGAGAATCCGGATAAGGATAAAAGTTCTCCTTTCGCTCCCAAAAAAGCCACTTCCAAAGCTAAGCTAAACATTTAACATGTTCTGAGTGTTCTACTCCACTGCCTGATGGCTGCAGAAAAAAATTGTGCAACGCCTGCTCTGCTGAACAGCTTGCTTCTGAGAAGTGTAAAGACCTGCAATCTTTCCTTGGGTGGTTTCAGGAAAATTTGGCTCAGACATTTGAGGCATTTCAATTCTCGGCAGCTCAAACTCAGGAGAAAGTCAAGATTGGTTCTACACACAATCAGACCTTTCCTCGGGTGAGATTTCCAGGTCCTCTAATTCATCATGAAGTGATAGTTCGGAGGATGAAATGGTTTTTCCCTCCCATGACCTCCGCAAGTTCACCAAAGAGGTGACTCGTATGCTCCTAGAAGATGATGTAGGAAGAGTTAAAGGTTTTCCTGTACTTCCTAAGGTGGATGACCTTATTGCCAGGGAATGGAAGCACCCTGGAAAGCGAGCTTTTATTTCAAAGCAATTTAAGCAGCTGTTCAGGCTTCAAGGGGAATATTCCTGGGAGGATCCCCCCAAAGTGGACGTACAAGTGGCACAACTCTCCAAAAAGACTACTCTCCCTATTGGTGAGGTGTCTGGGCTCAAAGACCCTATGGACAGGAGGGCAGAGACTTCATGCAGGCGTATTTTCCAGGCGGCAGGAGCCCAATGTAAGGTGGCGGTGTCCGGTGCAGCAGTGGCTAGGGCCCAGCACATTTGGCTTCAAGTGTTGCAAGATCGTCTTGCGGATGATTCTGATTCTGAGATTAATAGGCTGTTTAAGAACTTAAAGCTTTCTAACAGTTTTTTGTGGATTCGGCTCAGGAATCCCTTAAGCTATCAGCCAAGAACATGGCTTTGTCTTCGGTATCTCGCAGAGCCCTGTGGTTACGGTCCTGGACGGCTGATTCTGCTTCTAAATCTGCGCTCTGTGACTTACCTTTAGAGAGTAAGAAGTTGTTTGGTGCTCCTTTGGAAGATCTTATTAAGCAGATTTCGGATACGAAAAGAGTCTTACCTCAGGATAGAAGACCAAGGTGGAACCGCAGATATCCATATAGGAACCCGAGGCCCTTTTTCCAATCCACTAGATCTCAGAATTTTCGTGGGCCCTTTGGAGATAAGAAATTCCAAGACCGGCCGAAAAGGCAGGACAAAAGAAAATTCTGACAAAGTAGGGGGTCGCCTTCGGCACTTCAGACTCTCCTGGGAACAGACCACCCAAAATCCGTGGATTCGTCGGATTGTTTCGGAGGGTTACAGGATAGAGTTTTTTCATTCCCCGGTCCACCAGTTCCTGATTTCGTCTTACCCCTTGGTAAAAAAGAATTTGACGCTTTTTTCAGAAAGCATGAAGCTTTTGGGAAAGGGAGTTATAGAAAAAAATTCAAAGGAGTCTATTCCCGGTTGTTTCTAGTGCCGAAGCCGGATGGCTCCCTGCGTCCGGTTCTGGACCTAAAGTCTGTAAACCGCTGTATCCCCTACCAGCATTTTCGGATGGAGAGTATCACCTCAGTCACACAGGTGCTAAAGGAGGGAGATTTTATGGTCACCTTAGACCTGAAAGACGCATATCTTCATGTCCCGATAGCCGAGGCATCCAGGAAGTTTCTGAGGTTTGCCTTGCGGGTCAATCAGAGGGTGCATCATTTTCAATTCAAGGCCCTTCCATTCGGTCTGGCATCAGCCCCAAGGGTTTTCACAAAGATCCTTTGTCCTTTGACAGCTCACCTCAGAGAACAGAATATTTCGATCATTCCTTACCTGGACGATTGGCTGATCATGGCGTCCTCCCTGGAGAAGCTTTTATTAGACCTTTCCACAACTATGAAGTTCCTGGAACAACACGGCTGGTTAATAAACAAGCAAAAATCTTGCCTCATTCCTGCTTCCAGGACTCTTTTCTTAGGGTTTTTGGTGGACTCAATGTCCCTTTGCGTTTATCTCCCGCGTTCCAAGCGGCTCAAGATAAAACAAGAGATCTCAACACTGCAAAGAGGTCCAACTTGCTCTGTCAGGAAGGCTATGAGCGTCCTGGGTCTGCTAACCGCTGCCATCCCGGCGGTACCTTGGGCAAGGTGTCAGCTTCGTCCCTTGCAGTGGCAGATTCTCTCAAACTGGTCCAAGCAAGAAGAAGATCTAGACACTTCCTTCGCAATAAGTGCCCAGGTCCTCTCCCAATTGAATTGGTGGAAACAGTCGTCCCATCTCGGCAGAGGGTTTTCTTTCCGACCCAGAAATTGGATAATTATCACCACAGATGCCTCCGGCCGAGGATGGGGAGCCCATTTGGGTTCCCTTTTTCGAAGGGGAGATTGGGCTCCAGTAGATGCTGTCCGCTCGTCAAATTTCCAAGAGCTAAAGGCAGTTCTTCAGGCTCTCCTGGCCTTCAGGCCCTTCATAGAGGGTCAGGCGGTAAAAATCCAATCAGACAACGCAACGGCCGTCGCATATCTCAACAAACAAGGTGGAACGCGGACACGGAGTCTTCAGATCCTGTGTGCAGTAATTATGGAGTGGTCCCAACTTCATTTGACAGATATTTCAGCAACCCATATCAGAGGCCGCTACAATTTAATCGCGGACGATTTAAGCAGGGCAAAATGGTCACAGACAGAATGGTCCTTGACCCCACAAACCTTCTCCACTTTGGTGGCACGCTTCGGTCTCCCGGATGTGGATTTGATGGCGACCACAAAAAAAACAAAAACCACAAGGTCCCGGTGTTCGCGTCCCTCAACAGATGGGATTTGCCTCATTTTCTGGACGGTCTTTCCATAGTTTGGAATTTAGGTTGGCCTACATCTTCCCGCCAGTGGCTTTGATTCCTCGCGTCCTTCTAAAAGTTCGCTACGACAAGGCCAGGGTCTTGGCCATCCTTCCGTACTGGAGTTGGTTTGTCCTCCTCAAGAAGTTGACCATCACCTATTGGGAGCTGCCAATTTCACCACAGCTACTGGAGAACGTCAACCTTCGCCTGGAACTTCTTCAGGTGTTCCGTCTGACAGCCTGGCTGTTGCAAGGCTGATATTGAGTAACCAAGGTTTGGACGACGACATCTCAGACTTTTTGTTGACATCGGTCAGAAGTTCAACGTCCAGGATTTATTTTCGGGTGTGGACCAAGTTCCTCCTGTGGTGCTCCACCAGGCACCTTACGATTTTTCCACCGTCCATCAACTCCGTCATTCGTTTTTTACAGGAGGGTCTGTCTTTGGGCCTTAGTGTCTCGACCCTTAAAGGGCAAATCTCGGCCCTTAGTCATTTTTTTCTTTCTGATCTGGCCTCTCACATTCTTATTCGGCGCTTCTTTAAGGCCGCCACTATTCGACGTCCTCCTAGGAGGTCTTTGTTTCCATCATGGGATCTTTCCGTTGTGCTTCGGGCTTTATGTTCAGCGCCCTTCGAACCTCTGGAGGAAGTATCCATTTTCTTGTGGCTATTACCTCGGCTAGGAGAGTTGGGGAGATCCAGGCTCTGTCTTCCTCTCCGGAGTTCACAGTTTTTCATGATGATAAAGTTGTTCTGCATGTTAAACCTTCGTTTCTCCCTAAAGTCATTTCCAGGACCAGTATTAGTCAGCACTTGGTTCTTCCTACTTTTTTTCCGTGTCCTTCCTCTCCTGAGGAATTGGTTTGGCACACGTTAGACGTCAAAAGGGCTTTGGAGATTTATATTGCTCGGACCTCCTCCATCCGTTCCTCAGACCATCTTTTTGTCAATTTTTTTGGGCGGTCTGCCGGTAGAGCGGCCTCCAAATCTTCTATTTCCAGATGGCTGGTGGACGCCATCCGTATGGCCTACCACTCCTCTGGTCTCACTCTACAATGGCCCATTAGGGCCCAATCCACAAGGGCCATGGCGGCCTCCTGGGCAGAAAAGGCTGCAGCTTCGCCTGAGGACATTTGTAAGGCTGCTACCTGGTCCTCATTCTCCACCTTCATTCACCATTATCGGCTAGACATCTTCTCCTCCTCTGCGGCGGATTTTGGGCGTAAGGTGCTCCAGGCGGTGGTCTCCTGATATGTGCCCCCCCAGTTCTGGGATCTTGCTACATCCCACTCGTACTGCCACTGTATGCCAGGAAAAACGGAAATTTTTTACTCACCGTAAATTCCTTTTTCCTTAATACAGTGGCAGTACTGGTTTCCCTCCCTTCTTATGATAGAATAAATTATTTTTTGGCAAGCAATATTGTGTCTGTCTTGTTACTTACTGGCTTCCTCCGGTCGGCCCCGGCTTTATGGGTAAGGAGGAGGGGCTCCGGGGCATTTAATTGTTTTTATTTCTTTAGATTCAGCTTGTCCCTAAGGAAAGGACATTACCCACTCGTACTGCCACTGTATTAAGGAAAAAGGAATTTACGGTGAGTAAAAAATTTCCGTTTTTTTTTTAAACGCGGCCTTCAAGGGAAGACGCAGTTTGCCAACGCCGGTCCTGAAGAGGTTAATGTTTGCACTCAAAGCTTCCACTTCACACCAAATTAAGCAGAATATATTAAAAACAATAACATGATATCCAAGAGTCTATAATGCTGGTTATAATGAAATCATGATTACTGCATCATTTCAAAATATAAAAGAACATAAATTACACTAGAATTCCAAAAAAACCCCTAACCTTCCATATATATTTATATACAACTCCTATTTACACATATTGAACATGCATGCTCATATCTACCTGGCTTGAGAATGCCAGGTGTGTGATGTTTTGCTTCTCCTACATTCTCTGAAGATTACTCTTCTTTTTCTAACCCAGCAGCAGAAAGGATACCGGCAAGACTTGTAGCCATGATGATAACCCTTTAATGCTTGTCTAAACCTAACCTTCTTAGTAAGGTCTTCAAAACCATGATATCTAAAGAGGAAGGCCACAGCAGTGATCCTTTAAATGGTTGCACCCAAAAAAACACCCTCAGCATATGACCTAAATACTAACGTATCCGAAGATATCCTCCTCAGTTTCTACCTCCACCGACTTATCAACATCGCTTAAAAATCTCTCCCAATTCCGCCACATATAGTACGCAGGCCAGGTGCCTGGAGCTACAGAGCCTTGAATTAGTTAACCCGCCTGCAATTCGCCAGCTGCCATATCTGTGTCGGAAAGGAGGTCCCCTGACTTTCTGCTGTTGGAGCCAATGTCCAGAAGCGATTCCACTGAAACCAAGAGAGAGAGTCAGCCACCTCACTAGTCACCCCCGGCACATCACGTGAAGCAAAAAAAACAAATGACAGGAGGATAATAGGTTTGATGTCTAGTAACCTGCAACATCACCATATTATTGCAATGAAACAGCATTTAAACTATAGAGGACAACTCCAGAAGGGTAATATTTTGCAGGATCTAAAAACAAAAAGACAATTAGCTCAGAAGCAAGACATAGGAGCACATCACGGTATATTTGAAACATATATATGTTCTGCTAAGATCCAGGTGCTACCCAGCATTTGAATTAATGTGTCAAAACATTCCAAAAGCAAGGCTCCACTGACTCAATTCTATCCCACTTGTTAGCAGTTTGTCAACTTTCTAGGTTATGTTTCAGGAGCATATCCCATATTTGGCACCCATGGTGAATCCTATATTTAGTATCCATCCCCCACCCACTTTAAAATGTAAAATCTCCCCCACTCTCACTCACTATCTCACGCTCTCTCTCAATGTCTCCCTATCTTCTCCACCAACAACTTCCGTGTCCCTGTGTCCTTTCCCGGAGCTCCATTTCTTCTATTGGCTCTTCTTCTGTCTTCTTCCTTTTCACTGGCTGCCTGTGTGCTTCAGGTTCATTTCAAAAGACTCTTACTTTAAAAGCTTTTCATCTCAGTTCCCCTACTTATATCTCCTCACTCACCTCTGAATACACTTCTAACCGGTCTCTCCACTCATCCAATAATCTTCTTCTGTCCTGTCCTCGATTTCTAGTTCTCATGGTTTCACAGCCACACTTGAGATTTCTCTAGTGTTGTGAGCTCTATGGCTTCTACGGTTCTTTGTAACTCCACCTTGCTCTGGTCTATATAATCCTGCAGGATTCCATTCCCATTGTGTTTTTACTCTGGGTACCTGATTTTCCTGTGTATGACCTGGCTTGGTGTGACTACCCTTCCGGCTCTTGAATCCTGGCTATTGCAACCCGACATCGATGGATTCCATATTCCTGACTCTCGCTCGTCTGACTCATTCCTGATCCCGGGTTGTTTATAGGACTACCGTTTTGCATTCCATTTTTGCCAATTTATTGTTTATTGACATCACTCCCTCACATCAATCACATATCACTCTCATCACACATAACACCTCACTCCCTCACACCTATCACACATCATTCCCATCACACAAAACATGTAATTTCCCCACACCTATCACACATCACTTCCTCCCACTTCCCTACCTTGCACGGAGACCTTCTTTACAGATGTTTGCACGGTGTGTGAGCAGCCGTAATATTACAGCAGGGTCAAGTGTGCAGTTCACAAAAACAATGTCTGAACAATGTCAAGAGCACTGGTGTATTAGACACCCTGCACTGTAGGGAGCTGTCCAGGGGGGTCCCCCAACACCAGCTCCTGTAGGTCCTTTAGTGAGTGAGTGTGTGTTGTAGTGCGTATATTGGCTTTTGTTTTATGCCACTGCTCAGATGTTATTGGTAATAAAAATGTCTTGTTACCTTAATACTGTTTAAGAGGTTTGTGGGATGATAATAAAATGTAGCTATATATTTATGTATAGTTATTTTTTCTTTATCTGCAATTGGTTGATAACACTCCAAAAAAGAGTCATGAACAGACTTGATTGCCAAAGGCATCATGGAAATCAATGATCAAACTTTTGTTCCATGTGAGTACAAACAAAATGGGAACTACTAAGCAACCATGCTATAGGAGCATACAGTAGCTGTCCCTTGTGGGATAATTAAGATGGCTTTGATAATATAGGAGGGTGACATTTGGAAGAATCTGTATGAGATGTCTCAGTTCTTCTTTCATGTAAACAAGAGTATTTAACCCCTTAACGACAATTGCCGGTCCTGGCACGACACGGAAAAGCATGTGCTTTACGACAATTGACGTGCCAGGACCGGCACGTCTTTAAACGGGTGCAGAAACCGATCTGTTTTCGCTTTCTGCACCCAAAAAACGTTGCTGAATGCCTCGACCACGAGGCATTCAGCAACGCCGCGATCGGAACGAAGGGGCCATCTCTGGCCCCTCCACGGGGCGTCAACATCCGCCATACTTTGTATGGCGGCGGACGCCCGTTTTAAAAGCGTTTAGGAGGCGATCGACGATCGCCTCTTAAACTTAAATGGTGTCGCTGGAATGCCTCGATCAGGAGGCATCCAGCGACACCAAACACTTACCTTTCGATGGGCTGTGACCTCTCCGGAGAGCGGTCACAGCCGCAGCTGCCGATGATCTTCGCCATCAAGCAAGATGGCCGCTGCCCTGTAACAGGAACCAACAAATTTTAAAAGTTCGCTAGATGGTCCAGACCATCTAGAGAACTTTGGCTCCACTTGCAGGTTGAATACAGGTACTGCATTCACCATGCAAGTCAATGGAACCCAGCTTTCTAAT
Source organism: Spea hammondii (assembly GCA_029215755.1). Lineage (NCBI taxonomy): Eukaryota > Metazoa > Chordata > Amphibia > Anura > Pelobatidae > Spea > Spea hammondii. The sequence continues at coordinate 14,787,959 of JARDYJ010000002.1, read as the reverse complement.
CACAGTGTGATTAGTAAAAATAAATTAAAAAATAAAATAAAATTAATAATAATTAGAAAATAAAATAGTAAAAAACTAGTAAAATGTAAAAATCATTTCCCACTGATGTCACTATCAGGGGAACCTCCAAGTTGAAAAAAAATGTTAAATTTTTTTTTTAAAAAGACAAAAAAAAAAATATATATATATATAAAAAATATATTTTTGTGAGCAAGTCCTAAAATTAGCATATTAGCTTAAAACAATTCTCGCATGGAAAGAGTTAAAATACTGGCATATTAAATGCCCATGGGGTGTCTACTTTTAAAAAAGGTATGATTTGATGGGGTAAATTGAATTGGCCAGGTTCAACAACGTCCCAATTAACACCGGGGGAAGGATGGCCACACACCTAATTTCCAATTAGAAAAATGCACACGTACCAAATGTGGCCTTTTAGTTCCCACAAAAATGACACACCCATGCATGTGGGATATCACTGCACTCAGGAGATGTTGCTGAACACATTATGGGGTGTCGTGTGATAGCGGCATATACCAGGAGCTGTAAATTCATACATAAAGTAGGTGTGTGTGGGAAAAATACACACACAAAAATACTACTGCAAACTTTGAAAACATGCTGGTGGTAAAATGTGTGCATGCAAAGAGTTAAAATACCAGCATTTAAAATACCCTGTGGTGTCTAGTTTTGAAAAATATATGGTTTTGTTGGGCACACTGAAATGGCCCGGCTCAAAGATGTACCAAATAGGGCATGGGCAGTGGATCCCCAAATGCCAAAGTTCAACATTGAAAAATGCGCATGCCCCAAATGTGGCCCTTTTGCCCCCAAACGGCCAGGCAAAATCATTCATGTGAGGTATCGCTGTACTCAGGAGATGTTGCTGAACACATATTGGGGTGTTTTGTGATAGTGACATATACGAGAACTTTTTAATTCATACCTGAAGTAAAATGTGTGTGGAAAACCAAATGCAAAAAAATGACTACCACAAAGTTTGACAAAGACTGGTGGTAGATATGGTGCATGGAAAGAGTTAAAATACTAGCATTTGAAATACCCTGGGGTGTCTAGTTTTCAAAAATATATGGGTTTATTGGGCACACTGAAATGGCCCGACTCAAAGATGTACCAAATAGGGCATGGGCAGTGGATCCCCAAATGCCAAAGTTCAACATTGAAAAATGCGCATGCCCCAAATGTGGCCCTTTTGCCCCCAAACAGCCAGGCAAAATCATTCATGTGAGGTATTGCTGTACTCAGGAGATGTTGCTGAACACATATTGGGGTGTTTTGTGATAGTGACATAAACCAGAACCTGTTTATTCATACCTGAAGTAAAATGTGTGTGACAAAACAAATGCAAAAAAATGACTACCACAAAGTTTGACAAAAACTGGTGGTAGATATGGTGCATGGAAATAGTTAAAATACTAGCATTTGGAATACCCTTAGCTGTCTAGTTTTCAAAAATACATGATTTGATGGGGTAAATTGCATTGGCCGGGTTCAAAGATACCCGAAATGGCACATGGGGGGAAGAATTACCAGATTTGGAAAAAATGGCTTTGAAATAGCAAAACGCTACCTGTACTTATTGCCCCATAATGGGTAGAAAAAAGCAAAAACACATTGGGTATTTCTAAACTCAGGACAAATAGTAGAATCCATTTAGCAGGTTTTTTCATTACCTTTTATAGATGAGTAAAAGATTTTTCAACTAAAAGTTAGAAACAGTCATTTTTTTCTAAATTTTTCACCATATTTTAGTAGTAAATAATATGATACAATCAAAACAATGTCATCTAAAGAAAGCCCTTCTTGTCCTGAAAAAAACAATATCTAATGTGTGTGGGTTCAGTAAACGGGAAAGAAGAAAATTACAGCTAAACACAAGCAGCGCAGAAATGTTAAAAAGGCCATTGTCACAAAGGGTACAAAAAGTAAAATCAGCCTTTGTCACGAAGGGGTTAACTTAATTCTGTCCTTTGCTCATACACACTGCAACACATCGTCCCCTAGATGCTTGCCTGGACATTCATTATTTTGTTTTTATTTATTTCATTTTTTTAAGTGAACATTGTTTACAGTATCGGATAGAAAATATTATATCATTAAAATATATTTGCAGACCATATTGTATGGTCTTTGTCTGGGAATAACATCAGTAATAGCAGATTACAATGCTATTTCCAGACAAAGAGCGTATACTTGGGGTTGTCACATCAGAAACATGCCCAGGGAAATGGGTAGTGCTGTGGGTGGGGTGAGTGGGTCAGGAGAGGAGTGGGGCTAGTCCTTTTCCTCTAGGGCAGACCTGGGCAAAGCACGGCCCGCGGGCCACATCCGGCCCGCTGAATAGCTCGGACCGGCCCGCAAAGAGTGTCCTGGTGACTCACCAATGAGTCCGGTGTCCCCCCCCGCCCCGGTCACTTACCTTAAACTCCTGTGTTGGAAGCGTTTGTCTCGGGTGCCGGCGCTTTACGCTGGGCGCCGGCATATGACGTCAGACGCCGGCGATCAGCAGTGAAGCGCCGGCACCCGAGACAAACGCCTCACGCTTCCAACACAGGAGTTTAAGGTAAGTGACCGGGGCGGGGGGGGGGATCCTGAGAAGGGGGGGTTAGGGAGTTAGAGGGGAGATACTGAGAAGGGGGGGTTAGGGAGTTAGAGGGGAGATACTGAGAAGGGGGGGTTAGGGAGTTAGAGGGGAGATACTGAGAAGGGGGGTTAGGGAGGGAGGTCTTACTGTGTGTGTGTGTCTTACTGTGTGTGTGTGTCTTACTGTGTCTGTGTGTGTCTCACTGTGTCTGTGTGTGTCTTACTGTGTCTGTGTGTGTCTCACTGTGTCTGTGTGTGTCTCACTGTGTCTGTGTGTGTCTCACTGTGTCTGTGTGTGTCTTACTGTGTCTGTGTGTGTCTCACTGTGTCTGTGTGTGTCTTACTGTGTCTGTGTGTGTCTTACTGTGTCTGTGTGTGTCTCACTGTGTCTGTGTGTATCTTACTGTGTCTGTGTGTGTCTCACTGTGTCTGTGTGTGTCTTACTGTGTCTGTGTGTGTCTCACTGTGTCTGTGTGTGTCTCACTGTGTCTGTGTGTGTCTTACTGTGTCTGTGTGTGTCTTACTGTGTCTGTGTGTGTCTTACTGTGTCTGTGTGTGTCTTACTGCGTGTGTCTTACTGTGTTCATAGCTTATTCAGTTATTGTAATAAATATTTTAGCCCATTTTTTAGCTCAAAATATTTTTTCCTTTTTTTTCTCCTCTAAAATCTAGGTGCGTCTTATCAGCAGGTGCGTCTTATAGAGCGAAAAATACGGTATGCACTCCGAAGCCTTGTTCATTTTGTTCACTTCTGTGCTGTGCTAATAGTTATTCAGGCCTTACTTATTCAAGCACCTCTACCAATGACGTAGGCTTGAATAACTTTATTAAACAGCACATAAGTTAACAAAATGGACAAGGCTTCGGAGTTTGTAGTTTGTAGAGGTCTGGCCCTCTAAAACCATTCCAATTTCTCATGTGGCCCCATGGGAAAATTAATTGCCCACCCCTGCTCTAGGGTGTCCATAATCCTTCTCAGAATGAAACCTGCTCCCTCCTCAACACCAGGTGGTTCCTTGCCAAACCATAAAGCATCCTTTACACAGCACATTAGGTACCCATCATCCTCGATGCTGTCCTCCATGTCTGTTCCTGTAAAGAGATTGTAAAGTACAGAGGGGTAAGACAGGTGCTTTATCTCAGCAGAGTCATTGAGCAAAGACATTCCTTTCTCACCAAGTCCACATCTTGAAGAGCCAAGCCCTGGCCATAAGCTCAACTCATACAATGCAACTGACTGGCTTGCCCACCATTACTGGGCAGCCGTAGTAAATTACAGTTACAAAACTGTTGTTTTAATGCTGCTGTAATATAAAGCCCACACTAACCCTCTGTTCACCCGTTCGGTTCGGACCGCATTGCTTGTACTTCAAGAAGCAATGTTATCGCCGGAAGTGGTGAGGTTAACAAAAAGAAGGAAAAAGCCCTGCAATTGAACACATCAGCTGAATCAAGACAATGAAGAAGAATTGCCAAGAAAAGCACTGACTACAATGATGACAGAAATAGGATCTTAAGGATCAAGCCTGTGCTAGAGAAAAGATCCTTCTTTGGGGTCTCATCCAGAACAATATCGTGACTTAATTTTTTTTTTTTCTCTCGATGTAATTGATTAGTTTGATCTTTGCTTGATTTACTTATACAATGGACATTAATGTTACTCTAATATATATTGAAACTATTAATACTATTAACATATTTGCTATATACATATTTTTTCTTACTTACTCACTTTTTATACATTTACTAATTTTCTTTTTTTTATTTTTTATTTTATCTATTTACTTATTTATCTTTGTTAATTTTTTTTCATTTTTTTTCTTCTTCAATTTTTTCTTTCTATTAACACTTAATCCACAGGTAAAAATTTTCAACCAACACCTTAGCACGCATACTCAAAATATTTGTAGTAGGATAATCAATAATTTGCTTGACACGTATAAATTCTCACACACGACACAAAAAAAAAAAAGAAGAAAAATCTGCACATATTAATTCTTTAATAGGGGAACATTCAATATACATCTTACACTTTTTATAACTGACAAGATAAATTGATTTCTTGACATTATTAATCCTTATACACAATACACTTAAGGCACTTTATCTATTTAATTAATTAATTTTTTTTTTCTCTTTCTCTCTCTCCCCCACACTATTATTCTTGATTAGGGGTGCAGCTTTCACATGACCACGAATTCTCTACAAATCCACATTTTATTAATATATTCACCTCACTCATACACTTTTTCTTCACGTTGTTTACTTCACTTTTTTATTTCTAATTTATTTTACTCTACCCTTTTTTTTTTTTTTCTCTCTCCCCTCTCTTTGACTAGGAATTAATTACTTATGATAAGATACAGCAGGAGAAGCACTTGATTATTTACTTTTCGACTCCTCTATTTTATTACTCAGTAAGCTTGGGTTTATATTGTATAACTTTTACTCTCTTTCGTTTTCCTCCTCCCCCACGCAGCTCCTGTGGTGGTTACAGGAATTGTTGGAGTTAGTATTATGAGAGAAAATGATCTAATTCTAACAGTGTGGATGTTATGGTATGCTTGTTGGGTTAGAATGGGTTCAGTGACTGGGAGGTCTAAGGATTTCGGGGCACAACAACGGTTAATTAAGTGGGATGTCCCTTAAACTCTGTACTCTTAATGCCCAGGGTTTAAATTCTCCTCAGAAAAGGGGTAGACTCTATAAAATGTTACAGGATAATAATATAGACATAGCATTTGTCCAAAAAACCCACTGGACCAAACCACACTCATGTTTATGGAAATACAGTAAATACCCATTGGTGCACTCAGCTAATTTAGCTGGTAAGAAGAAGAAGAGGAGTAGCATTCATTTTCTCATATAAATTGAAGATAGAAACAATCTTTGAAGAGGTAGATATTGGAGGACGGTTTTTGATAAGCATAGTTAAAATTAATGATATCATGTATACTTTAGTTTATCTTTATGCCCCTAACCGAAAATCATCTCGATTTATTGAGACACTAATTAACAAAATTGAAAAGGTCCAAACGGGCATTCTTTTGATTGGGGGGGACTTTAATCAAGTCCAGGACTCTAAGATTGACCGTACATATCCAAAATCAGACTCTAAAGTACGAATGAGACCCTATCCTGGAATTCAAGATCTTCTGATAAAAAATCTTCTTTTTGATTGTTGGAGAACTCTTCATCCGACCGAAAAAGACTACACCTTTTATTCAAATAGGCATCATACATACTCACGTATAGATTATTTTCTGATTAAGTCTAGACATCTGGATTTATTGAAGAACTCCAGGACAGGGAACATTAAGTGGTCTGATCATGCTCCAGTATTCTTGGAGATTGTTAACAACCCAGCTTATAACATCAGAAGAAACTGGAGACTCAATGAATCTATATTAAAAAACCCATTATATATACAAGAATTGACCAATGAGGCCCAATACTTTCTGAAGGAAAATTATAATGGAGAAGTCTCAGACACTATTTTATGGTGCACATTCAAGGCTTATATCAGAGGAATTCTCATTAAGATCGGATCTAGAGAGAAAAAACATCGGGGTCTTTCTTTGTCAGAATTATATATTAAATTAGCCAAACTAGAAAGATCTAATAAAAATAATATAGCCTCCTCTACACTTATCAAGATAAAAAATGTTAGGAAAGAAATAGATATTAAGGAATTGGATAAAGTCAATTGGACGCTTTTACAGCTAAAACAAAAATGGTACTATTCTAGTAATAGAATCGGGAAATTACTCTCAAATAGATTGAAATCCAAATGTAAATCGGAAATCATCAAGAAGATCATAGTGGATAACTCTCAGTATCTAACTCCAAAAGATATTTCGAACTCATTTGCTAATTATTACGAATCATTATACAATCTACCAGAGATTACTCATTCTAAGCAGGAAATAGACCTATATTTACAAAATTTAAATCTCCCTGAGATTACGAGTCTTCAAAGGGAATATTTAAACCAACCCTTTGCATTAACAGAATAATAATAATAACGATTAAGGATATAAAACCAGGCAAAGCCCCAGGCCCAGATGATTTTTCTTCTCCTTTCTATGTCCTCCTACAGAAGACCATAGCTCCACTACTTTTGAGATTATTTACTTCATTATCTTTAAAAGAGGAGCTTCCCTCAGAACTCCTGCAAACCGAAATAATACCGATCCTGAAAGAGGGTAAGGACCCCAACCCTAACGCAGAACTACCGGCCTATTTCTTTAATAAATCTTGATATCAAAATCTATTCTAAAATTTTAGCCCAAAGATTGAATAAAGTCATCTCGCATATCATTCATAAGGACCAGACGGGCTTTGTGGAGGGTAGAAGCGCGTCGGACAACACCCGAAAAATCTTAAACCTTATTCATAAGGCCAATCTCCACCAACAAAAAACGCCTTTATGGCACTTGACACCGAAAAGGCGTTTGATCGGGTTAATTAGAGATTCTTAGAGGCTGCATTAAGAAATTTCGGTATTGAGGGATTCTTCTTGGACTGCGTGATGTCATTGTATTCAAACCCTACCACCAAAGTGGTGGGCCATATGTTGGACTCTGTCTGGTTTCATATTAAAAATGGAACCAGACAGGGTTGTCCACTTGCCCCCCTTCTATACACCATAAGCATTGAACCCTTAGCAGAAATAATAAGGCAAACGCCTCATATCTTTGGCATAGAAATTGATTCGGAACCATACAAAATCTCCCTATATGCGGACAATGTCCTTTTGTCTATGACAAATTTGCCTTCCTCTATTCCTTTACTTTTTAATTTAATTGATCAATACAGCTCATATTCTAACTATAAAATCAACCTTGGAAAGACACATACAATTACGATAGGCCTTTCTCAGGATGAACTAAAAGAACTCAGAGCTAGGCACAATCTAGATTGGCAAGGGCAAATAATTGACTACTTAGGAATAAAGATAACAAAAGACCTCCCTTCATTTATAAACTACAATTACACAATCTTAACCCCTTGATGACAATTGCCGGTCCAGGCACGTCACGGAAAAACAAGTCGTTTATGACAAATGACGTGTCAGGACCGTCATTTGTTAAAACGGGTGAAAAAAATCGATCTGTGATCGATTTTTTCACCCAAACGGCGTTGCTGTAATGCCTCGACCTCGAGGCATTCAGAAACGCCACGATCGGACCAGGGGCCATGTCTGGCCCCTCCCCGGGGCATCAACATCCGCCATACATTGTATGGCGGCCGACGCCTGGCGTTTAGGAGGCAATCAACGATCACCTCCTAAACTTAAAAGCTGTCGCTGGAATGCCTCGATCAGGAGGCATCCAGCGACACCAAATACTTACCTCTGGATGGACTGTGACCGCTCCAGAGAAAAAAAAAAAATAAAGATGAAAAAGTTCGCTAGACGGTCTCGAGACCCTCTAGAGAACTCTGGCTCCACTTGCAGGTTGACTACAGGTACTGCATTCAACCATGCAAGTCAATGGAGCCCAGCTTTCTAATCACAGTGTGATTAGTAAAAATAAATAAAAAAATTAAATTAATAATAATTAGAAAAAATAGTAAAAAAAAAACAGTAAAATGTAAAAATAATTTCCCACTGGTGTGACTATCAGGGGAACCTTCAAGTTGAAAAAAATTGTTTAACATTTTTTAAAAAAAGGCAAAAAAAATAAAATATATATATATAAAATATATATTTTTGTGAGCAAGTCCTAAAATTAGCACGTTAGCTTAAAACAATTCTCGCATGGAAAGAGTTAAAATACTGGCATATTAAATGCCCATGGGGTGTCTACTTTTAAAAAATGTATGATTTGATGGGGTAAATTGAATTGGCCGGGTTCAACAATGTCCCAATTAACATGGGGGGAAGGATGGCCACACATCTAATTTCCAATTAGAAAAATGCACACGTACCAAATGTGGCCTTTTAGTTCCCCCAAAAAATGACAAACCCATGCATGTGGGTATCACTGTACTCAGGAGATGTTGCTGAACACATATTGGGGTGTCGTGTGACAGCGGCATATACCAGGAGCTGTAAATTCATACATAACATAGGTGTGTGGGGGAAAAATACACACAAAAGAATACTACTGCAAACTACTGAAAAAATTCTGGTGGTAAAATGTGTGCATGCAAAGAGTTAAAATCCCAGCATTTAAAATACCCTGGGGTGTCTAGTTTTCAAAAATATATGGTTTTGTTGGGCACACTGAAATGGCCCGACTCAAAGATGTACCAAATAGGGCATGGGCAGTGGATCCCCAAATGCCAAAGTTCAAGATTGAAAAATGTGCATGTCCCAAATGTGGCCCTTTTGCCCCCAAACAGCCAGGCAAAATCATTCATGTGAGGTATCGCTGTACTCAGGAGATGTTGCCGAACACATATTGGGGTGTTTTGTGATAGTGACATATACGAGAACCTTTTAATACATACCTGAAGTAAAATGTGTGTGACAAAACAAATGCAAAAAAATGACTACCACAAAGTTTGACAAAGACTGGTGGTAGATATGGTGCATGGAAAGAGTTAAAATACTAGCATTTGAAATACCCTGGGGTGTCTAGTTTTCAAAAATATATGGTTTTGTTGGGCACACTGAAATGGCCCGGCTCAAAGATGTACCAAATAGTTCAACATTGAAAATGTGCATGCCCCAAATGTGGCCCTTTTGCCCCCAAACAGCCAGGCAAAATCATTCATGTGAGATATCGCTGTACTCAGGAGATGTTGCTAAACACATATTGGGGTGTTTTATGATAGTGACATATACCAGAACCTGTTTATTCATACCTGAAGTAAAATGTGTGTGAAAAAACAAATGCAAAAAAAATTACTACCATAAAGTTTGACAAAGGCTGATGGTAGAATTAGTGCTTGGAAAGGGTTAAAATACTAGCATTTGGAATACCCTGGGCTGTCTAGTTTTCAAAAATATATGACTTGATGGGGTAAATTGCATTGGCCGGCTTCAAAGATACCCGAAATGGCACATGGGGGGAAGAATTACCAGATTTGGAAAAAATGGCTTTGAAATAGCAAAACGCTACCTGTACTTATTGCCCCATAATGTGTAGAAAAAAGCAAAAAAAAACATAAAAACATTGGGTATTTCTAAACTCAGGACAAATAGTAGAATCTATTTAGCAGGTTTTTTCATGACCTTTTATAGATGAGTAAAAGATTTTTCAACTAAAAGTTATATTTTTCTAAATTTTTCACCATATTTTTTACTTTTTTTTAAATAGTAAATAATATGATACAATCAAAACAATGTCATCTAAAGAAAGCCCTTCTTGTCCTGAAAAAAACAATATCTAATGTGTGTGGGTTCAGTAAACGGGAAACAAGAAAATTACAGCTAAACACGAGCAGCGCAGAAATGTTAAAACAGCCATTGTCACGAAGGGTACAAAAAGTAAAATCAGCCTGTCACGAAGGGGTTAAAGGAAAAATCTAAGGCAAAATTTTCTGCATGGAAAAATCTTAAAATTTCATGGTACGGATGAGTAAATCTAATTAATGGATATTTTCTTCCCAAATTAATATACCTCTTTAGAACAATTCCTTTGAGAGTATATCCAATTATCTTAAAACAATTTCAACAATCTATCGACCAATTTATCTGGCAAAAAAAAAGACCAAGAATAGCCCATAGTATCTTAATTAAAAAAACAAATTTCCTACCCAAATGTTATTAACCTCCATGAGGTTACCATGCTGACACACTATCTTGCATGGGATAACAGTTCAAACAACCTACCTAGATGGATACAAATTGAGCAAGCTGACATCAGGACATTCTGGGCTGACATTCCCAATTTAAAGGGGGTAATGAAATTGAACCCCATAATTTACGATACACTAAAATCGATTGATAGATTTAAAAAGAAAGTAAAATTAAACTCTTCTCTTTAATTCTCCACCCCTATAGAAATTTTACAACTTTACATTCGGGATATTGACTTAACCAACTGGCTCAATAGCGGTATTCGATGTTTGGAAAATATCTTTAACCAAGAGTCACTTATGTCCTTCCCTCAGATTAGAGACTGCTACTCCTTAACAACCTCTGAATTTTTCTCCTATATCAGAATTAAGAACTTTTTGAAGCGGGTAAAAATAGAAACAAATCTTGATATAGACCACTGGCTGGTTTCACATAAAAAAACAAAAACAAATCTCAAGTACAAATAAATTAATGCAAGGACTCTCCATTGATGAGAAAGACCTACCAATATTCAATATTGAGATCGGGTTGGAACAATGGCAACAAGCATTTAAGCTGGTGAAAAAATATGTTCACTCCATAAGCTTGACAGAGCTCTATATTAAGATAGTATATCACTGGTACTTAGTCCCAAGCATACTTAAGAAAATTAGTAATAGAAATTCAGATAAGTGCTGGCAATGCTCGGTACATATTGGAAGCTTTTTCCATATATGGTGGGAGTGCCCCCAACTATTTCATCTTAAGGAAAAAATAACATCTGTAATTGGCTCCCTTTTTCACTCTCAGATCCAATTGACTCCCCAGATGTTTTTGTTTCATCTAGATCTAGATAAATTCTCATTAAATCAAAAGATCTTAGTTATTCATGTCTTCTTAGCGGCCAAAATCAGTATGGCCAGGCAGTGGAGAAAAGAAGATATAATTTGCTGGAACGCAGTCTCTAATCAAATACATTATCAATACTCAATGGAAAGAGGTTATTCCACTAAAACCAATAATATCAGTAAATTTGATAAAGTATGGGAACCATGGAAAGCAGCTCTGGTAGCAGGACTAGATGAAACTGTAAATTAAAAGGGGTTTAAAACACAAAAATGCGCTAATTCTTCGCCCTCTAGATTTCTTTTTTTTCCCCCGGGCGACATAGACCATCTTACGGCGGACAGATAACTCGCCCTGATAGAAAGTCCTAGGCCCCTCCTTGTGGATGTTTGATGGATGAATGGGTCAGAATGAATGTTTAAATGTTGGTTTTTATACTTGTTTAAAATAGCAGGAATAATTAACAAATATTTAAGATGATAGAATAGCATTAGATATCTACTTTACACTCTTACTTTTTTCTTCTTACTATAACTAAAAATTGGTGTACAATGGTTATTATCTTCTGTATCGCATAAGAAATGGTTTACCTTTTGATACAATAAAATATTAAAAAAAAAAAAAAAAAGAAATAAGAAAAAAGCCAAGAGACGGATGCCAAGGGAGTAAAGAATTTGAGGAGACGTTTTACATGCACTACAGAGCTACAGATAGCACCAAAGCACTGCTTTCCTTTCAAGTCTTTGGCTGGGAGGATTGCTTGGAAATGTATAAAGGGAACATATTTGCAATTATAAAGTAACACTTTATTAAAACAATATATTTTAATTCTGGATGCAGGGCATCGAAAACAAACGCATGCAGAGTGAGATTATCACAAAGTACTAGAATGTTAAGAAAAATGTAATGTTTTTCTACAGTGCTTACATATTACATACATACTGGTGCTTTTAACAAAAATAATCTAGATGACGCTAAACAGGGTAAGAATTACTTTATGACCAAGGGGTTCGGATGCAGTCCAAGGTCATGACTTTTATTGAGCCAACGGTACAGAGTCTCCCATTACAATGACTCCTCCGTGGAACGCAGTATTCCAGCTGATTCCCGGTGTTCTTATTTTGCCTCTTCCTTCTACACCAGGAATAACGTTCCTTCAAACCAGAAGATCTTCCATTCTCAGAGTGGAAATTTAGTCTATTTTTCTGATTTCTACTAAACAGGTAGCTAGGAATTGACTATCTACAATAATTTTCTAATAATTCAATAGAGTTACGGAAGGCAACAGGATTATGGAACAAACGGCCCATAAGCATAATAGGTGTGTATGACAAAGTATAGTCCCTTTGGTTGATCCATCATACTAGACATGGACGTTAAGCCTATGAGTCAGGCTCATAGGGTGACTTCCCATATACTCGATTGTGGGTTTAACCAGGTTTAGGTGATCTGTTAAATAAAGTACGGCAAATATTCTGGATATCAGGTGCACATTGACCATTTCAACCTGTTCCTATTTTTTATTTACCATACTTTTATTAATTTCATGTTAATATTACCTATTAATGCGTTTGTCTATTTATTATGTTCATCTTATATCGGGGCATATGCGATAGTGGGGCTACCAACATTAATACTGATTTATTTCCATGATGTACCCCCTATTTTTTCCTACTCCCTGTATGCTGTGTCATGATTTCCACTTAGGATGTATTCACTAAAGGGAGAGTTTCGTCTCCTATACATTATAAATGTCCTACCCCGGTACAGAGCTTGGCTGGCTCTGTGTAAGGCATAGTTAAATCAGTAAAACTTCCTCAAATTCTCTTCAGCCATTAAATTATGCATTATGCAGGGCCAGCTCAGGCATTGTCGCTGGAGATCCTCACTAATGAATTCCGAGCAAACAAACCGCCGTGCTGTAAAAAAAATATTTGCCCCCTTCCCAATTTCTTCTATTTTTGCTTATTTGTCACATTTAAAAGTTTCAGATCATCCAGCTAATTTTAATATAAGAAAAAGACAACATGAGTAAACGCAAAATGCAGTCTTTAAACGATTGTTTCACTTATTGAAGGTATAGAGATATAAAAACCCATGTGAGGAAGCAGTGGCGTCGCTACAGGGGGGCAATTGCCCCCCCTAGGTTATTCCTTGCCCCCCCTGTTGCCCCCCCGCCGAATTTGTAACCACCCAGGACAGTCCCAGTCAGGTGCTAACGACGGCACCTTGCCGTCAGTAGCACTACCTTACCTTGATGGAGGTCTGTGGAACTACACCACCTACCCCGGTGATCTGCCCCTCAAGCTTAAGGGCATCACCGGGGCCACCCGATCCGCCCGGTGCCGTCTCGCGCAATGACGCGATGATGTCACCGCGCAACTTTATTAATAACTGACAATTGTCAGTTAAAGAGGTATGGGGGCATGCTGCTTAGATGAACACAAAAAAAACAACAAAGGGATCGATCCAGCATTTGAAAAAAAAACCTGTATCTCAGGCATCTAAGCAGCTACATACCCCCAACATATACCGTTGGAAATGTAATCGCCTCACCTTTCCAACGGTATATAGATTGTAAAGAAAAGAATAACAAATATTAAGTTAAAAAAATAAAAATGTAAAAAAAATGGATTTGGGGGTCTCTAAAGGCAGATAAAAAAAGATCAAAATTGCCTAGAGACCCCCAAATTAAATTATTTAAATATAAAGTAGTTTAACTTTAAAAAAAAAAGTTTAAGTATTCTAGCTAAATGATCACTGTGGTAGCCAATGTTACCACAGTGATCATATAGCTATAAAAAGTTACATTCCCTTTTTAAAAATGGCTGATACTAATTTTAAATCCTATTATGCCTTTGATCATGGGGTTAAATTTAGCCAACGGTAGAGGGAGGCAATTTTTGAAATCCTGATGAATGGCAAATATTATTAAAATCAGCCATTTAGCCCGTGCGATACGTGAGTAACCATCTCATCCCTGGAGCGCCTTGCATTTTTACTGCAAAACTTATTTTTGCTGTAAAAGTGATTTTTTTTTCTCCCTTTACCATCATTTCTTTGGGATTGTAACGGGAAAGAATGGTGTGTGCTTCTGCGAGTGAATGGAGATATGAAAGGCGTGTGAATGGTCAGTAATTAGGGTTGAAGCCTTGACGTGGCATTACTGCTCACGTAGGAAGTTAAATTATGGCACAAAAAGTACACATTTGCAAAAACGACATCCCTTGGCGCATCAAATGAGGGGCTGCATGTGTTTCTAGTACAAACCTGGAGTGCGCAAGACACAAATGAACATGTCGTTATGGTTAGAAAAAACATATTTTCTAGCCAAAGCGACATATTCCATCATTATTTGTGCACTCAACTTTTGTCCTAGAAATACGTGTAACCCCTCATTTGAAGCTCCAAGGGGTGTAGTTTCTTAAAATGGATGAATTGCCTGAATGAGGGAGAACATGAGTTAATATGTGGATGAATTGTCTGAATGAGGGAGAGCATGAGTTAATATGTGGATGATTTGTCTGAATGAGGGAGAGCATGAGTTAATATGTGGATGAATTGTCTGAATGAGGGAGAGCATGAGTTAATATGTGGATGAGTTGTCTGAATGAGGGAGAGCATGAGTTAATGTGTTTGTGTGTATCATAGATGTATAATTGTGGAAGGGCAAAGATGGCACTAGCAGGATGTTTGAGCCTTGGGGACCAAGATGGCACAGGAAGGGTGTATATGGGACAAAGATCGCAAATCTTATGTGTGTTATCTGGGTGCTGACCAGGTTCTATGTGGGCCGCGTGGTTGGGGTGTGCAACCTGTGATCTATCCCTGTAATTTAGGGGTTTTAAATATACCTTTAATGCTGTGTTTTTATGTGAATTCCAATTGATCTGTACCTGCAAAGCTTGGTTTGTGTGTTCTTCTGTAGATCCATATCTGCTATGCTATGTTTCCATACATTATTTATGTATACCTGCAAATACAGGGTTTGTATGTCTTGTTCAGTTGATTAATACCTGCAATGCTGTTTCCATGTATTGATTTGATCTATACCTGCAATGCTACATTTCATATATTATTATTGTATACCTGCAAATACAGGATTTGTATGTCGGATTCAGTTTATTTGATATATACCTTCAGTGCTGAGATCACAAGTGAATTTCAATTGATCTATACATGCAAAGCTGGGTTTGTGTGTTAATGTGTTGATCTATACCTGCTATCGGCAGCAGGGTCTAATATTTATATATATATTTATATATATATCGGCAGCAGGGACTAATATTAATATATATATTGGCAACTGGGGCTAATATTAATATATATGGGCAGCAGGGGCTAATATATATATATATCAGCAGCAGGATCTAATATTAGGCCCTGAAATAATTTAGTGCAAAAGTTAAGGTATTGTGTTGTTTAAAGGATTTCAAGGATTAGTCGTACTAAATTGTGGCTTCAGGCTTCCCATGTTGAATGTACAAGTATTGTATTGGCCAATAACAAAAGTATCATTCCATAGCACATTACTTTTGGCAATATATATATATATATATATATATATATATATATATATATATATATATATATATATATATATATATATATATATATATATATATATATATGTGTTTTTTCAGTGGTATGATTTAATGGTGGACATTATTAATGCCCCCCCCAGTTTGACTGTGGTATCTTGTGTACCCCCCCCCTATATATTGTTTCTAGAGTCGCCACTGGATACTGTTTGTATATAGATGTGTATATATACATATACACATCTATATATATATATATATATATATATATATATATATATATACTATAGGTATATATACTATGTATATAGATATATGTAACAACACTTAAACAGAACAGCCACACATGGAAAACCATTGTGACATCATCATATACTTATGCAAACAATATATATATATATATATATATGTACTGTACATATATATATTGTATATATATATATATATGCTATATATCTATATATATGTATATATATATATATTGTGTGTGTGTATATATATATATATTGTATATATATATGCTATATATATATATGTATATATATATTGTGTGTGTATATATATATATATATATATACTGTACATATATATTGTGTATATATATATATATATGCTATATATCTATATATGTATATATATTGTGTGCATATATATATATATACTGTATATATATATACACACTGTGTATATAGATATATGTAAATGCTGTTACAACACTTATACAGTACAGCCATGCAGGGAAAACCATTGTGACATCATCAGTGAAATTTTCAGTGTGCAGCTGTCTATTGTGACATCATAGAACCTTCAGCATCACACTCCAAGAACAATCAGTGTCCACGCTCAGTTACTCTGCTGTAGCACCGGAGTGCACATCACCTGTGTTTCCCCGCTGCTGTTAGGAGTTTTTGTTGGATTGAGAATTCTATCGCGTTGCTTATATAGCAAACAAAAAGACACAGACATTGTGTGGACTTTAACTGGAAGCTACTGCTGCGTCCCAGTACTTTCCTAGGATAATGGCGCATGCCTCGCTGTGGACTTCTTCACCTTTATGGGTGGTGGCCATTTTCTGCATCTTGTCTCCAGCGCAGAACTTTGAAATTACAGAAAAGGAGGACATCTACAGTGTTGTTCCCTGCCCTGCTTTTCTACTTTTTGATTCTGTTGCGTACCTGGCTGACATGACCTTTGAACTACCCTGCAATTGCAAACCGGATAACGTACACTCCGTGGTGTGGTACTACCAAAGGAACTTAGGTGCAAAGGACACGCGCATTCTCACGAGAATTACGGCTACCGCCGTGGACAGCAAACGAGGACAGATTCAGTCCGTTGCCCATCTCTCGTACGATATAAAGATGTTCAACCTCATCGTCTTCCAGGCTCAGCCGGAAGAATCTGGACATTATATCTGCGGCACTCTAGACGGGCAGTTCTTCTACGGATACAACGTGGACATCCAGCCATCCAGGGACGCTCACATCACGTTTGCAGACAAGCATGCAAATCCACAGCCGGAGCTGAAGATGAACGACTTCACGGCATTCACTGCTTTGTGGGATTGGTCCAAGTGCGACCGCTGTGACGTGAGAGGAGAGCAGAGGAGATTGGGAATGTGCTACCTTCAAAGCCCGTACATTTTCCCAAGGTACCGGGTGAGTAAGGCTGATGTGGCCCCCTGTGGCTCTGGAGCTGTCCCAGCAAGATTCAAGCCCTACCTGGCCGACAGGAAAACTGAAATATTGATTAGGAGCTGTGAGACTCCTTGCTACAAAGCAAAAAAGGGTTTCTTCGGGAAGCTGCTAAGCCTGATGCACAGCCTCTACAAACTAAAGAAGCACATTCCCTTTATCCCTAAGGCACCCACGCAGGTACATACGCACGCTCTAGGGGAAAACCTAGTCCTTGCTTGTCCAGATGCCAAACCACATCATTCGGTAGCCTGGGACAAGGATAAAGAGCGACTGTACCTTGCAGATTACCTGATTGGGCAAAAAGGGTCCATGCGGGTCTTTATTGACCATGGGAACCACCTGAACATTCATTCCGTCCAACGCGGTGACAAAGGCATCTACTACTGCTGGCTGGACGGTAAACTGAAGGCTGGATTCCGCCTTAATGTGGTGAGAGACCCGCTGAAGCAGCGCAAATTCACCGACCCGGACTCAATTTACGCCATGAAGACGATTGGCCTCGCTGCCCTCGGCTGTCTTGGGCTCTTTGTGATCATTCACTGCCTGAAGTGCATTTCATACAACTTCAGATGCATCCCTTTCATGAACGATTAATTGTCTGGGGATGGAGAAGAAGACGCCGCCTTTCAGGGACCTTCTACAAAATTGGGCCCTAGCTACATTTCTACTAATCATAATGTACATAGTTTAGACGGTCGATAAGTTTAGTAGATAAGTTAGCCTACAATAAAATATTTCGTTCTGTAATATTCAGCATCTGGTGCATTATATTCACATCATTGGGTGAGGCCAGGAGGATTGGAAATAGAGCTGAAGAGGTGATGAATTGAAAAATATGGGGAAGAGGAATAAATGCTCAAACTTCAAATGGGACTTTATTGTTTAATATTTTACAAGATTACAAAAATGCCCTTCCTTGAACTTATTTTATATTTGAAAATATTTTCCTTGCCTCCATCAAGACCTCAGAACCACGTATCCTATAGAAGATACATCGATGATACATTGTTGAGTATCTCACTCTTTTTCTTTACAGTAACAGCTGGGGCATCCAGGTGACCTCAGAGTTCGGTAATAAGGTTTTACTTGGATACGGTCATCTATGTAGAAGACTTAAGTATTAGAACAAAACCCGTTTTTAAAAAGGTAGATGTGAATAATTTTATTCTATATAATAGCGGCCGTTATAATTCATGGTTTAATTATAATCCTGAGCAACAACTTATGGAAATAAAAAGAAATTGTACGGATAATATTATTTTTGAAGAACAGGCGAAGAAAATGAGCAGTGAATTCCTTTTTTTAAGGTTATCGTCAGGCACCGGTTCCCAGAGCTTTCGAGGAGACAGCTAAACTTAAAAAAGGAGATCTCTTAAACCCAACTGCAGAGATAATTAATTTAAGGAGATAGCGTCATTAATGCTCCAATATGATAAATGGCGCAGTGATCTAAAAAAACAATAATGAGGCCACATTGGCCAAAATTATCGAAACATAATGATTTCAAAACTAATTTCCGCACAAACCCCCCGGGGATAACTTTTGGAGGGTCGCCTAGTTTGGGTATCAATCTAAATTTGAGAAAAATAAACTATAATAGAAAGACATTCCTAAATTCTAACAAACGCTTCCATCAATGTGGCAAATGTACATCTTGCCAAATAAGAGGAAGAAACGTTACTGACACCAGTTTGTTTACATCAAATATCGCTAAGAAAGAGAGTAAGATGAAGACATTTGATACATTGTGTCAGATATTTTATGATAGAAAACATGTATTCCATATATTCTGTACTTTACATGAACACAAAATGGAGTCAGAGCCATTTTATTTTACTTAATCATGTAGTGATGATTTTTTATTTTTTTTTGTCCTTGCTCTTTCTATAATTGAGAACAAAGAAGTATTCATGTATAGAGATGTTTCAGTATGTATGATACAATTAATGTTATCTTCCATGAGAAAGTTAAGGAGTAGACGCTGCATATCTTTAGAAATGTAACTTGGAATGGGGGATACATGGTAAGACTACCAAGGCCTGAGTTACTATCTAGGAGGTAACACCTGGCGATTAGGGTAACCAAGGATAAATTCCAAACACATATTTAATGGTTTTAAGTTAATTCTTAGACCAGAGCGTCTCTCACAGGTAAATTAAGAAATTACAACAGTGTAAATATGAGTAGAAATCCTAATTTTAATGGGTAAAACCCACCGTTATGATTGGAGAATTCCAATCAAGAGGTGGAGGCTATGATAATAAGCTCTGTTTTTAAGCTTATGTCTTGGATAATTAAAAAAGAAAGAAGGGGACCTTAAAAAGATCGCACCCTGAAACAGACAGACCCGGACGGACTTATTCACCAAATTTACCCCAGAGAATTGGAATCTTAAGATTCTGGCACCATATTTCACTCTTGGAGTTACTTTGAGTTCTAACCTATATAACTGGTAGAAAGTTATTTTCTTTTCCACTTAATTTCTTGCCAATGAACCTGGATTAACTTCTACAAGTACCAGTTGGACAACAGCAACAAGTGGTGGTAATTATAATTGTTTTATTATTCTGAATAGAGATGAATTTTGTCTTCTTCATATAGAATTCCCTGTTTCTGGGAAGTACTATATTGCATTATTGTATATGGCGGCTTGTGAGACTGCAGCTTATAACCCGTGATAATAACAATAATGAAAAGGTATTTTTACCTATAGATGAAGTTTGACATTATTTGCATCTATTAGGAATTTCACTAATACTCAGACACAATTAAATTATTTTTAATTTGTTATATTAGTTGAACTAATATTAGAGAGATAGTGATATTTTTATTACTGCCCAGATTATTATAAATTTTTGGTTGCTGAGTGGACTGGAAATTAATTGTGTGTTAGACTCATATAGTACTAATTCATATTGATAACTATCGATAATATATTGTATTTGAATTGATTCAATTTTGACATGTTTTAAGAACTTTGTGTTTTATATTATGCACTGTGTGACCCATATATAGATTTTATAAATTGTATTCACAATAAATAAATATTTTTGATTGACTATCTTGGTGATATATATCTGATTTGAATTATAATTTTCGGCGATCTGAAAGAATTTAGGATCGGAGATAAAATATAGGGTATCTCCTTAAATTCATATTGTGGATGTGGTACTACAATATTTGATAGCGTCGTTATTTTGCGTATGTGATAAAATATTGGCTTTTGCCTATTTTGTCTCATTAATATCCCTAACAATTGTCATATAAAATAATGGGGGAATACAGGGAAGGAGAGACAGAGCCTAAAAGCTTAATCCCTGTGTTTCCTAAAGTGTAAATTAGTATAAAATACCTGCATCCTTAAAGGGTTAAACCTACACAAGTATAAATATATCACACACACACATATATATATATATATATTGTGTGTGTGTATATATATATATATAAATATAAATAGATACTGTCAGTGGCGTCGCTACAGGGGGGCAAGGGGGAGGCAATTGCCCCCCCCTAGGTTATTCTGTTGCCCCCCGCCGAATTTGTAACCACCCAGGACAGTCCCAGTCAGGTGCTAACGACGGCACCTTGCAGTCAGTAGCACTACCTTACCTTGATGGAGGTCTGTGGAACTACACCACCTACCCCGGCGATCTGCCCCTCAAACTGAAGGGCATCACCGGGGCCACCGCGCAACTTTATTAACAACTGACAATTGTCAGTTAAAGAGGTATGGGGGCATGCTGCTTAGATGCCTGTATCTCAGCAGCTACATACCCCCCAACATATACCGTTGGAAAGGTAATCGCCTCACCTTTCCAACGGTATATAGATTGTAAAAAAAAGAATAACAAATATTAAGTTAAAAAAATAAAAATAAAAAAAAAATGGATTAAATTATTTAAACATAAAGTAGTTTAACTTTAAAAAAAAAAAGTTTAAGTATTCTAGCTAAATGATCACTGTGGTAGCCAATGTTACCACAGTGATCATATAGCTATAAAAAGTTACATTCCCTTTTTAAAAATGGCCGATACTAATTTTAAATCCTATTATGCCTTTGATCATGGGGTTAAATTTAGCCAACGGTAGAGGGAGGCAATTTTTGAAATCCTGATGAATGGCAAATATTATTAAAATCAGCCATTTAGCCCGTGCGGTACGTGAGTAACCATCTCATCCCTGGAGCGCCTTGCATTTTTACTGCAAAACTTATTTTTGCTGTAAACGTGATTTTTTTTTCTCCCTTTACCATCATTTCTTTGGGATTGTAACGGGAAAGAATGGTGTGTTCTTCTGCGAGTGAATGGAGATATGAAAGGCGTGTGAATGGTCAGTAATTAGGGTTGAAGCCTTGACGTGGCATTACTGCTCACGTAGGAAGTTAAATTATGGCACAAAAAGTACACATTTGCAAAAACGACATCCCTTGGCGCATCAAATGAGGGGCTGCATGTGTTTCTAGTACAAACCTGGAGTGCGCAAGACACAAATGAACATGTCGTTATGGTTAGAAAAAACATATTTTCTAGCCAAAGCGACATATTCCATCATTATTTGTGCACTCAACTTTTGTCCTAGAAATACATGTAGCCCCTCATTTGAAGCTCCAAGGGGTGTAGTTTCTTAAAATTGATGAATTGCCTGAATGAGGGAGAACATGAGTTAATATGTGGATGAATTGTCTGAATGAGGGAGAGCATGAGTTAATATGTGGATGATTTGTCTGAATGAGGGAGAGCATGAGTTAATATGTGGATGAATTGTCTGAATGAGGGAGAGCATGAGTTAATGTGTTTGTGTGTATCATAGATGTATAATTGTGGAAGGGCAAAGATGGCACTAGCAGGATGTTTGAGCCTTGGGGACCAAGATGGCACAGGCAGGGTGTATATGGGACAAAGATGGCAAATCTTATGTGTGTTATCTGGGTGCTGGCCAGGTTCTATGTGGGCCGCGTGGTTGGGGTGTGCAACCTGTGATCTATCCCTGTAACTTAGGGGTTTTAAATATACCTTTAATGCTGTGTTTTTATGTGAATTCCAATTGATCTGTACCTGCAAAGCTGGGTTTGTGTGTTCTTCTGTAGATCCATATCTGCTATGCTATGTTTCCATACATTATTTATGTATACCTGCAAATACCTGCAAAATCGGCAGCAGGGACTAATATTAATATATATATTGGCAACTGGGGCTAATATTAATATATATGGGCAGCAGGGGCTTATATATATATATATATATATATATATATATATCAGCAGCAGGATCTAACATTAGGCCCTGAAATCATTTAGTGCAAAAGTTAAGGTATTGTGTTGTTTAAAGGATTTCAAGGATTAGTCTTACTAAATTGTGGCTTCAGGCTTCCCATGTTGAATGATCAAGTATTGTATTGGCCAATAACAAAAGTATCATTCCATAGCACATTACTTTTGGCAATATATATATATATATATATATATATATATATATATATGTGTTTTTTCAGTGGTATGATTTAATGGTGGACATTATTAATGCCCCCCCAGTTTGACTGTGGTATCTTGTGTGCCCCCCCTATATATTGTTTCTAGAGTCGCCACTGTGAGGAAGTAATCGGTACCCGGCAACGAGTGTTTCCCGTGGCCCAGAGGGCATTTTGTAAATAGGGGTTAACCAATGACAGTGTGTTTTATGTGCGTGTCCCCACGGTTACCGTAACCACATATTAAGAATTAATGACAAGAATATACATATATATATATTTATAAAAATATTAATGATAAAATATATACTTTACCACTATTAAACAACGATGGAAATAATAAAAAATAATGTTTGACAGGTAAAAGCCAGACAGTTTATAATAACTTCTATTATTTTGGCAGTGCTGGCTTTCTGTTACACTCCAAGTTATTAAAACTGAGGGAAGTTTATTCTGAACCCAAACAAAATTTTAGGCGCGCACAAGTCTGTTAAAGCGGCCCAGAGTGTCTCCATTTTCTTCGTGCCCCCTGCACGCTGCCTTCCCTCCCCTTCCCCGGGCTGAGGGCATGAGGAGCGGGGCGGCCATATTGTTTGAAGCTGTTGTCAGGCGCCCTGTCATCCCCTCCCTTCCTCTCTCCATCCATCCTACTGTAGCGGGCGCACAGCCAAATCCCCTCCCTCCTCCCCAGGGAGACTGCGCGGCCCCAGCCCTCGCTGCCGACACATCCTACAGAGCTGCCCGAGTAACGGAGCCCGCTGCCGGGAGGAGGACAGGGCGAGTGAGCAGAACTCCCAGGCCTCTGGCAGGTAATTACGGCCCCGGGGGAAGGTGGGGTGCTTGCCGGGCCTCGGGAGTGTGGAAGTTTAGCTTTCCCCTTATAACATTATTAATGAGCGCGGGGCAGGGAGACCGGCTTTAACCCTTCAACTTGGCCTAGTTGTTGCTAATACCTAATGGGATATATATAATGTGTGTCAGATATATATATATATATACATACAATCTTCCTGTCCTTGTCAGTGCATCACGCTGTGTTTTGGGGGTTTCTGAGTTTAGAGCCCTGGCCTACCCACTGCACTGGGGGCAGTGTAAACTTTTAAGTGCAGTCTCACGGTGGGTTGGGGGGTTAGGTGCAGTCTCACGGTGGGTTGGGGGGGTTAGGTGCAGTCTCACGGTGGTTTGGGGGGGTTAGGTGCAGTTTCACGGTGGGTTGGGGGGGTTAGGTGCAGTCTCACGGTGGGTTGGGGGGGTTAGGTGCAGTCTCACGGTGGGTTGGGGGGGTTAGGTGCAGTCTCACGGTGGGTTGGGGGGTTAGGTGCTTTATCGGTGGAGTAGAAGGCAGGGCAGAGTTAGCAGTTTGCGCTCCCGGTCTGTTTGTATAAAGACCCCAGGGGGTGATATGAAGTCTAAAACGCCAGACACCCCGTTGTATTCCCGTACGTATAGGCCTGTTATTTTTGTTTAAGCTGATGAATAAGTCACTGAGGTCAAACCGTCAGCATATGTTATCACCTGGATAATTTTATCCATTGTAACCTCTCAGACAGAGGACCTCCTTCTCTACCAGAAAGTCTCAACACATTGATTTTATAAAATGTAATGCTATTGGTTATTATAATTATTGTTTTATGTAGCACCATCGTATTCCACGGCGCTGTACAGTAGCTATTATGTTCTTTCCACTATTGTGATAACACCATGCAATCTGCTTCTAATCTAATATCTAAGACAACTTGGTAAGGGTTAATGTACCATAATAGCACAGCACCTCTTTACAACGTTCTAATTTTTTAAAATAATTTATTAATTTCATGTATAACAGTAATTTTGAATATTAATGTCATAGATTAGATTACATATATGTACTACAGGTAGAAACCTACGCTTTATGCTTTGGATGCTACTAGTGTGCCCTGAAATGGTTAATTTCCACCGGTTTAAAAAGTGTTGTAAGCCTGGGCTTGAGTCAATATTTATATTGATGGCGATATATCAGGCATGTAATAGGAGTTATGTTTTGCTGTTTATTTCAATATGTGATACTCGGATAGTTTCTGGCAATTTATGTCCAAGAAGATCTCAAACGTATTATCCTCTATATAGCACAAACAATTTCTGCAGCCTTTCTTACAGTCCATGCACCCAAAGGGTACAATAGACAAGCTGATACATGACTATTTTTGTATTGTTTTATATAGCACCATCATATTCTGTAGCCCTGTCTACCCACTGTACAGCGACTGTATCATATGACTACTTGTGATGCTGGAGGTGTAAACATGTTTGCTTTCTTCAGATTTGAATAGAAATCTCTCTTTACAATGTGCTCTTGGTCTTCCTGATGGGAATATACGTCTGTTTTATGACAAGCGTGAAGTGCTAAAGAAAAAGGTTTAAACGTGGTATCGGGAAGTATTGCTTTACTGAGATAATATTGGATGCACGGAATAGACTTCCAGCAGAAGTGGTAGAAGTTAATTCAGTCAAGCTTTTTAAGCCTACATGGGATAGGCATAGGTCTGATGCTGACACTTGTTCCTGTGAAATCTGGGTAGCTATGGCCTCTACATCTTTATGTCTGGCTTATAAGTATTTGAACTCATGAGTTTGTACAAAAACAAACTCCCTTATTCACTCTGACTTCGTAAACCAGCAAATTACTGAAAGGGGAAGCACTTGAGATCATTGTGTGGTGGGTTTCGTTGGACCTCCTGGAACTCCTACGCTAGAGATAGCTGGCGGTGAGTAATCTCCCCAAATGCAAGGAAATGGCAACATCAACAAAAAAGAGGTTAGCGTTTATATTCTGTAAAGTGTCAAAACGTAACCGCTGTATTTTACTGAACTAGTCAATGTCTCGACTGCCAACAACACCCGCACCTGTTTTTGAACTACAATTCTCACAATCCCCTACCAGTTCCAGAGACTGCTTGAGGTTGTGTAAGGAGGAGTCTGGTAACAAGGCGAGGCCCGCGGTTGGCATAGGCCCGCTGTTGGCATAGGCAGCTTGGTGAATACAATGGAATGTATTCACCAACTCTATACGTTGTGTATGAGGCAACCTATTTTTTATGCCCTGTAGCAGGTGATTGGATATGACACATTGCATCATAGGAAAGTGTTATTTTGTTATTCTGTGGAATTAATGGTATCATGGCAGCAAGGTAACAGTACATCCTTGACTGGAAGGCGCATTTATTATGCGAATGTACTGTGTGAATTGTGAAATGGTGAGCTTGATGTTCCAATAATATGCAACCATGGTTGTTAAATTCACAATGTAGCGTATGTTTTCTACAGTGTGTATAAAAAATAATGTTCTTACCCCAAATGTTCTGGTCTTCCAATGTAAACTGTGTTCCCGCAGCAACAGAAGCGCTAGGAGTGCCATCCTCGAGTGTTTTGCGTGCAACGCGTTCGTGGAGCCGTAACCCGTCATTGTTCATGCGCATGTGTTCAGGATTTCTCACAGCCTGGCCTAAGGATACTTAGGAATTATATGCCGATGGCATGCAGGCATACGCAGTCAGTTACCCCTGAAGATAAATATAGACAGACTTTCAGTGGTGTAAAAAGCCCCAATGTGTTGTAGACCATTTCTTGTGAGCCACTGGTTAATATTATACAAATACTTATAGGGGCAATACCAGCCACGCTCTGATGACCTGTTCATCAAATGGACTTTATAAAGAACAAGCAGCAAAAAGGCTTCTTTATACTGAAGATTCGGCAACAGAAAAGTTTGAACAGACCCCTGCGCGGCATTTAGCTGGGGAGCAAATGCCTATGGGGTGATATGGGCAGAATCCTCCCATTCATCTGCAACATGAAAATTTAAAGGAACCACACAGCTATACTATAGACTTTAACTCAGTTGGTTATGTTATGCCTTGGTTAGCCATTGTACAATTCTGCAGAATGTGATAGTGCTATATAAAACAATGTTATTATTAACCCCTTAAGGACTGGACTGTTTTCCATTTTTGTACGCTTCATGGCTATTCATGGGTGTGATTTTTGTATTAAAATGCCAATGGGGTGTGTCATTTTAAAAAATATATGGTTTGATAGGTGGGTAAATTGAGTTGGCCTTCGTTAAAGATGTCACAAATAGGACATGTATCCGAGAGGACAAGCTGTTGAAAAACTGGAATGCGCGCCCCAAAAATTAATTTTTTTATTTATGTAATAAAAAATGCAATGACCAAATGGATTAATTAAAAATGCATTTCGTGAACACTACAAGTGATTGCTTCCGAAGCACTTGTCTGGAGAAGGGCAGTGCCATATTTAAAAGGTGCACTGCCTTTCAATATGGCACTTTTGATCACTCTGGTGACAATCACATGGTGCCCTGTTTTTTTTTTTTTGCTCTCTTTTTCGGTGTTGCTCATTGCCTTGATATCGCTGGTGGTAGAACGGGTCACACTGAAGGGCTCAGTGACCTTATATGTGGTCATGGGATGTCACAAGTCGGTTTATACAGTTTCCGCCCTGCTAGATCTGCCCTGGTTTAATGTGAATGTTATTATTGTGAAGATGAATAGGTAGCAGGGCAGCTGAGTGGTAAAGCACACAGCACAGTCTCCAGTCCTCTGGAACTATATGGTGAGTGATGCTACAAACTGCCTCTGGAAGCAACATCCACACAAACAGTATGGTTCAGGAGCTTCATGACCACTAGACTATGGAGCAGTGGAAATGTGTTCTCTGGAGTGATGAATCCTGATTCACTATCTGGTCTGATGAATTATTCCGCTGTTTGGTAGATGTCTAGGGCTGTTTTTGTTTGTTTGTTTTTGTGAAGGGTTTGGGCATGTGGCCACTTAGTTCCACTGCCTCTTCTAGCATGGCTGTGCCCCTGTGTACAATTCAAGATACATAAAGACATGGTGTGAGTTTGGTGTGGGGGAACACATAGCATACATAGAGCCCTCACCTTAATACTTATTGAACACCCTTTTGACACCCACATCTCCTTGAAGTCTTCAGAGCTCTCCCTTTGCTGGCAGTGCAATTAAATCACATCTACTTGCGCTTTTAATCCTACATAAAACCTAAAAATATTTCAGAAAAAAGTGGCCTGTTAATTTTTTTTTATTTTTTTTTAATCCTTATTTACAAATGTGAGTTTTGAAACTAGAAACCATTGGTATAACTGTACTATAGGCTATATGTGCTAGCAGTTCACATTGCTGTGTGTTTCTTGCATATGAGTAATTTGCTTAGTGCATTATACATCTCTTATATTCAAGGTGTGTGACAAAGCTAGAACTGATGGACTAAGACCAACAGATACATTAGGTAAAGAAACAAGAGGAAACAATCCTCTTTCCCATACAGTGAAGAATGCATATTTGTACTTTTTAAGTTTAATATACATTGTTTAACCTATATGGGAGAAGGGGGTGGGGAAAGAGGCAAATGCAGACAATGATAATTTGCGACTGGGTCAGAGCATCTCCAAAACGACAGCTCTTGTGGGGAGTTCCCGGTCTGCAGTGGCCAGTACCTATCAAAAGTGGTCCAAGGAAGGAAAAGTGGTGAACCTGCAACAGGGTCCTGGGTGGCCGAGGCTTACTGATGCACATGGGGGCGAAGGCCGGCCAGTGTGGTCAAACCCAACAGACGAGGTACTGCAGCTCAAATTGCTGAAAAAGTTAATGCTGGTTCCGATAGAAAGGTGTCAGAACACGGAGCAATGGAAGAAGGTGGCCTGGTCTTATGAATTGAGCTTTCCCTTACATCACGTGGATGGCCAGGTGCGCCGCTTACCTGGAGAACACATCGCACCAGGATGCACTATGGGAAGAGGGCAAGCCGGCGGAGGCAGTGTGATGCTTTGGGCAATGTTCTGCTGGGAAACAGTGGCTCCTGCCATCCCTGTGGATGTTAATTTGACACGAATCACCTACCAAGGCATTGTTGCAGGCCATGTACACCCTATCATAGACATGGTATTCTCTAATGGCATGGGTCACTTTCAGCAGGGTAATGTGCCCTGCCACACAGCCAAAATGATTTAGGAATAGTTTGAGAAACAGAACGAGTTCGAGATGTTGACTTGGCCTCCAAATTTCCCAGATCTCAATCCGATTGAGCATCTGTGGGATGTGCTAGACAAACAAGTCCCATCCATGGAGGTCCCACCTAGCAGCAGATCCTTTAAGTTGCGAACGTCTTGGTGCGGATACCACAGCACAACTTAAGAGGTCTAGTGGAGTCCATGCCTCGACGGGTCAAGGCTGTTTTGCTGGCAAAAGGGGGACCTACACAATATTAGGCAGGTGGTCATAATGTTATGACTGATCGGTGTATGTGCACTGTATATCCAGGTGTGTTGTGTATGCTCCTTTCATTGTACCCATTGTAGAAACATAAAAAGCGATGGGCGATAAGAACCATTCGGCCAAACCTCTGAATACTTTCCTTAGTCCCTGGCCTTTTCTCATGGTATGAAGGTTTAAATGTAAGGATGTTTTATTTTTACTGAGAGAGTGATCAGTCCTTGTCTTAAGACTTATCACGTTTTTGAATAGCCTTCGTCAGCCTGTTTTCATACTAGAAAGTAGCCGGGTGCCCAGACACAGTTATTTGCTCCTGTCCTAACATGCTTCGCATTGGACGTCCTCTGACTTCCTAGCGGTCGACGTTTTTAGTTCTCTTCCAACTTCTACATTGTTTCTTTGACTCAAATGGTTATGCACTAATTGCTTCGTTTACCCATTGTACAGCGTTGCAGAATGAAATCGTGCTATATAAAACAATAAATAACAATAAGTTGTCATTAGGCTGCTTGTGTACCCATACAACCCAATCATAACAGCTCCTCCATATCCTGTCCTCAGCATCTCTACACATCTGTTTCTTGCTCCAGGAAGCACATTCGTTGGCTGAAGTCCAGCGTGTCTTGATGCAGACCAGCTGAGGGGGCAGACACAATACATTTATTTGCATACTCCCTCGTATAGATATCGGCTGGACAGTCATTCTCCGGGACCACCATTTGATGGTTTCTGATACAAGCCCAGAGCAAATGTTAACCAAGTTAGTTGCAAAGTATTCTGGTATAGCATTTCTTACATTTCAACAAGCAATAACATTCTTTTTGAGATGTGTCCCTACAATGAACCGGTTGAAAAGTCACTTTGTGACAAATGTGTTTAGGAGTCGTGGATGATACATACCGTTCATTTTTCTAAAACAGTAAATGCACGCATCTCTAGTGATACTACTGTTTGTTTGTTTGTTTTTAGGATATCTTAAAGCTTTAGCACAGATTGTCCATTATTGGATGCATTTCTAAAATGTTTACAAAGTGGACTTATATACTTCTTGTAATTCTCTTTAACATTAAACTAAACGTACTGATTAAGAATTCTCAACATTATTTCAAGAAAAAGCACTTTATTATAATATCCAGTTGATGATATTGTCCTGACCAAATGGAATCTCCTTTTGATATTGTAATCTAATCTCTTATATTTAAACTTAGCATACAGGCACGGGGTTATCGAAACACAAACAGGACTGCAAAGTGGGCAATAGCGGTGGTGCTTATAACATAGGTGATGGGAACAGGGATTTATTGACTCAATCAGAAATGTGCAGGAGAGTTGCCGTTTCAATTGACTGGCTCCATTATGCGTTGTGAAGGGTCACCTCCGCTTTCTTCAGCAAGAATAGCTGAGCTGGCTAGCGTAATTGCAGATAGTTCACTGGAGTCAGGTTTTATAACTTGCCATTTATTATTTGATTTATATTGCACCATCTTATTCTGCAGCGCTGTACGATGGTTAAAGAGGCATAACAAGTGGGGCATCGTATAAACATTTGGGCTGTTGGAAGGTTGTGAGGGCCACACTCAGAACATCCAACCTTCCCACTTTAACTATACGACCAAGTTCGTCTAACTTTTTTGAAGTCTTACGTTCTCCTGGAATAATCCTTCCCTGTTAAATTAATGATATTTTTTTTTGCATATTCACTTAAGCACAGGTTGCTGGTGACTTTGCTGTGCATTAAGGGCCAATCTCTCTGGGCCATGGAGAAGAGCTGGAGTAGCCCTGCATAATACATTGATAAACCAGTGAGCTTGCGTGGGGTAAAAGCTGTCAGATAAGCTGCTTGCGAC
Organism: Spea hammondii; assembly: GCA_029215755.1. Lineage (NCBI taxonomy): Eukaryota > Metazoa > Chordata > Amphibia > Anura > Pelobatidae > Spea > Spea hammondii. The sequence continues at coordinate 14,756,936 of JARDYJ010000002.1, read as the reverse complement.
ACCACAACCCGCTCACCGTTTTGGAGGAAACTGGTGGTTCTGTGCTTGTCGTTGCTTCGGTGTGTTTTCACCTGCCTAAAAATCTTGCTTTTAGCGATAACTGTTGCATAGGCGATTTTTAATCCTTCCCCCAGTTCAAAACACCAGCTCCCTGCTTTGTCCCGATGCTATGAGGTCTGGCGGAAAGTTGGGAAGCATCCATTATTCTGAGAAAGCATGATGAGGGTTGCAGTACTTGGTAGCTAGTACTCAGAGAGACTGCCCATCTCTGAATAACACGCATGTGCCTCAATCTTATAGCAGTTCTCACGTGTATACTGTGGAGCACGCTCTTGCTAACAACTTATAACATTGCATTTTACCTAAGCTATGTTAGAAGGAAATTTCTGTGTAAGAGCTACCAGTTAGACTGGAAGGGGAAGAATGTGTGCTGATGGAATAGTATCGAGTATATAACTTCCCTTTCATCTCTGTGGCTGTGATGACGGATACAGATTCTTGTCTTTGTAGGTTTAAGGGGAGAAAGTGAATTTGTTGTAACAGAAAACATGGGTTACAAACGTGGGTCTGTTAAAAGATTGAAGCACCTGGTTTCTGGGTGCATTATGGATTGGAGACTTGTGATAAAGACTCCTTTTATACATCATGAAGGTCCAACTCCAGTGAACTTTTGCTGCAGTGAGAGCTCAGATGGGCCTGTAGTTAACCCCTTAAGCACAGAGCTTTTTATTTTTTGTACTTTTACTGACAATGGCTGTTTTCCCATTTCTGCTGTGCTCAGGTTTATCTGTAACTTTCTTCTCTCTCATTTAGCGGACCCACACAAATTTATATATATTTTTTTTAACTTTTTTTTTTTTATTTAAAAAATCTTTTACTCGTTTACAAAAACTAATGAAAAAAACCTAATATTTGTCCTGATTTTCTTCAAAACTGGTCATTCTGCCCCCATCCTATTTGGAATGTCTTTGACGCTGGCCAGTACAATTTAACCCAATTGAACTATGTATGTTTAAAACATTTCAGGTGTTGGTCTTTAACGCTTTCCATGCACTAATTGTACCACCACCCTTTGTTAGTGTTTGTGGTAATATTTTTTGTGTTTTTTTTTTTTTGTTTTTTTATTTATTTTTAATGCGGGCCACCATCTTGCTAGAGGCAAAATCTCTCGCTATGGTGCTTGTGACCGTTCTCCAGAATGGGTGTTCAGTGCCGCTGAATGCCTCAGTAATCCAGCCAGCGAGACATTTACAGCACCGTTATTTGGTCTCTTTCTAAACCTGTTTAACCTGATGATGTGCCAGGCACATTAGTCGTCGCAAACAGGATGTATTTCCGTGACGTATTTTCAAGGGGTGAAATTAGTGAGGTTTCTTTACACATTCAATTATACGTTGTTGAGGCTCCTTTTTGCTGGAGAAATGTACTAGTGTTGACCTTTAACGATATTGAAATAAACTCTCCTGGCAACGCTCCCTTTAGTGAATAAACCCCTATATGTGGGTGTGAACAGACCTTGGGGGACCTGCAAATCTTCTTTAATCTTGTGGCAGAGAAAGTCATGAAATTTCAGTTGCACTTATTTAGGAACACAATATCAAAACAGGGTTATTAAGTCATTTTTGAAAAATATTAATAAAACTTTAAAAAAGATTAAAGAGATTAAACTAAAAAGCATAGCATACCTCCCTGTGCTTATTTCCCGCAGCGTGCCTTCTGTGCCGGACCTACTAGTTTTCTCCCAAACATTGGCTATGGAACTGAGGATATTTAGTTACTAATTTACTGTATATTTTTAATATAAATCATAGATATTCATTATACTGGGGAATAAGTCCTTGCTCCACACATTGTGTACGTTTTATTTTTACAAATAAAATTATCAGGTCATTTATTTTACTAACCTTTGCCAATCAATACACCCCCCCCCATGAGACTGCTGGGGTATTTTTTATTTTTAATACATTAAATGACCTTATCAGCCATTATTTACCCATGTAGAGTGTTATAGGCATACAGCACATCAGAACATGAATATATTTAGGATGTAGTGTTTATTTGCATGTCTCTTTGTAAATGTCGGTAAAGACCTTAGGAGAGCTCATGTCACCGCGCGGTATAATGCCTGATGGGTAGCGTCAGAGAAGAGAAGTAAACTATGTGGAAACCTTTGACCCTTGCCTAGGTCAGTAAACTTTGTTTCGTTACAGTTCCGTTCTGGGCCTAAACATTGTCACAACTAATCCTACCAAGGTTTTCCACTGCTGGGAAAGTGCGTCTGTTTACCCAATGCGGTGTGTAAATGTTACAGGGACTCTCCAGCTGTTGCACGCGCTTTACTGCATAAGATTGGGATGAGGCCTCTTTACATTTCTGTGCTGTCCAACTTACAAATTGGAGTTGGGATTCTGTAGAATCCCCAATGAAGATTTGCCCCATCCCCAGGTATTTACCGTGCAGGAGATGTTTGGCTGAACGCACATCCGTACGCGTGACCTAGCGCTGGCTTCTTTTGGGGCTCCCATAGGTCTCAGTAGGAGGCCTTTACTGCTGCAGCCAACCAGTTGTGAGGATCATTAGGTCACAGGGGTGGTGCAGTTCTGTAGCTGCAGCTTCAACGCAGGTAATTACATATAATAGTATTTGATTAGCCAGCAAGTGACTATATTGTTCGTTAATCCTAGCGGTTCTCCAGTCAAAGGCCAAGCAGGCGTCATGGAAGCTGTAAACAGCTAGAAAGCGACCAATGTCTGGCCTCTTGCTATATTTAATTTTGCACTGATTTTGTTGTGAAGATGTGTGTTATATGTGGCGTTGTCAGCATTGCATGTCATACATAAGGCTTTTCAGTATCCGTTTATTTTGAGTGATTATAATACCCCCTTTTTTTCTCCCTCTAAGGAGAGGACAGTCTATCCCAGAGGCAGGACACGAGCAACCAACAAGATGCCGAAACCGGTGAGTTAAATGAGTAGCAACATCTTGTAAACACATGTAGGATATTTCTTAAAAACACCTCGATATTTTATGCTCCACGGTTCTGGAAACTTTTTTTTTTTTTTTTTTTTTTTTAATCTGCTTTTACTTACGTGTTTTGAAATGTGTTGAAAGTTGCAAATGATTTTCTGGCATGTACATTACAGGAAGATATACAAACTTACTTGTACTTGAAAGAAACAAAATTTTGTTCGTTAGAATAACATGAACTTGATCAGAAATCCAGCGCAGACGGTGTTAATGTCGCAAATGACTATTGTAGCAATATCTTCATAGATGTACAGAGGCCCTTTATCAGTAATCAGCACTCCTGTGTTCCAATGGCGCGTTGTGTTCCCTAATTCAAGTTTAAGTTTAAAAGGCTAATGGATCGTTAGGAAAACCTTTTGTAATTATGTTACCGCTAGATATTTCCTTGTTTTCCATGAAGAACTAGTATTGATAAAGCGCTTTTCTGCCAGTGGGACTCGAAGCACTTTCTTAGTGTGCGCTCTCGGAATTAACCAAATGGGTATAATAGATGTTATTACCCAATTGATTCTTTTATCGACTTCGGAAGGATGTTGACTTTACCGGATTTAACCCTGTGACTGCCAGAAAAGACTACAGCCAGGGCGTTTACCAACTGAGCCATCTCCGCTAGCTGACCCCAAACCTTTCAACGGTAGTGTAACCCTAGTTATTCACAACTACTATACATTTAAAATAAATCTGATCGGCTCAGTCCATCTCGCAGTGGAAACTCGTTGAGGTCAGACCTTCAATTGTTTTGGAGACTTCTGGATTAGTGAATATACAGTATATCCCCTGTTTATGTTGGGACATAGTATCTGTCACATACCTGATTCACCTTATCTTAATGTGATCTGCTCTTAACCCCTTGACTGCTAACGACGGCATGGTGCCGTCACTAGCAGTCCCAGTCAGGTGCTAACGACGGCACCATGCCGTCGCTAGCACTACCCTACCTTGATGGAGGTCTGTGGACCTCCATCACCACCTATCCCGGCGATCTGCCCCTCATATTGAAGGGCATCACTGGGACCACCCGATCCGGCCGGTGATGTCGCGCGTAATGACGCGATGACGTCACCGCGCAACTTTATTAATAACTGACAATTGTCAGTTAAAGCGGTATGGGGGCATGCTGCTTAGATGCCTGTATCTCAGGCATCTAAGCAGCTACAGACCCCCAACATATACCGTTGGAAAGGTAATCGCCTCACCTTTCCAACGGTATAATGCTTGTGAAAAAAGAATAAAAAATATTAAGTTAAAAAAATAAAAATGTAAAAAAAAATTATTTGGGGGTCTCCAAAGGCAGATAAATAAAGATCAAAATTGCCTAGAGACCCCCAAATTAAATTATCTAAGGATAAACTAGTTTAACTTTAAAAAAAATAAAGTAAGTATTCTAGCTAAATGATCACTGTGGTAGCCAATGTTACCACAGCGATCATATAGCTATGAAAAAGTCTCATTCCCTTTTTAAAAATGGCCAATACTAAATTTTAAATTTAGCCAATGGTAGAGGAAGGCAATTTTTGAAATCCTGTTGAACTGTAAATATTATTAAAATCAGCCATTTAGCCTGTGCGGTATGTGAGTAACAATCTTATCCCTGGAGCTCCTTGCATTTTTACTGCAAAACTTATTTTTGCTGTAAAAGTGATTTTTTTTTTTCTCCCTTTACCATCATTTCTTTGGGATTGTAAGGGGAAAGAATGGTGTGTGCTTCTGTGAGTGAATGTATGGAACGTATGGTGTGTGCTTCTGCGAGTGAATGGAGATATGAAAGGTGTGTGAATGATCAGTAATTAGGGTTGAAGCCTTGACGTGGCATTACTGCTCACGTAAGAAGTTAAATTATGGCACAAAAAGTACACATTTGCAAAAACTACACCCCTTGTGGCATCAAATGAGGGGCTGCATGTGTTTCTAGTACAAACCTGGAGTGCGCAAGACACAAATGAACATGTCGCTATGGTTAGAAAAAACATATTTTCAAGCCAAAGCGACATATTCCATCATTATTTCTGCACTCAACTTTTGCCCTAGAAATACATGTAACCCCTCATTTGAAGCTCCAAGGGGTGTAGTTTCTTGAAATGTGTAGTTTATGTACCCTAATTTAACTTCCCAGATGTCTAGACCACTTTAACTTCAGATATGGCAGATTGGAGAATCTTAAAAATCTTAAAAAATTGTCTTAAAACATTTAGGGGTGATGCCTGCATTTAGACAGCTCTAGACAGCTGGAAAGTTAAATTATGGTACATAAAGTATATATTTTCAGAAACTACACCCCTTGGCGCATCAAATGAGGGGCTGCATGTATTCGTAGCACAAGACTGGAGTGCGCAAGACATTAACTTTTCGCTTTTAATTTAAATTTTATTTTTTTATTTTTAGAAGTGTGATATTCACTTATTTGTTGGGCACGTCAGATTTGTGATACAAATACAACTAAGACCTCATTTGCTGAAGCTGGGGGTGTAGTTTCTAAAAATATATAGTTTTGTTGGCATATTTTAACATCCCGGGCAGCTAGAGCTGTTTAATTGACGCCATTCCCAAGAAATGTACTTCTAAACGCGTTTAAACGTGAGATGCACCAGGGTGGGAAATGGTTTAGCAGCCAAGGGGTTAAATTACTCTGTGACATGGTGACCGAAAAACATCACACCTGTACTTTTCATCCTGACCTTTGTAATCTGGCTGTAAATGATGTGCTGAATGTAAAATTCCATACCTGACTTGCCGTTCCTGTAGTTTGCCATCCACTGAATGCGACGGGCCAGCTGTCACTTTAGTAATCCAATCACTTTAATGTAATACAGCTATTCGTTCTTCTGGTCCCGCCCTGCGGCACATCTGTCGTACGCCTTATCTCGGTAATCCTGTTAAAATAACGTAACAAATCTGCCGCGATAATACTGATCTTTTCAGCGAGAGAGAGTTTGTAGATGTACTAAACCCCAAAGGAGCATATCTTTTTTAAGGTCTGAGAGTTTGTACCCATTTGCACTCCGTGTCCAGTATGACTGTATTGTTTACTTTGAAAGTGGTGCTGCCCTTGATGGTGGTATAGATTGGGAATTTATTAGACCCCTTGGACTAAATGTGATCAATAAATCCCAATGTGTGTATGATGACTGTATGGGGCATCTTTACTGTCCACGGATGCCCTTAACCTAGTTACTAAAGAGTGCATGTGTTTTTCTCAAATCTTTTTTTAGTAGTTTTATACATATACACACGTATGTACACATACATACATACATACATACATACATACATACATACATACATACATACATACATACATACATACATACATACAAATCTTGGGTTCTCCATAATGCAAAATACCGGCCCTGGTAACTTCTGCTGCTGTTACATTTTAGGTGTTCTGAGCTAAGCTTCCAATTCATGAACTTTGTTCTTTTGCTTTATGTGCACCCTATTGCGCCTCATTTGTCATGATGATCACTCATTATGTTAAAGTATAGCACAGCGCTACTATCGTTGGCTTTTGTGGCAGGGTGTTCTGTGTTAAACGCACACAGAAACGTTTTTCTATGTGCATCCTATTCCCCGTGTCCCTGAAAGGCAGCCATGACCTGTGCATACGGTATGTTTTCATTCCTTCTTTGGCTAGACACATTTTATAGATTACTGCTTCCATCATTCAGAGCAGCATCATTATAACCGCGGGTACTTTTATTTTTAGTCATCCCTAAACGTGTCTATGCAGAGCCGGCTTACACCGATACGGTGCAGTGATCAGTAATCGTAAATCGTCTGCTATTTATAGTACGTTATTCCCAGAATCCCTTTACTCTTCACAATTCTCATTATGCCGTTACTCATGTTAAGCCACGTAAATCAAACTCATTAATTATTTGATATAGTAAAGTTCTGATCAATTAAAAAAAACAAAAACCAAAACTCTTATTTTAAACTTTTATCAAATTGACACAAACCCATAGAACAAGCATTGACCCGTTTTGTGGAAGTTATGGTAACTGCATGCTTTGTCAGGTTGGATCCCTGCTGATGGAGGGTTTGCTGTTTTGGTACCGGTGTTTCTTCGTGAAAGCAGCTGTCCCTTTTATACCTTTACGGTTCCATCTGCTTCGTTTTAGCATCCAGACAACAGTGCGATCGAGCATTATCCGTATTCTTGGTTTTCAGAGAAATGTATTCCCTTTTTGTTTTTTTGGAAGCTTTGTTACAAGTTCCTATTTAGTATTCTAATATGCTCATGTAATATGTTTACACAAATGCTTTCCACTTGGTTTCGGTTCCAGCGATGACAAATCGGTCAGGGTAACACCGCCAGATGTATTGTCACAGGGCACCTGCTACGCTCCCTGCATATCCTGATATGAAGGGCGGCTGACATTGGTGGAATAGACAAAAATAGAGCTTTTCATTAGCCCAGTTTAATGGGCCAGTATTTAGCATTATGGAGAGCCCAAGATTTGTATGTATGTATACGTACGTACGTATGTGTGTGTGTGTGTAACGAACAAATCAATATAGAAAATAAGTAAATGGATGAAAAATGAAAGAGTATTCCTGTCTGCGCTTTGATCTTAAAAAGAAACACATCAGTAATTCAGTGAATATGTTGCTTTCGGATGTCGTTGGCAAAACAGATACTTGCACACGTCGATAGTAACAGTAAGCAAATGGCTACTACACTTCGGGATGAAGTTACTTCGGCCACATTTGCAAATCTGCATTACCTGTTCAAAACACCACAGAGTTAATGGAGACTGAGACACGCTGTCGGCTGGTATATTGATATTTAAGTAAAGAAAGTTAGTGAAGCTTTATGAATCCTGTAAGTCAAGGAGCCGCCATTCCAAAAAATCTCTCATTGGTCGTTTATTCTTATTAAAGTATCTTACCTGGAAACCTCCTTTCCCCTGTATCCCAAAATTGATTGTTTGGCTCCAAAGTCATTTTTATCTGGTAATGAAGGAACACAGATGCTGGCTTTTTGTGTGCGTCATCAAGGCAATGCTTTTATGATTTTCGGTGGTGTCAAAGTGCCAGAGCTGGAGGTGTTTGTGGGGCTGATGAGAATGGTTTATTTTTTTTCTTAGCAGCTTTCATGAATCGCACCTATTTTGCTGCAGCATTATGCTGTAAATTGCTGCTCGGTAAACAGGTTTTCTTGCTAACTTTACGGATGAATCACAAGGAGTTCGTGCTCCAACCGCTAAAACAAGAGCAAAGCCGACGTGTTACAATTACTTGGCTTGATAATAGGATTCTACAGAGGAGACGCGGCAAATAGAAATTAATACTGATCGCAGAATTAGAATAATTTAGAAATGGAGATAAGATGTGTCTGAGTTTTCTCTTTTAATGGGCGGTTAATCGAAGGGGAGATTTCTTGAGTCATTTTACTGATTTATTAATGCATTCTGGAAGCTGAGCTCAGCCCTCCAAACTAGAGAACATGTGGAGCGCTTCTGTTCCCACTCCCAGGGCCGGACTGGGAATGAAAAGCAGCCCTGGAAACATTTGGAGAGCAGCCCCATATCGTTTATCTCGAGTCACACTATTTGCCATACAAATAACTATAAAACATTCTTTTTATCACATTATTTGTATTAAAATCCCAGGAAGCAAAAGTGGTAAAAGACCCTAATAAATGAAATACATTACACATAATGGAATCAAAACATTTGCTACTGTGAAGCTTTTTAGATGAAAAAGTTCAGTTTTATTCAGTGGAAGAAAACAGTGATCCCATCAATCTTCACGATATTCTTGTAAAACTTTTATTTCTCTTAATTCGTGTAAACATTTACATATTTCAATATTTAATTTTTCATATTTAATAAAAGCTATGATTGAGAAAAATATATATATTTTTTTTATTTCCTTTTATTTGCCAACCTGGCCCCCCCAGTTATGCACATCTGCCCCCAGGCTTGCCACTCTGCCCCCAGAAATGCCTTATACCCCTATATACTACTCTGGCATATAGGGGGTTAAAAGGCATATCATGGGACAGAGTGGCATATAGGGGGTATAAGGCATTTCTGGAGGCAGAGTGGCATATAGGGGGTTAAAAGGCATTTCTAGAGTCAGGGTGGCATAAAGAGGGTTAAAAGGCATATCATGGGGCACTCTGCCTCCAGAAAAGCCTTATGCCCCCCATATAACATTATCGTTTTCTCAGCTTTGTGTTGCTTCCTATGAAGCATGCACTGCTTTTTATCCGAAAGCTAATAAAGATAAGAGCTGGATCTAAATCACACTGAAACCAAACCGAGTGGCTGGCAAGACCTTTCCTCTTATTTGCCAACACGCATGCACAAAACAATGACTGAAAACGCCAGTGCTTTTATCTGCTCTGTAGATGACTGCTTCATCCATTATAGATTGGGTTATGTACCTGTAATATCATACGCTCATATACACTCGTGCTAACACTATATGCTGACATATACACTCATGCTAATGCTATATTGTATCATACACAACAGCATACACCCCAACATCACACTCTCATACACATGCACACGCTGGTTAACACTATAAATTTATAAAATACACACATACATGCTATAAATCTGGCACTACAATACAGTAGACATACTGACTCTGGCACTACAAACACTATACATATGCACATACATACACACTGATTCCACACTACAGTACACTCACAGACTGACCCCGGCACTATACTTATACACACACTGACACCGCAGTATGCTCAGACTCCTAGACTGACTCCAACACTATACATATACACGCAAACTCACAGGGCCCTCACGTTACTGTATACATACCGACTCTAGCACTATACATATGCACACGTACACAATGAAACTACTCCCCTTTCACTTCGCGGAGACCCGCAGTGCCGCTGCTTATCTTCTGCCATCGGGAATCTGGCACCCTGTGCTTTCCTGCAGGGCCGCGGTGAAGCAGGTGCCGTGAGGCGTCCAGCGGGGTCACGTAAAGCATTTTCAGTATTGCAATATAGGAGAATACCATTTATTAATGGACTAACATTTTAAGGACAAGCTTTCAGAAGCATCAACCTCCTTTTGTCAAGTCAAAAGCAATACGAATCTCACAGCATCTAAGTAAGTTATGGGCAGAAGTACAAGATATATGTAATATAATATATATTATTCAAAACATAAGCGCCACTCGGCTCTATAATTTTCGAAGCACATGGGTTAATATGTGTTCTGTCCACTGTGCGGCTAACCTTAAGCAGCACTTCATACAATATTAACGAGACAATCCTGCCAGGGACTTAAGACAATTAGTTTGACTACATTTGGTTACTTGAAACACGCTCTTTAAACATGCAAACTATGAATCTCCCTCGTGCGCACTTCATCTCGCTTCCGTAAATGACTTCACTGTGAAAGGAACTAATGAAGAATCCAAACGTATTCCTATTTTATATTCCTCTGCCGTATTCTAACCGAATGGGAGCGATTTAACACATTTCTAAGCTTCACACGGAGACATTATGAGAACATTGATCCGGTTCTTTTGAGAATGGCTAAGACACTATGTTTTGGACGATAAATAATGCATTTTTTCCTCGTCGTGATTATAGTTATTCAGAATATTTAATTGCATTTATTTTTTATTTTTTTAGGATGATAAAGTTAAAGATACTAGTGTTTTTTTACACTAAAGAAAGCGTGACTCTTGTTAGCAGTATGTTTATTGTGTCTTTAACCCCTTAATGACAAAGCCTGTACATGTACGGGCTCAAAATGCATTGTTTTCAATGGGTTTAGGGACCGCCCATTGTCCTTAAGGGGTTAATATCTAAATCGTCGGACAGAACGCAATCGTTAAAAACCTTTACGGTTTGTGTTTGACCGCCGGTAATGCACAGGGTTATGGGAATGTGAAATAATAAAGGCCTTCCGCTTGTTTGTTATCTGTGTATCTTGGGAAATTATGGACAAGTTCTGCTTCCAGATAAATAGATTTTTGTTTCCTCCTTTTTTTAATATGTATTTCTGTATTTGGAATTTAATAGGTTTTAGTATTCATTCTCGCTCGCATTCCTGGCCAGACCGCTCAGATGATGAATGAACTGGGGATGGGGACAGCTGTGTCTGGTTTTATCTCGTACTTTCATTTGTTTTATCGTTTTCTTACTTTCCTTTGCATCTTCTCACCATTGTTTTTTCCACCTGGAGCATCGGACGTCTGAGGGACTATAGCCAGGCCGAGTGGATGACGGCTGACAGATGGCCTTTAGTCATTGACTGTTAAACGATTCCGTCGTGTGTAGCTGTTGACATTAATCCCACAGTTGAAAGCAATTCTAACAATGTTGAGGCTTCCTAGTAGTTAAAGGGTTATCCCTCTTAGGACGGCGCTGCAGCTAATAATAGTACTGTGATTAATGCCTTTTTTTATTTATTATATTTTGGAACTGTAGTTTCCAAGCTAACTAAATTCATTCAAATTAGTTTTAGACCCAGTTTGCAGGGTACAGCCCATGGCAGCAACATGCTTTACAAAGCTTCCTCGGCCAAAGTAAAAATAATACATATATAATATATATTTATGAGAGATTATACCTTCTTCATCAAGCACTTGGAACGGGTGTTTGCCATTCATTACGTGTCATAGCACTGTCGATGATTATATATTATATAATAGTACACACATCATGCATATATGTGTGAGTGCGAGGGGAATGGGGATGTAGACCGCCAGCGTTTGTTTCAAACGCAAGCATTTTTATTAAGTTCACAGTTTCTAGTTATAACGCCTTAATATCTGATGCCGTGGGTTGAGTATCTGCAATCAGGTGTAATAATGTAGACTTACTGATTATATTTTTATTTTATTACCTAAAAAATAGATATAACAACCCCCCAAATCACGATTGCCAAGTGCCAAAGTGGTTTTTGTACTTGTGTGACTTCTTGGTGTTAGAAAGGTGATGGTAATGACCAAGGAATTTAATCACCGTTTTTGTGCTAATTTCTGGTGGTGTGAATGGACAGGTTGCCGCTCGGTATAGAATGTGTGTTTGGGTGCTTCTCAAAAGAAGAGTACACGTTAAAGTACTATGTACGTAAATATGGATCCTTCAATAAAACTGAAGAAAAAAGGAGTCTGAGTTTCTCCACTGAACGGCTGTGGTGTTAAATGTGACTGATATATATGTAGAAGAGAGAGCCTGAAGCCGAAAGGAGATGTTTTTTAGGCCCATCTGCTGTCCACTGTCCCTTTATATATTTCCGGCTGGTCGTTTGTTTTCTGTTATAATAACTGTGCTTAAGGCAAATCCTGAGACGTCAAAAGTCTGCTTTCTTTTTTTTCCCTGCAGTTCCATTTGCATAAAGTTTGAGCGTTGTGTGCCGCTTTTCAATTTCCTTTTGGCGACGGACTGTCTCGCAACATGACCGTCTTCAGCAGGCCTCTCAGATTTGATATGACAGCCAGTTTTTCCAAACGCTGATTATCCATGTTCAAAAGCGGCAAACCTTAGGTGGAAACACGGAAATAACTATTTTAAACTTAACCTTAGAGCCTCGCTGACCGTTTTCTTTTTCCCCATAATCCGGTGGCTTCAAATGATAAGCTGTACACCGCCCCGTGTTTTGTGGCTACAAACAAGGATCTGTTATATGTAAAAAAAGGTGTTGAGTGGATGGAGTTTCTCTTTTGAAGGGTCAGAATGATGTCCCATACAGCCCCACCACCGAAGAATACGTATTAAAGTACCTAGTTGGTATTTTTAATATGCGTTCTGTGCAAGTCACCAGCGTTTTCTAGGTATGTGCGCAGGGAGTCTTGTTAGAACCCCTGGAGATCTTGCGCAAGCCGGTTGCTGGAGCCGACGGGCAGAGAGTATACGGTATAAATGGGCTGGAACAGATCTACTCGGCTGAGTGCATCTCCTGCAATGCAAGTAGCCCGGGGGCAGAAAAAGCCAACAAATGCATAAACAGGTGAATTTCTACACGGGTTGAACTTTTATTTAAATGTAAGTCTCGGCTCTTCTATGCATATGATGGCTGGAGCGTATGTGTAGTTGATGGGTTTTGCATTTTTGTTCAGTCACAATGATTTCCATTAAACAAATGGAATAGAATTAAAAAAATAATAATAATCCATCCTTTCTGCATGTTTTCTTCTCTGTGTAGATCAATGTACGGGTGACCACCATGGATGCAGAGTTGGAATTTGCCATCCAGCCAAATACTACTGGCAAGCAACTCTTCGATCAGGTAACTGACTGGATTTACCAGCCTTATTAGATAAAATTAGCCTTAATTAAATAAAAAAAAAATCAATGAAACTATAGAAACTGACTCCTGGCGTCTGTATATTGTTTCTATGAATGTAAGTGTTTCTCATGGACACTGGAATAAGAGTTAATTGTGTGTTCTGCATAGTGTATAACAACAACAACTTCCCGATGATGTACAATGAAAGGTTTGCGCAGTCAGAGCCAGTGCTGTGCACGCTGTACTTCTGTGTACTACTTTTATTCTCTCAATCCTCAGGTGGTGAAAACAGTCGGCCTTCGTGAAGTGTGGTTCTTTGGCCTTCAGTATGTGGACAGTAAGGGTTACTCCACGTGGCTGAAGCTGAATAAGAAGGTACTATGTCGTTCTGTGTGTTTCCCTTTGTTTTGTTAATATGTTTGATTTTAACTGTTGAGTCTTTGTCGTTAGTCTCCATTTCAGGTGTATTGGCTATGATTTTGGATCAGCAGCTTGTGGGTACGTTTTAATTAAAAAAAAAAAAATAAAATATTCTGGAGTCTGAAAGGAATACATTTATCTTATTGATCAAATAATCATCTAAACATTTGAAAAAACTGTGTAACCTATCCTCCTCCAACGGTAGAATTCCAGAATGCTTAAGTGCAACACAGCTTTTCTACGAGAAGCACTATTTCCAGTCCCCTTCTTTCATCGCTGGTGAAGTAGAACCTGGCCGTTCTTTTAATGGAGCTCTTACAGTCTCCAGTGTGCTTCATTAGGAAACATTCTGCAAAGCAACTACATAACGCCTCGATCTTAAACTCTGCTTGCCTCGCTTGTGTATGTGAATCACTTATTGTATAAATGAATGAACCCTGTCAGTTCCAAATAATGATTGACAGCTATCCATGAATGATACTTCAGTCAAGCTTGCCATGTTGACTTGTAAGGTAGGCTTGTCTAGTTAAAGAAAAATAACAAGCTCCATGTAGTCACCGTAATGTCCTTTTGGAGCTCTGGAATCAAGACAATGACCCAAGCCTATGATTAAGAGCTTTCTATTACTTGTAAAGGCGTCTGTGTTATTGGTTTCCTGCCTCTGCTTTCACTGCCTCACGTGATGCAGGATTACTTTTTTTGTACACTTGTTGTATAGTCCTTATGATACACAGACTTACACACCCTTTACACGCTGAAGCTGTTTTTATCTCATTGGACTTTTTGTTTTGGTAATCCAGAAAATAAAGCAGATACAGATAGACCAAGTGGGTACACCCCTCAATAACCTCTAGTTTGGGAGTGTGATGCCCCAGGCGGTAAAGCACTTGATGTGGAGGCCTTACCTCAGCCTCCAGTAAGGAGAATGAAAGGAACATTCTATTGTGTAGGAGAACATTGATGCTACCGGATATGGTTCACTTCACTGGGCTGCTTCTGGATCACCTGGTGGATGCAACTGTCTGTAATCACAGGCTCCCTCCAGATCAGGAGACCCTTCAGTATGAGCCCCATACCCAGCCTTGGCAGAGACCAATCTCGGAGATTGTTCTGCATGCCTTGTCACTGTATGCTTATATCTGTACATCTATTTGTACAGTAGATATTCTTTTATATAGCACCATCAAATTCTGTAGCGCTGTACAGTGGGTGGACAGGACACAACAAGTAGTATTTAACATAACAATTTGACTTACAGAGGCAACAGGTGAGGAGGGCCCTGCTCAAACGAGCTTACAGTCTAGATATAACTACAGAGCCAAGCCTAGAGGGCAGGAAATTTGCAAAGATATTCAGAATTCTGAGTGTTTGTGGCCCTCTACATCTGGAGTTTGAGACCATTAGGTGCGCACAATATTTATTTCAGTCTAGCCAAAGATTGACAATAATTAGGCCAACTTCATGTTTCCATGAGGCAAAAAAAGTTCACAAAATCCTGCCCCCCCCCCCCCCAACTCTATAGATTTCCAATATAGCAGAGTGTGCAATTTTCTGTTCCTGAGCTATTTGGTACCTTGGCATTGATAGAACTAATTAACCTAACAGCCTTGTAAGGCTTTAGTCGGTGTTCTCTTATTGACACAGACACAAAATCGAGATCTACGCTTTGGGACAACAGATTTATTTATAAATTACAACTCTGCCTCCAGTAGCTCTCCCAGCACATATTTGGATTAATGTTTTTAAACTAAAACATCCGTCCCTTTTTTTTTTTTTTTTTAGGTAACCCAGCAAGATGTCAGGAAAGAAAACCCCCTTCAGTTTAAATTCCGAGCCAAGTTTTTTCCTGAGGATGTATCAGAAGAGTTAATTCAGGAGATCACCCAAAGACTTTTCTTTCTGCAAGTGAAAGAAGCGATATTAAACGATGAAATCTATTGCCCCCCGGAGACAGCCGTCCTGCTGGCTTCCTATGCCGTTCAAGCCAAGTACGGAGACTACAGCAAGGATGCCCACAAACCCGGCTACCTTGCTAACGACAGGCTGCTTCCTCAGCGGTAAGCGAATAGGGAGGTACAGCAAGAATGGGACCAAGTCCTATCCGTGTTAGAGAATACGTGGTTTGTTTCTTTACTTTTTCTAATGGTTTGCACTGTAGCTTGCAGTAACTAGCACAGATTTGAATACAGTTTGTGAGATGTTTATCTGCTCGTCGATGTCAACAAAACACGTGAAGTAGGCAGGTCTCTCTGGAGGCATTTATTGCAATACAGCAGGGAGGCTTAATCCTAAAATAGGGGGATGGAAATACAACGCCGGGCTCGTTCCTCGCCATACCTATTGCTTAATTTTTGCGAGGAACACATCAGGAGTTGTATTTCTGTCCCTCTATCTTTGGGGTGAGCCACCCTGCTATATTGCTATTTGAATAAATGCTGATGTATGATAAATGAAGCAATTCTAATCGGGACATCAGATTTTGAATTCTATGGCTCCGCGGAGATGAGCCTGCTCCCGGTGGTTTGTTCTTTGCTGATGACAGTGGGACTCTGGGGCATCATGGTGAGAGAGGTGAAGACTTGTCTGTCAGGGTCCTGGTTCTTTTTATACTTTTGTGTATCCGGTGCCTATAGTATTATATATATTAAGTAGATTCTCCATCAAGTACAGTGCTTAAAACTCCCTGCAAAGTCAACAAATGCAAGTAATGCTTGAAATACTGGGGGCTGATATTGATTATTAATCTTATCTCCTTAGTAACCAAGCAACTTCGTAAGTTCATAAAGCACCAAGTGGTGGTTACCGTTTTTTTATTTAGTGCCATGATATGGCCGGGATATCATGAAAATACTTGGAGAAGAATGGTTCTTAATTTTTCTTCACCTAAAACAGCAATATACTGATCACTTGTTCAAAGCACCCTTCTGTCAAAGGGCCAGTTAAATACTAATATGGAAGTTTATCTGCCACTTGCACTGCAAAGAAGTCAAATATACATTGTAAACCTGGAAGTAAAGTTCCCTAACCTGTAGCCTTTCATTTTTCACAGTCCTGTACAATCAATCAATTTATTTGTGTCCTTCTCTCTAGTGTTCTAGAACAACACAAACTGACAAAGGAGCAGTGGGAAGAAAGGATACAGACTTGGCATGAAGAACACAGAAGCATGCTAAGGTACTCTTTAAATAAATCAGAAATAGAAGAGACCATTCAAAGGTCACTTGGAAAATTTGCTTGTTTTTTTTTTAAGAAAAGCTAATTTTGTCCATCAGGTGGGTCAGTTAATTGATCATTAGAAAACCCTTATACCCCTTATGGTTACACAGATAGAAATGTCCTTGTTTTCCATAAAAAAGTGAGTCTAAACTTTTGAACGGTTGTGTGTATGTGTGTATATATATATATATATATGTATCCCTAAGGTACTTTTTACTCTGCACTTCACAGAACGACACAAAGACCTAGTATGTATATGCACTCTGTTGTGTGGGCATTCATAGAAACCTGATAACTTGTACATGAAAAGAAAAGTCCTATAACATCAGTTAATCGAAATGCTTTAAGCAATGTGTGCAAATAGATATATAATCGCTTATAATTCTAGAAAAAAAAAAAATGTAAGTACCTCGGGGTCAGATTCAAACTTAACTTACAATGTTACGGCTAAAACAGTGTGGAGATTTTAACATGCATGAGAGAGGCATAAAGCAGCCCCCCATCTAAGACAAGACAGTGGCATATAGGGGGTATAAGGCATATCGATATTAGGCATATCAGGGGGGCATAAAACAAATCTGGGGGTAAAAGGTATATCAGAGGGCTCAGTTGCATATCACTGGCATATAAGGAGTATAAGACATATCGGGGGCACAGCGGAATCTGGCATATAAGAGGTATAAGGCATATATGGGGGCAGAGTGGCAAGCTGGGGGTCAGATGTGCATAACTGGGGGCAGTTTGGTAAATAAAAAAAAATGTAAAGAAGGCTTTTTTTCTCAGTTTTTATTAAATATGAAAAATAGTTAACATATGAATTAATATTTACTAATAACTTTGTATTAAAACCTAGTTTGAGAAACACTGTGTTTGGGTTCTTGTAGCTTTTATTATGTCAATAAAATAAGAAGGTGAATAGAGAGAGGCCATTGCAATAAAGAGATGAAAGTGTAAATTGTATGTTTTTTATTGCAATTTTTCTTCAATTTAAAATAATGTATTTTTTTATCCGAATAATCGTTAGTTGCAGCCCTACACGTAAAGCATTTTTTAAGGTATTATTCACTAAATAATGGATTACAATAAAATAAATTTCCCACACCATTGACGGCTAACTTTCCAATCTCAGTCTGTACTGCTGACTTGGAGACAAAGAAATCAAAAGTAGCTGGAGAGTTTGTCCCAGCTGGAGATCCTTATAGAAAAAATACACAAACTTAATAAACAAAATATCCAGTGACCCCCCCCCAGTAACCGCGTGAGCAAAAATCACTGACCAGTATACAGGACAGGACAGTCCATGTCCGTGGAACCACTTGGAGTGCCACCAGTCAGGCATCAGCGGTGTTACTAATCCGTGCTCTTTATCTTATTATCCTCAGGGAGGATTCTATGATGGAATATTTGAAAATTGCCCAGGATCTGGAGATGTACGGTGTCAACTATTTTGAAATAAAAAATAAGAAAGGAACAGAGCTCTGGCTAGGCGTTGATGCGTTAGGTCTCAATATTTATGAGCATGATGACAAGTAAGTAATGCACATTTTTATATGAACGCATATAAAATTATATATTTTTCTTTCCCAATTTTTGGTGGTTGATTTATATATAATGTGCAGATGTAATTCTTGAATGCCAATGAAATATATCTAGACGGTTAAAAATGAAATATATTATTGGATAAATGCATAAACCTCTTTGTTGTGTGTTGAAAGATCAGTAAAGCCCGCTCATAAAGTGACGGGTAAATGCTTTGTTTTATATATTCTGCATACATTATGAAGCTGTATGATCATATTGATCACGTGTTTTGTGACTATTTATTCTGCTGTAAAATAGCTATTTAAAAATATACAGTATTAAAGTGTTCTAGGGAATTTCTACTAGCTAAAGACTTGCTCGATGTAATTTGTAAATAAATACAGTAGGCATGTGAATGAATTACTACACCCGACCTTACGTATGTAGAGAAAATAAAAATATTCCCTCTACAGACAAGCGGAAGTTGTTTCCGGACTTGAGCTTGTTGTTATCCTTGATGCAGTGGATCATTTTTCTAAGGGTTTTCTGCTAGAATAAAATGACTCAAATTATTAGTTTTGCTGAGTTAGGTCTGTCATTTTGTCCAGCTGGGGCTTTCTAAATGAAATTGCTGTTTGCTAGCATGTGTTTAGAATTTTGTGTAGCTGTTGTTATGGAATTTTCTGCATTTGCTTTTTTTTTCTCTTGCAGTAGCACATTCAATAATGTTTTTTTTTTGTTTTTTGTTTTTTCTCCTTTAACCCTCTTTAGGTTAACGCCTAAAATCGGTTTCCCCTGGAGTGAAATCAGAAACATTTCATTTAACGACAAGAAGTTTGTCATCAAACCCATTGATAAAAAGGCTCCGGTAAGTGAAATTACATTGCGAATGCTTAGGTACTTCTCTCTGTTTCTGTGGTTATACTTTCTGTATATACAATCTATTTTTTATACCGTGTTTTCCGGTGTATAAGACGACTGGGCGAATAAGACGACCCCCATCTTTTCCAGTTAAAATACAGAGTTTGGGCTATACTCGCCGTGTAAGACTACCCCTCTACCCAGTATACCACAACCAGCCAATCACGGCAAGCGATGTACCTTACCGGTGATTGGCTGGTTGTTGTATACAAAGCCTGCTTGGATTGGATGGGTCAGCTCTCCCTAACATATGCCTGTCCCCACACACATGTATAGACATACACTGCCCTCACACACCCCTGCCTTTACACACACATATATATATATATATATATATATATATATATATATATATATATATATATATATATATATATATATATATATATATTTATTACATATACACACACCAGATTACAAACACACAAATACCTACACTGCTCTTACACACATCTGACCATACACATACACTGCACTTACACCCCTTTCTCCCCATCTCTTAACTTTCTCATCTTCTATCTTCCATCCAGTTGTGGGAGCGTGAGGTCTGTCATTTCAGACCTCTGCTTTACTTCTCCCTCATCACTACGCGCTGGCAATTGATGCTGAGCGTCGGGACATGACGGCATCACCTCGCTCGGCATCAATAGCCGGCGCGTACTGATTAGGGAGCACGGAAGCCGAAGTCTGAAGTGCCAGACCTCGAGCTCCCTTATGCTGGGCTAGTTAGAGGAAGGTCGTGATCTCCCCAACCAGCCCTGCTCATCGGGCGCCCGCTGATCAGGACTAGTTGGGGAGATCACGATCTTGCATCTACCTCGGCGTGGCCCTGAAGACCGGCCCAGGGGAGGCGGCTTCTCTGGCTCGGTAAGTTTCAGTACCCAGCGTATAAGACGACCCCCGACTTTTGAGAAGATTTTCACGGGTTAAAAAGTTGTCTTATACGCCGGAAAATACGGTATATCCTACAATATAATTATTCCTTTTATGTTGGTTAGACATAAATATCAGATTTTCTCTCCACTTACAGCTATACCTTCTTGGTATATTTCCCAAGGGATAGGGTGGCGTTTCATGTTGGGCTTGACTTTAAAGCCTATTAAGTTTCACAGGTTTCTCATTACTTTGCCAGTTATCACTTTGAGCAACTACAGTGCATAGATATATTAGTGATAAGGCTATATTCTCCCCCCCCCCCCCCGTGTATGGTTGATAATTGTGGTACTTTTTAATTCATCCTTAGGACTTTGTATTTTACGCTCCACGTTTGCGGATTAATAAACGTATTCTGGCCCTGTGCATGGGCAACCATGAACTGTATATGCGGCGGAGGAAGCCGGATACAATCGAAGTTCAGCAAATGAAAGCTCAAGCCCGGGAAGAGAAGCATCAGAAGCAGTTGGAGAGGTACATAGTATATATGTGTATCTTTATAAGTGTGTATATGTTCCTTATTATCCCCATAAATCACCTTAAATAGTATTTTTCAAACATGCACATGGACCAAAAATGTTGTAGATGAATATTTAGTTTCGTTTTTGGACAACAAATTTCCTTTCCTGCCCTTTTTCAGTTCAGGCGAAATTCAAAGGGCTTTTTTGAATTAGAAACAATTTGTTCCAATTTCGCTCTTGTTCACTCAATGTCTCCCTTCCTTTTCCAACAAACAGTTTCCGTGTCTTACCTTCTCTGTCCCGTTCTCTGCAGCTCCTCTTCTTTTTCTCCTTCTCCCAGCTCTTTCCTGCATGGAGCCTCCGTGCACCCCCTCTCCCCAGAGATCTGCATTATTCTGGCCTCTCGGAGTACTTCCGCAACGGGGCACAATCTCAACAGGGACAACCTCTCCCCCGTTCCTCCGACTGGAGAGAAGGTGTACACGGAAGAGGCAAGGATAATGCAGAGGAGAGCCGGGAGCAGCACAGAGCCTGCAGAAGAACAAGAGAGACACTAAATCGGTTGTCAGAGAAGGTAGGGAGACACTCGGAGAGCGTGGAAAAGAGAGAGAAGGGGAGAGTTGGTTAAAAGAAGAAAAAAAATCAGTTGAAATTTTTGACTTTCTCCTTCATTTTCGTTTCCTCCTCATTTTTTTACATTCATACGAAATACCGTAATTGGCAAATATATTATTAGTTTGTTTAAATTCGAATATACAAGTTCTAGTACTTCAATAGAGCTTAAATTTAGGAAATATTTGTATTTGTCATTTTTCATATCCCTTTCTTAACCTTCATTGTTTAAAACTATTAAAAAACAACTATTGGATTTGACCAAGTTCCCGGTGTAGGTCTCTTCTTCCTGATGTGGCCCCGTCTGGCCTGGGCTTGTCCGTTGGTAGTACAACCCTGTTTGGACATATAAATCAGAGCGGAATCTCCGTTTGCTCCGTTAATTCCAGGAATAAAAAAAGTTATGTTTAATAAAATGTGTGTTTTGATACTAGGGTGTACTCGGGAGAGAAATTGGCTACTCTATTGGTCGCCTGTAGGGGCCTCCTCTTCAGACGTTTAAAATCCTGGTCAACTTGGCCGGGAGAGACCACTGGTATCCCCGCTCCAAGAGTATTGGGCGTTCATACGGACCTTTAAAAGTCGCTTGTACGGACCTTTAACTCTTGGAGCGGGGAGACCATGGTCTCCCCAGGCCAAGTTGCACCATCAGGAGGTAAAGGGCCGTGCGAGTGAGTCTATTGGTCGCCTGCAGGGGCCTCCTCTGGCATCAACCAATTTCATGTTCTGCCCGAAATACGAATGCACAAGAATAGTACAGACTATACCCACTGACGCTTTCATATGTTTTTTCTGTTCTTGTCTACATCACTGCGGTAATAGATCACTTTTATTGGACGAGTTATTACTTGCGTCTCAGCCCCGAGAACAAATGTCTTACGCACGTAGCATTCATTTTCCCCGTGTTCTTTACCATAGCAAGTCTCAAGGACTGATATCTTCAAGAGTGTCGCTAAAAGTAATATTCGAGAAAACCTTGGCTAGAAAAAAATAAAAACCAAACCAAAATTCCTTTCAGGATTAATGTTTGGACCTCGCAAGAATCATTATTTGTAATTGCCTTTGAGCTGCTGCCCCATTTTCTGTTTGAAATGTCCCTTTCCTTATTTAGAGCGCAGCTGGAGAATGAAAAGAAAAAAAGGGAAATCGCCGAGAAGGAGAAAGAGCGAATAGAACGTGAAAAGGACGAACTAATTGAACGTCTGCGACAAATCGAAGAACAGACTTTAAAGGCGCAGAAAGGTAACACCTATAGTGTAGCGTTTGGGCCGATGCTTTAATATCTTTACAGGGGAAGCTGCGTTTTTACACCGGACGCATTCTAACGGTTTCTGCAGGACTTTAGTTGACACAAATCCGGTCACCTTCATCGCTTTTAGGGATCATTTTAACCTTAGAGAAATTCTAAGGCAAAATTGAACCCCTTAATGACAGCCCGTACATGTACGGGCTCAAAATGCATTGTTTTCAATGGGTTTAGGTACCGCCCATTGTCCTTAACCCCTTCGTGACAAAGGCTGATTTTACTTTTTGTACCCTTCGTGACAATGGCCGTTTTAAAATTTCTGCGCTGCTCGTGTTTAGCTGTAATTTTCTTCTTTCCCGTTTACTGAACCCACACACATTAGATATTGTTTTTTTCAGGACAAGAAGGGCTTTCTTTAGATGACATTGTTTTGATTGTATCATATTATTTACTATTAAAAAAAGTATAAAATATGGTGAAAAATTTAGAAAAAAATGACTGTTTCTAACTTTTAGTTGAAAAATCTTTTACTCATCTATAAAAGGTAATGAAAAAACCTGCTAAATAGATTCTACTATTTGTCCTGAGTTTAGAAATACCCAATGTTTTTGTTTTTTTGCTTTTTTTCTACACATTATATTTTTTCCAAATCTGGTAATTCTTCCCCCCATGTGCCATTTCGGGTATCTTTGAAGCCGGCCAATGCAATTTACCCCATCAAGTCATATATTTTTGAAAACTAGACAGCCCAGGGTATTCCAAGTGATAGTATTTTAACCCTTTCCAAGCACTTATTCTACCATCAGCCTTTGTCAAACTTTATGGTAGTAATTTTTTTTGCATTTGTTTTTTCACACACATTTTATTTTAGGTATGAATAAACAGGTTCTGGTATATGTCACTATCATAAAACACCCCAATATGTGTTTAGCAACATCTCCTGAGTACAGCGATACCTCACATGAATGATTTTGCCTGGCTGTTTGGGGGCAAAAGGGCCACATTTGGGGCATGCGCATTTTCAATGTTGAACTTTGGCATTTGGGGATCCACTGCCCATGCCCTATTTGGTACATCTTTGAGCCGGGCCATTTCAGTATGCCCAATAAAGCCATATATTTTTGAAAACTAGACACCCCAGGGTATTTCAAATGCTAGTATTTTAACTCTTTCCATGCACCATATCTACCACCAGTCTTTGTCAAACTTTGTGGTAGTCATTTTTTTGCATTTGTTTTTTCACACACATTTTACTTCAGGTATGAATTAAAAAGTTCTTGTATATGTCACTATCACAAAACACCCCAATATGTGTTCAGCAACATCTCATGAGCATAGTGATACCCCACATGAATGATTTTGCCTGGCTGTTTGGGGGCAAAAGGGCCACATTTGGGGCATGCACATTTTTCAATGTTGAACTTTGGCATTTGGGGATCCACTGCCCATCCCCTATTTGGTACATCTTTGAGCCGGGCCATTTCAGTGTGCCCAACAAAACCATATATTTTTGAAAACTAGACACCCCAGGGTATTTTAAATGCTGGTATTTTAACTCTTTGCATGCACACATTTTACCACCAGCATTTTTTCAAAGTTTGCAGTAGTATTCTTTTGTGTGTATTTTTCCCACACACACCTACTTTATGTATGAATTTACAGCTCCTGGTATATGCCGCTGTCACACGACACCCCAATGTGTTCAGCAACATCTCCTGAGTACAGTGATACCCCACATGCATGGGTTTGTCATTTTTGGGGGGAACTAAAAGGCCACATGTGGTACGTGTGCATTTTTCTAATTGGAAATTAGATGTGTGGCCATCCTTTCCCCCGTGTTAATTGGGACCTTGTTGAATCCGGCCAATTCAATTTACCCCATCAAATCATACATTTTTTAAAAGTAGACACCCCATGGGCATTTAATATGCCAGTATTTTAACACTTTCCATGCGAGAATTGTTTTAAGCTAATGTGCTAATTTTAGGACTTGCTCACAAAAAATTTTTATATATATATTTTAATTTTTTTTTGCCTTTTTTTAAAACATTTTTAACATTTTTTTTCAACTTGAAGGTTCCCCTGATAGTGACATCAGAGGGAAATTATTTTTACATTTTACTGGTTTTTTACTATTTTTTTTTCTAATGATTATTAATTTTATTTTATTTTTAATTTATTTTTTTCTAATCACACTGTGATTAGAAAGCTGGGCTCCATTGACTTGCATGGTTGAATGCAGTACCTGTATTCAACCTGCAAGTGGAGCCAGAGTTCTCTAGAGGGTCAGGAGACCGTCTAGCGAACTTTTTCGTCTTTATTATTTTTCGCTGATGGCAAAGATCACCTGCAGCTGCGGCTGTGACCGCTCTCCGGAGCGGTCACAGTCCATCAAGAGGTAAGTGTTTGGTGTCGCTGGATGCCTCCTGATCGAGGCATTCCAGCGACACCACTTAAGTTTAAACGCTTTTAAAACAGGCGTCCGCCGCCATACATTGTATGGCGGATGTTGACGCCCCGGGGAGGGGCCAGACATGGCCCCTGATTCCGATCATGGAGTTGCTGAATGCCTCGAGGTCGAGGCATTACAGCAACGCCGTTTGAGTAAAAAAATCGATCATGGATCTTTTTTTTCTAGTTTTTTTTTTCCCGTTTTAACAAATGACGGTCCTGGCACGTCATTTGTTGTTAACGACATGTTTTTCCGTTATGTGCCTGGACCGGCAATTGTCATCAAGGGGTTAAGGGGATATGCTTCCTTGTCTTAAGAGTGTTTTCCATCTCCATATATACTCTCATCTAAGCATGCTAGAACCAAATCGATATCAGCGGAGGGATAACCTAATGGGAAAGAATAATCCATGCCACTTCCACGCTCTACATAAAACATAATTAATGGTAATCTGTGTAAATTAAAGCTTTTAGTAAGTATATTAAACTGTAAACGGAAACATCTACTGTATCGCCTACATTCCATTTTACTTTTTCACTGCTACTAATGTAATCGTTCACTAGAAGAGCTGGGACCGAGGGACACCCTGGTCCGGTTTTTTTTTTAGGACCGATGCATGATCTGAGCTTACAACCCTCTTGAAACATAAGTATCTGGGCCCATCTGAGAAGACCCAGTAATAAAGGAGGAAGCACTTAATTCTGAGCCTGCGCTCCTCCCCCTGCTGCCAGGCATCAGCTCATCGACCCTTAGCTAAGCACCAAAATAAACCGTGTTGGATGTGTGCTTTTGCAATGGGCAGAATTAATGAGTCGGGTGATCTGCCCACTTCCTTTTCTTACATATAAAAAATATTTTTGAAGAAATCAAGAGAGACAAAACCATGATTTGTTATAACTGCACACGCTTGGAATTGACACACTTTTCATTACTGTAAAGGAGGGAGCACACTAATATTTTCATCTGGCTCACATGTTGTCTGGTCAGATTTAGTTTGACAAGCTGATTATGTCCCAGGGCTCTGAAATAGCCTTGACATGACTGCTCATAAATACTCATTATACAAACCACAGGCGTAATATCGCTTCGGATTGTTCTATGCCACCGGACTTTGGAAATGGTAATTTTCTGCATTTTCTTCTGTCTTTTATTACTTTCTTTTATTGTTTATGTATGTATTTTCTTTATTGAATTATAGTTACTCATTTTGGTGGCAAGAAAAATATTTAAATATATACCGTATTAAATCTGTTAGAAAATGCACTCATTCGATGTGCAGAAAATGTTGCATACATTGTGTGATTGGCTGATGCTGCTCCCTTTGATCTCTATAGTTGCTGAGCCCACACTGACCACTTAGGGCCACTTAGCACCCAAGGGAAGGGGTTAAATGGGACAGAAGGCTCATTTTCCAACTTCAATACATATAACAATGCTTGCTTTAACATGCCGTAAAATCCGTGACTCATACACTTTACAGGGAAATGGTCACCTGCAATGGTCCCTTTTTAAAAAGTGTGTGTGTGTATGTATATATATATATATATGTGTATATATGTATGTGTGTGTGTATATATATATATATATATATATATATATATATATATATATATATATATATATATAAATAAAAAACTTGTGGGCTCATTTATTAAATGCAGTGTTTTGGAAATATTGCCTGTGTCATGCTGCAATAATCGCTTTTGTAAAGGAGATTTTCTTTTTCTATGAAATATATTATTTGTGCTGCATTAAGGGTGGGCATGAATATTCCTCCCCGTTTTAGGTTTGCTCTGATTCAGGCGGCCTTTGTAAGGCTGATGTGGGGAAAGGGGAGATCAGATAATGCTAGTTGTGCTTCGTTAGGAGACCGACTGCTGCTTCCCTGAAGTGGACCTTTAAAGGTGGATTCTCACTAGGTTTTATTAGTAGTAGTATCCGGTTATAAATACATTTTCTCTTTAATCAGTTCTAGTCTTTGCATATTATGTGTTCAGTTGAAACAAAAATAATGCTGACCCTGCATTACTGCATACAGCACTATATTGTACGCTCAAGCAGAAACTCCCCCTTTAGGTAAGCGGAACACATACACATCGCAAATGTAGTAGTCAGAAATTTACGTTACCTGAAAGCAGAACGGTGGTTTTTTTTTAAAACTACTATTAAAGCGGTGTGATAGATTTTCTCATTTAACCAAACAGATCATCTGCTAATTGAAGTCCGTGATTCCCTTTCACTTCTCTTATGAATTACAGAACTGGAAGAACAAACTAGAAAAGCTTTAGAGTTGGAGCAAGAGAGGAAAAAAGCCAAAGAGGAGGCCGAGCGTCTGGAGAAAGAAAGGCGGTCGGCAGAGGAAGCTAAAGCAGCCCTGGCACAGCAAGCTGCCGATCAGATGAAAAACCAAGAGCAGTTGGTGAGGGACTGCATGTCAAAGCGATTATCCAAATCTTATCTTGGAAAAACAAATTACTTACGATAAGTGCCAATGGAACATTGACAGTCCTGTACCGTTTTTAATTTCTTTTTACTTTTAAGTACTTGTGTGAAATGTCATAGTACAGTGCAGAATTCTATGCCGAGTCGTCTGGTAAGGAACATGTATTTATTCCATCGGTTACGTGGCACGTGGGGTACCTTGTTAATTAAAATGCCCTTAAATTTAAATTGCTTGTTCAAAGGAAGTTATGATTGTTATAGATTAATTTTAGGCTCAGCCAATCCATAGGACAGACTTGGCATTTGTCTGCGCTTGATGTTTTGGCTATACTATGGAATCAGGCAGCGCAGCGGTGATTCTTACACACATTTATGTATAAACATTTCCCAGTTGAAGATTGTAATATCCAAAATCTGGCTTCAGGAGAAAGATTTATGTATCTTCTGATTAGTTTGACATCATGTTTTGGCTCATGTATTTTGTATTGTATGACTGCATTATAGGCGGCTGAACTTGCAGAATTTACTGCCAAGATTGCTTTATTGGAAGAAGCAAAGAAGAAGAAAGAAGAGGAAGCCACCGAGTGGCAGCAAAAAGTAATTCCCGCTTGTGTAACTTTTTAGATGGGATAAATGTGGCTTCCGTGGGGGCCGGATTGGCCAGTCTCTGCTGGTGTGATCATGGGCACTCTGGACCAGTCATCTTACTTAAACATTTACATATTTAAGCGTATCAGTTACTGAATACAGTAAAAATCTTTATTTCAGAATGAGAACACAGCCATCATACTGCGTATGTCGCCTCCAGCAGGCGCTAATTTACAAGAATGGATTTAAAAAAAAAAAAATTGTTACTTTGAAGACTTACAGCCCCTAGTCGCTGAAACAGTCACGACTTTCTTTTTTCCCCAAATATAATTTAATGCACTGTGGTTGGAGTTGATAAATTTCACCAGCTGTGCTATTCAAATTTATTTTCCCAGAAGCACAAATCGCACAGCTTCATTTATCAAAAAGAAAACTTACAGTACAGCGGCAAGCAAAGTATGAAGCAATTCAGAAAAAATAATTGCTTTGGAAGCCAAAAGCTTTTGTGTTTTGGTGTTGGGGCAGAGCACAGTACATTAAGTGTTAATTTCAGGCACCCTGTAGACAGAGTTAATGCATGTCACTTGCATGCAGGAATTTTTATGGAAGGTGCAATAAACTGTGCAAGAAATTAGATACCAAACACTTGTTTAAGTGTAACCCTGAAAGATAACCTGTGAGAACTTGTGGCTCTTCAGGGCATCAACACAAATGTATAAAATAGTAAGCAGCTAAAAAAGATTTCCTAAAAATATACTTAACACTTCTGGTCACTCTGTGATCAGCTACCAAAAAGTATAACCCCTGCACTCTCGTGGCTATTGCAAATTGTACACACAAAATAGTTTTCCAGACTTGCCTTTAGCTTGGCTGCTAAATCACGCAACAAAAAAGTGTTTTAAGTACAATTTGCGTAAGTACCCAGAATTGCATCAAAATCATTTAAATTGTCTTGGCAAGATAAAATAACACAAATATAATTTAGCATATAAATTATATCTTTATCTACAATAGGTGCTAAATTCAATGTTCTCGTATAATGCGGCAAGTTCTTTCCTTTTTTTCAGGCCTTTGCTGCCCAGGATGATCTGGAAAAGACTAAGGAAGAACTGAAAACGGTAATGTCTGCTCCACCGCTACCGCCTCTTCCGCCGCCACCACCTCCGGCGGCTCCTGCCGAGAATGACCACGAGCACGACGAGCAGGATGAGAACAGTGCTGAAGCCAGCGCCGAGCTGTCATCCGAGGGGGTGATGAACCACAGGAGCGAGGAAGAGAGACTAACGGAGACTCAGAAGAACGAGCGTGTGAAGAAACAGCTCCAGGTAAACAGTGTGGTCCAGGAGAATTCCCACCGAGCCAGAGTCCCTTTCCGTTTACCACTTTTTTATTAGTTTGTGAAAATGTACAGTTCGTACTTTAAATGGAAATTACCCCCCTTACTGGGGAATATTGCAAATGGTTCTTGGTACAGCAATGTGATGATTTATATTAAAAATAAACCTTTAAACGTTGGCACTGGCTGTTATACAGAAGTGATTCCGGTGCATTGTTTATTAATCACAAATGTGCTTGACTATCATATTGGTTTAATTGTTGTATGTGTGACGACCTATAAAATGGTCTCTTCCTCTAAATCGTAGCCTAAATGATTTGCTCTGGTTGCTGCTGCCTTTATTATTGTCATGCTAACTGCTGTTTGTTCTTCAGGCTCTGAGTTCCGAGCTTGCTCAGGCTAGAGATGAAACCAAGAAGACCCAGAACGATGTCCTCCACGCGGAGAATGTAAAAGCGGGCAGAGACAAGTACAAGACGCTGCGCCAGATAAGACAAGGCAATACAAAGCAGCGTATCGATGAATTCGAAGCTATGTGAGGATGTCGCGTTTGTTTTACGTAATGCTGAACAACCAACATAGAAAGTAGGCCTTTGCGGGACTGATGGAACGTGCCCTACCTTGCCAAAGCACTTGTACCCATCTTACTGTGGAGGTTAAGCGTTAACCAAGACGTTAAAAGAATTTCAGCTTTAGCGTTCTATATGTCCCGATTTATGTTTGTAACAGCGATGTGTCGCTCATTTTTCTGCATCGTTGTTGATATTTTTGTGGGGGAAAAGTAGGCATTTGCTATTGCAGGCTTTCACGCTTTTTGTAAGAACGTGTCTGAGGTAAAAGCCTAGAGCTGGGATACCTTCGACCTGTTTGGAATTTGGAATGTTTAGTAGACTGTTAGGAAGTGGAAATGTACATTATTTTGTTTAATATAGGATTTGTTTATAATTTCGTGTTTATCACAGATGTTTCCATTGTCGACCTCCCTGTATTAGTCTAGCCCTCATTCATAAGGAAAACTGACCTAGGATACGCGGATCATCTTGATCACGTGAACCAGTTTCTCTACGAATAGCATCAGAGACAGGAAGTCCAATTGTTAGGTTCAATGTCGTAGCAATAACAAAAAAGACCTAGATAATTCTAGCTAAATGTAGAAAGCAAACCCAAGTCCCAAAGTATGTGCAGCCTCCTACTACCTCACATAGATGACTGGTTGTTTGTCATAGCACCAACATTTTGTTTTTTGCTTCATTAAAAGCTTAGTCTACAGAGTTCGTATTTTTGTTAAATTGACATCTTAGTCTTTTTACTACTGCTTTATACCAGTTAGTAGACAGCCGTTGCTATATTCTATGGCGGTAATTTAAAAATTCTGATGTATGAGGGGCTCCATGATCTGATCATTATGGATATCCTGAAGAAGGGATTTGGTCTGTTCATCTAATTACTCGTTCTGTATTGTCTAATCACCTATATAAAGATGTATTATCTTACACGTGAAAGCATACCGCCCCGTTGACGATGGTATATAGCAAAAAGATTGGAAAACGTACTATAGATATTATTAAACCAAGACCTTTTCGTGTGCTTCACACACTTGGATTATGTGGTGTATCGGCCATAAATAGAGATGTGAGTTTTCTAATATATATTTATACACATATATATATATATTCTCCAATTGAGACTATACTGTTACATAGAATCATTGTTTCAAAGGGCGTTATTAAGCAAACACAATTTACAGGACAAAACCCTGAGCGTCCTCTCACTAAAAGGAGAGTTTGCAGAAGAGTTGTGTTTCCGCTCCTTTGCTTATTCTGTGTTATGAACGTCTCACCCCAATGAGCTTCTGCTGCGGAAGCTTGGCTGGCCCTGAGTAATGTGTAGTTATATCTCTCCGATTTCTTCAAGGCCTGCTCGCTCATTGAGAAACTCGCCTGTGTTGTCCATTTTTCTAATGAATAGTGAAATAAGCGAGCTGAAATCACATCATCGTCTGCCTCCTCTTTCTTTAGTGAATAAACCCCAAAGCCAGCTGAGCTTCTTAAGTTGCATTTATACCGCTAGGATAAGAGCTCTTTGCTGCCATGCTTCACACTTCATACTTTGAAGCTTGGCCCTAACATTGTCTTGATCTAGCTTGGTGTGCGCAGACGCCTGTTAATAACTCGCTCCCAATACATATCACACCGCCGCTGCCTGCTCTATTCCACCGGTCCAACACTGGCAGCGGGACGACGGCTGTTTATTCTGTTCGATGGTATTAAGTAAAGCTATTGATAAGTCATAAAGGTTTGAGATTTTTTTGCCAATGCGAGTTATAGCGCTTCAAATGACTCCAATAACATTTTCATCTATCCAGGTGAAGAATGTTTGTATTCAAGCGAATGGCTTACGCTGTGGGCCGTAGCTAAAAAGGGAAGTTACCGGGATCATGATACGTATAACAATGTTGCAGTGTTTAGGATCGTAGTCTAATTTAATTTTGGGATGGTGATTTTGCTAGCCCCAGGCCTTGCACGGCAGGATAATGGATAATGCTAGACCATCTATACCCCAACAATGGCTGGGATTTTACCTTTTTGTTCACCCGTCTCCTAAATCACTATTTTTGCCGTTTAAAAAGTCAAGTGGAAACTTTTTATTTCTACAAGATAAACTGTTTATGAAACTGTATATAATTACTACTGGACAGAATGCTTTGATTTTGCTAGCAGGGGAAAGCTGACAACTATTTTCGTTTAGGCGCTGTTCGGTTTACAATTATTTGCTCTGTTTTTTTTTGTTGTACGTTAAAGCTCCAATTACTATTTCCAAAAAAAAGTTGTTTAACAATAAAGATATATTGGACAGTTCTTTCGGCTTCTGCATTCTCATTATTGAAGTATTATTCAAAAAGCTGAAAAAACGGTGTGCTTAAGAAACATGACATAGTAATTTGAGATGTGAGCAATCTATATCAATCGAGGGAATTAAATTGATTATTGGAGGGATTATGGATTATTTTTTTGATCACTAAAAAGTTTGCATGTGTTACTTGCAATTCTACATAAATCATTAGGGTGCCTAGGGTAACATGATTGTTTCCTTTTTATGCCTTTTTTTACATTTATTTGCATCATTCTCAGAAGAAAATTATTTGGATCATTCTCACAACAAATTGAGGGGCAGATTTTCTTACGGGGCTCTGTTCTGTCTTTAACATACAAATAAATATATATATACACACATACATACTTTTTTTTTTTATTATTTTTTTTTTTAAAGCCCTTCTCCAAGTCCACATGGCTTGTCCCCAGGTGGTGGTGGTATTATTATTGTTTTGCATAGCGCCATCATATTCCATAGCGCTGTACAGGACATAAGTAGTATGTGACATAACAATATGATAGGAATAGGTGAGGACGGCCCTCACCTATTTCTCTTTGCTGCAATTAAAGAGCGTGGCTAACCACACACAGCCCAGGATAGACCTCAATGGGGTCCGGAGTGGTTATGGCCACACACACTGTGACCTGGACGCCGGGTAATAAATGATGAAATCAATAGCGCTTGCATGAAATCCATGCGTAGATTGCATCAGTGAGTGGATATCTAAACCCTGGTATCTAGTCAACAGCTGCAGGAGACTTGAGCTATCTTTGGAGGACAGAATAAGAATTATGAATACAGGGGGCAATCATTTGTGTTTGATATGAGGGCCAGCAATCATACTTCTTTCTACCACCTTCCTGATTCCACATACAGGACTTCCTAGAAATTAAGTATTTTAACTCTTATTATTATTTATTGTTTTACATAACAAGTAGTATATAACATTACAATATGACTTACAGAAACTCTGTTTAAATCTTATGGAGTTTGTTTAAATATTCCGGTTTACCTCTTAGTACCATTAAAGGTACAAATGCAGCTCAAGTGAATTGGTCATTGAATCCAATTTTGGTTTTCTTAGTGATCATTTAGTTTCTGATTCCACCGTGAAATGTTTAATCTGAAGCCAGGTTACGATCAGTGGTAAGTTTTGGGTTTTTTTTTGTTTTTGTTTTTTATATCGTTCACGCAGTATGCAGCAATATGAAATAACAATGTAATATAGCAGCCAGCATACACCTAGTCAGATAATGTTTATGATAACTACTCTAAAGAGGCTCGTTATCTTCAAATATTATTGAGTTCAGTCCTGTACTCGCACGTTCGCTTCTTCCGCTGAACCCTTGCCAGGCTGCCAAGTGATCCTAGTGAGTATTAGAGGCGGGTGGATGAGTAATTTACAGCAAGGGTTACAAAGCCAGCAGCAAACTCTGCACAGCCTTACGATAATGCAGTGAATAAAATCTGAAAACGCAAACTTATAAAATCAGCTGATAAAAACGATATAACAAGCTGCGGTTATCTATCTGTTACAGTGCAATGGGTCACTGGCTTCCTTTATATATATATATATATATATATATATATATATATATATATATATATATATATATATATATATATATATAGTTAATAGTCCATTGCATTTAAATCTATGCAGCCCTCCTTTCGTGCTCACCACCCCCCTTACTATCGATAAATGAACATTGCGGATCTCACCCTAACGGGGGAAAAAAAAAAAACAATTGAATGTCCTCGATGGTGTGGAAAGCGGTTACAGTCGTTCCGTGAAGCAATAAATAGAGACCTCTAAGCATATTACGTGCAAATATTACTGAACACAAGGAAAGAACTGTAAAACAAAACTAGCACGGATAGGATGGGCACCAAATTACGGCCCCCTACTTGGACTTAATCTCAAGATATAGGGGGAACTTATGTATATGTATGTATGTATATTTATATATGTATGGTGTCTACAGAAGGTACAGACATAAATAGCATCACAAGATTGACGACTGATCCCAAAGTACATGACTGATCATAGTCACAGCTTAGAGTGCTGGTCAGTGCCTCTGATCTCGCTAACTGTCCCATGAGGCTGTGACAGGGCCAGGCTAGCTGGCTCATAGGTCATATGAAGTTTAGCCGGGTCACGGAGCACTTTTGTGTCCGGTTCTGTATACCGTGACCCGGTAATGTTTTATGTTGTGTTTATTGTGTAACCGGCCCAGAGACTGATGTGGATTCAGCCCCAGCCTTCAAAGAGACGATCCTATAATCTGGCTGGGGCTCTTAATCAGCCAGCACAGCCCTGTCTGCCCAGACGGCACCCGCACTACAGGGGGGATAACACAGGTGGGGGAACCCATTGTATTCTGTAATCCCCTCACCTGATACATCCCTGTATACTGATGGGATTTGTGATGGGATGTGGCTGATGGGATTGGGGGTTGGGTTCGGTACACATTGCATTGAGATTGTATAAAGTTCTGTGTGTTTGTAATAAAGAGAGTTCTTCTTGGTTTACTACGAATGGTGGTCTGGATGATCCGTGGATAGCTGAGTGCTATCCGTATGAGGGACTGACTGGTGATTCCTCAGCCCTCAAACAGGGGTACCCAGCCTTGGGTACGGTGACCCTGTAACAGGGTACGGTGACCCTGTAACAGAGGCCCACTGCAAGCAAAAGCAAAATAGGGGGAAAGTGTGCAAAAATCAGGCCTGTTCCACATAAAAATTCCTAACAACTGGTGGAGCTTTCTGTGGAATTTGCACGGGGTACTTTAGAGCTAGCACTGGATATCCCATAGCTCACCTGTGTCCCATTTTCTATGTGACAGTCCTAATTTTTGTGTAGTATCTAGGTGAGCTGTTCCACTTTCTTACTTTTGTGGGCAGTGTTGTTTATAGGGCAGTTAGGACCCCTCAAGACCTATTGACGAAGTAGCATTACCCCAAGTGACAAATTCTGGGGCAAATGTTACTCTATGTTCCTTCTTGTAGAAACCATGATTACATCATAAGCGTATATCACAATTAAAGGGTTAATAATTCCTAGCTCGTCTAATTTGAGATTTGGGAGCCAATACTTCCGTTTTCTGCCACCGTGCACATTTTTAATTGCGGACTACGGGTTTATTTCCTCTAGAAATGCAGATGCTCGTGCGCGTTCCGCCCGCATCCACAGCATATTGTTCCGAGACATTAAGTAGAATAATTAGCAATCAGATTTGGATTTTTGTTGCTTTATTTTGTTGTCGTAGGGAAACCATCCAAGAAAGGCCGCGAGCGGTAACGCTGCACCACACAGACACCTCATTGTCTTCATACCGAGGAAGCAGAAACTCGCACAGAAAGAGCCTCTCAATCCATTTGCCAAAAGGCACCATATGTTGCGGCATGTCTGCCTTTCAGTAGTTGAATGTAAAATCAGTTCCACTTCCCCGAAGGCAAATCGACTTTGTCTTACCCAAAAATTTCTTTGGGACTACAAAGTCAAAATCAGTTTTTAGCAAGTCCATTAAAGCCATTAACGTGTTTACACAACTAACGATACCAAAGTATCCCCAGCTCCCTATTTGTTTGACGGATTAAGACAAAATAATCATTAAAAAAAAATGAAAAATAAAACAGCCAAATACATGTTTTGGTTTTATTAGATTTTTACCAGCTTCTCAAAATATCAGATATCTAAGCTTACTGAGGGAATGCACCTTTCATTTTTATTGTAAATTCTAGGAAAAATATATATAATAGGTGGAAGGTGTAAAAATCTATGCGGCATTTTTTTCATGTTTTAGTGTTGAACATAAACTGTGAACTATTGCATTTCAGTCCAGAGCAAAAAAAAAAAAGTCACACTTGTCAGCAGCAGTAAAAGTGATATACCGTAAGTCAAGATTTCTGTTAGAAAGTGGCTCATTTTGTTGTGTTAAGATATTGACGACCTCGTCATTCTTTCGTAATTTGTCTGGGCTCGTGTGGGCTTTTAATTAAAACACACTACACTGTGTTCAAGTGCTTTTAAAGAAACAACATTTTGGGAAAATGGTCTTCTCAATAGAAAATTCTACTGATTAATATCATTTCTATCTAATTGTATGAAAAATGAAGCATAGGTGGGAACTCGTCAGATCTGAGTCTCCAGTTGAAGCGCCGCATCCTGGGTCTTTGGGTCACTCACGCTCTGGGGCAAGGCAGGGGTATCTAACCATGTACACTCCTTGCCCAAATCTCCTCAAATTCTCACCCCGTGTATCGCTACGTGGGGGCTACCAATGCTAACCAGGCTCCTCAAGCAGCTGGGTGCCTGGTAAGCCCCCCACGAAGCAACCCCTTCAGAAGAGGGAGATCTCTGGGTAGCCAACAATGAGAAGTTCCCTGGTGTGATATAGAGGGACACATCAAACACTGGCACTTGTATGATGAATTTGATATAGAAAAAACAATCAGAGACAAGCAGGTAAGTCAGAATTATTGAAGGACAAGAAATGTAATGGAGCGGCTGAGTCAAACTCCACGATTAAGACCACACATAAGCAGTAATTGGCGATCAAAGGTGACATTACCAAGTTTTATTATGTTGGATAATGCATACATTTTCTTAATAACTAAACATTAATATTATGTTTTATATACAGGCAGTCTAGATGGGCCAAATAGTTCTTATCTATTGACAAATTCTATTGCTCCATGTGTTTTTTCTGCACGCAGGTTCTCCTTATTAGTTTTGGTTGAAGACCTATGACTAAAAGGGGCAACAATGGGAGAGAAATAAAAATCACACATGGTCAACTACGTCCCCTTTAAATACAAATATATTAAGACCAAATATAATCTACATAATTTAACATGTTAAGATTTTAAAATCTGAAAAATCTATCTAGAAAGTTACTAGAGGAATAAATTGCATTGTAGTTCCATACAGGTTTAGAACCAACGCCTATTCGAAGAACATTAAGGGGTTTATGGACAATGTTCTTTTAAGTGTGGTATTAAGCAAGCAGCTGACCTGTGGCATGCTTTCGTTAATCTGAATCCATACTGTGCCATATTCATTGTTCAGCTAATTCACTTTCTCATAGTTTACCCAAATTGTTGCATATTGGGAACACATTATTTTTTAATACGGTTTAAAATCTAGAATCCCGGTTAGAACAAAATTCTCCCAGACCAATCTGCCTTCGTTCCCGACAATATAAAGCTATTTATGGAGATCCCTTAACTATGTATTTTGAAGTCTCCGCAGTCCTTTGCAGAGTGTTTCACATTAAAACCTGTTCATTGTAAAAAAAAAAAATAAAAAAATTCTAAAATAATTAATGAAGACATTCAAACCTTTTATATGAATACATTATCTGTTATTTTCTCAGTATAGTCAGCAGATGATATTTTCTACCAAACTTTTTTTGCGACATTAGTATATCGTATACGTATACTGAACAGTTTAACGCAGTACTACACGGTAACATTGAGAGAATTCAGTTCTAGAGAGAATCTATGGTTGAGAATGAGCAGATGTAAGTTCACAAGATACCTTATAATTAGCACCTACTCCAGTTTCCAGGATCACCCTTCTTTTACTTTTCTACACCTAAATATATTTGTCTAAACTATTTCCATGACCACATATATCACCTGCACGGGGTTCCCGAGATGGGTTGGCCTCAAACAAAACCAAAAGAGACAAATTCCAATTAAAAATTGTTTAATTGTTGCCTACAAGAAAGAGTCCGACAGTGGTTTTTCACGGGGGGGTACATTGCCAGTGACACAAGGAAAATAAATGTAGGGGTTTCTTTTATTAATAAGATGGGGTTATGAGCTACGGGTACAACAATATTACATTACAATAGGTTGGGTATTCGACCCCATATCACAAACATTGCTTTTCCTACACCTTCATACATACAGAACTACAATAATAATAATAATATTAAATAAATATCAAGATGTGACATTTATGACCTAGGAGAAAAAAATAACTACACTAAACATTAAAAAAATGCAAATAAATAATAATAATAAAAAGATTATTACAAATACTGCTATTCACACTATAAATACTTCCCTGCTGGCTACAGCAAACCTACTGATATAACCATTATAAAAAGGAATCCCGAGATTCCAGAAAAAAATATGTGACCTTATTCCCCGGTTCCCTGCACGTTAGCCACTCGAGTCAAATACAATTACTGTTTCATACGGAAACACCACCAGGTTTACAGCATAAAAAAATCCCAGCCTAGTTAGAAAAAGAGTCACATAAAAAATAACTATTCTTTAAAGCAGAATAACGCTTGATTTGGTAAACTATGCACTATGGATGAGTTGAAACATCTCGTGGACTTCATTATGCATTAGGAACCCTTGCGAGCTTTTATTGCAGGTAGGCCCTGCATTATGTATAATTCAACTGGTGAGTGTTCACTTCCTCTATTCATTAAGCTGGGCTGCTTAACCCCTTGTGTTGGATCAACTCACTGGGACTGGCCCTTCCTAATGTATAGTGAAGTCGTCTGCAGCTGGCGTTTAAGTAAATATGCCAGTGAGAAATACAGAGGCAATATAACAAAGGATTATTCCCAAACTAGCGGATCGTAAAAAAAAATAAGTTAGCACATGAAATAGTGTTAAAGTACGCCATTCGCTAACTATTTTCTAGAAATCCAACAAATTGTGCATAATTTATCACAAAAACTGTTAGTTATGATATTTATTCTACAACAAATAAAGTTCATTTAAGTACATTTGTTACAAAATACTAGCATTTGCACTGAATTTTAGTTTGTTTACTAAATATAGCGATCTGTATTCAAAACTATCAAAGAATGGCCTTTCTTCAAAACTAGGGTCTCAGTAGAACGGTTACCTGTATTTTCAGCCCCAGGCATAAAGCCTCTTTAACCCCCCCCACACACACGCACACCCCTACCAGGTATGACCAGACTGACTGCTACACGTTGGGGGCATTTTTTGGGGTGTCTGTCGGCAGCCCCTGGTCCAGACTGGCCCTGCGTATTCTACTAGAGATGAAAATGTTTTCCAAAGAGCTTTTGCTGTAGAACAGCTGAAATGGAACCCAAGATTTCGTATGCCATTTCAATAATGTGAAGCTCTGCGAAAACCTTGAGGGAGTCAAATATCCCAATACTGGCAGTACTTTGACCAAAAAGGGATATGTAATTATACAGGACAACCATTCAGTTGGACTGCACAAAGCGAGTACTCCATAATACTTTAACAACCAAGAAAAAGGAAATATATCATCCTGGTAGGATCTATGGTGAGAAAGAGGCAAAGCATGGAAGAACCTGGGAATTGCCTTAAAACAATGCCCAAAAAATGTTGCTCTCAGCCAGCACTTAGCCTACTCTATTAAGAGTTAGCTAATTAAGCCAACTGATTTTCCTTGTATATCTAAAATATAGTGGCATTAAAAGGGGATGCTGTATACATTCTTTGGAATATAAGACACGACCTGTAAGACCAAACCTTAAGGAATAGAAAAAAGAAAGAATATAGAATGCTGGTCATTTTTATATTAGTGGGCATTGTGTTCCAAAGAACACAATACATCAGATCTCACAAGCCGCAGGATTTGGGGTCTTCAAGTACCGGTACATCCCAGGGTACCAGAATATGTTATTATTCTATACAAAGCAGTTACGCAGGTATCGGTAGTTTAAGTCTAAACATAGCTGCGGAATATGGCAAATTCCAAGAAAATAGGTTTAAAAGGTTATTGTCCATACAGAAAACTAGAGAGATAAAATGTAGTTACAATATTTGCAACCTTCAAGAAAATCATCAATAAAAAGTGTCACTAATGACATTAAATACCTACCAGCAATGTAGAACATTCTATATATTTAAAAACATGTTATGGAAATTAAGAAATTACAGAGAATTCATTGTGTTTTATTATTTTTCATTACAATCTGTCTGGCTCCTAAAGCTCTAATGTTACAGAACGCAAATGCTTTACATTTCTTTTAATGTTTGGTAAATTTTTAATATTTAGAAATATTTATTAGATTATTTTTATCCTAATGCGAGATATAAAATGATTAATTCATCATACAGCTTTAGGTCGTTTATATGAACTGTTGTTCCAATAAATTACACAGACGGTGAAATTAAATTTGATGGCACAATATAAAGGCAATATTTTTTGGTGTTGTGAGTAACATGAATCTAGTTTAGGAATCACTTCCATTTTAATGAAGAGATGTCTGTAGAACATGGTAAAAAATACACAACAGTACAACCTAAAAATCAGTTGTCCTGAAGAAGGGTTTGCTGAACATAGTCCAGACTACAGTTTTGTTCTTTTAATATATATATATATAAAACAATGCCGTTCACAAGCATTTACAGAATACCCACACCCTATTTGTATCAACACACAGTGTTACACAAATAGTTTAAATGCTATCAAAATTAAAAGGCATTTTAGATACATTTTCAGGCAGAATTTGTCCATATTTTTTTTAAAGCCACACCAGACCAGTTATAATGTAATTTCAATATGTAGAAAATGTTTAAAGTACTCATAACCCATTGACATATCTTGGCTAGGCGCTGACCTAGGCCTGCCTCAGAGCAGCTCCACAGCCACCATGTACCACCTACCCCATGGCTGCTGTCTACCATGCTGAGCAACGGGATAGTCAACGAGGAGAAGGTCACCATGGAGGCATTTCTGGCTACACAAAGTGCTCCATAGTGTATACGACCGGCAACAAGGGAGATCTCTCATCCCCCCCCAACTGGCCCAAGGGGAAGTGGCACACCCCATAGGACAATCTGCGCTGGTTATGCAGCAGAAGGCTTCCAGCCTAGATGAGAATATGCCACTGTCTACAATAGTGAACCTTTTTTAATAGTGGGCAAATTGCTGTCTGAAAAAAGTGAAATTTACTTTAAAAAAGTTTAAAAAAAAACCACCTACAATGATACAATTTGTATCATCAGGTATCATATGGTCCTGAGGGGCTCTGTATAAAATGGTACTATTTTCCATCACTTGTTGGAAACACATTTCCAGTTTCAATTACATACAATATAGTCACCTGTGACTTAAAGATACATTAAAAGGAAGAAGTTCTCAAGCATACCCATTCATAACATTCCGAATCCTATGTATGACAAGTAAAACATTAATTAACCCCTCTCAATTACTCAATAAATTTAAAGGTGCAAACAAATGCCCTCTATATGGTCAGAATAAAGAAGCAAAGGCTCAGCACTCAAATGATAAGGTGAGTTTATTTCACGCAGGCAACGTTTCGACGCACAGGTCTTTTGAGGCTTGAGAAAGACCTGTGCGTCGAAACGTTGCCTGCGTGAAATAAACTCACCTTATCATTTGAGTGCTGAGCCTTTGCTTCTTTATTTTGGATTTATTGAGGGACTTGGTGGTACCCTGGCTCGTGCACCATTTTACTGCTGAGTGCTGCATTCCAACTTTTCTTTTTGTGTACTCTATATGGTCAGAACATTTAATTTAAGTTTCCACTAGACATCTAGAACTTGTTGGGATCAAACACCAGGTACATCATCAATAGATCTGGTATAAGAAAATGACTGAAGTTATTAAACTACCCTTCGTTCATTGTGATGTCATACACTTAAATCCAGGAAGTTCAAATGCATAGGGAGCAAATT
Source organism: Spea hammondii (assembly GCA_029215755.1). Lineage (NCBI taxonomy): Eukaryota > Metazoa > Chordata > Amphibia > Anura > Pelobatidae > Spea > Spea hammondii. The sequence continues at coordinate 14,714,986 of JARDYJ010000002.1, read as the reverse complement.
TCATTGACTACCATAGTGATGACCACTTTTGGAGCTTCGCACAATAACTGCTTTTTAGTTTAATAAATAACCATTTTTTTGTATGTTATAGGAGTACAAAAAAAACAAAACACAAAAAAGCAAATATATGTATAACTAAATATGTAGTTCTGAGGTCATTTCATTTGAATCCGAGAAAGGGGGGCACCTTTGGTCCAGGAACAAAGTATGGGTATCATTAAACTCAATACATATCCAACTACAGAGGGCATTGTACCACAGGCTGAAACAGAAAATGATAAAAAGAAAATTGTAAAAAAAAAATATATATAAAAAAATAAAACATTTTCAAACTACTAGCAGTTACGGGACATAAAATCACATTCCAAAAAATCTGTATTATATACATATGTTAAGAAATCTAATAAACAAAAAGGAAAATCTAGGCATCTGTTTAGACAGATTTATCTAAAATCAACTATAAAGAGTATAAAATATATATACTGTCTAGCTATCAATCTTGGAGGAGAAAAAAAGTGTGTTCTATTTCAGTCTAAAAATACATTCATTTTTTATTTGGGTTTCATTTTTTATTTTTCATTATTATTTCGTTGAGCGATCTCTGCATCATACAGGCCTCTAGAACATCCCTGAAACCAAGAATCACACGTTTGGAATTGTAAAAACATCTGTAGGATTAAAATACTAGTTAGTATGCTTATTGACACAGTCCAACGATTAAACCCTAGCTCCATCTCAAATTTGGTGTATATTTCCCAACTGTACAGGCCATGTCCACATTAAATTGTAATAACCAATCTCTTCGATTCTATGCAGAATAAAATATCAAAAAATACCACTGAGTAACAAAATATTAGCAATGTTTAAACACAGTGTGGGCCACACGGAAGATCCCATTATACCACAATGAGTTTCATAAAAAAATGTATTAAAAATACTGTAGTTCAGCGCTTAAAATCTTTACACATACATTCATTTTGTTTGCGAGTTTCAGTAATATGTTGATGGATCATTAGCTCCCTCATTCTACCGCATACACACCTGAATTGTGCCTCATTCAGTCGCTATACACAAATGGGCACGCTATCTTGACCTTGCTTTCTAGGTGAAACCACAGTTGAAAAAGGTTTGAGAGTAAAAAGTAGTAGATAGCACTGGTCTATAAGACAGGAATACTGGGTGGCCAGGCACTGGTCCAGAGCTCCATTTTGGATTGCATTACAGGAGGCAGAAGAGGTTGGGTAGTTTCACCCATTCTTTCCTTTGGCCATGCATTAAGCCTTTTGTGCCTAAGGACAGCAGGAATATACAGTGGTTACTGTGTCTGAGTTGTTTTAATGCAGATAAGGCTTCTTATTACCCAGTCATCCAATGAAACCTTGACACAAATAAGTCAGGCAATAGTAAAAATTGCTCTCCATGGCGTACTTCCATTTTTCCTTCGCTATGCTCCAGTGGGCTAAATACCCAGTTAAGCAGCAATAAACGCACCATCGGAAGCTGTCAGACATTTTTGGAACACGCATGAATTTCCGTGATCCTTTCTTGTGCTTTAAAACCAAGGGTCCCATTCATTAAATATTATGGAAGTGAGTAAAACCTCTTATACTGCTCTAAGTTAGTGTCTCTATTTGCAATCTAATCACATAAAACCATATATAACTGAGACTGGTTAAGTGTACGGTATACATGCATGTCTGCTTGAACATATAGTTCTAGATAATACTTAAAATGGGGATATTTCTTGTACCATTACAAATATTTACAGGGAAAAAAAACCTAAATCAAAAGAAAAATAAAAATAGAATAAAAGTGCTGTACTGAAAACTATTACTATATTGTTTCCATTTTTCAGGTAAAATACAATGAAAGTCAGTCAGGCAGTAAAAAATAAATTAATAATAATAATAATATCAGTGCTGTTTGGTCTCGGTTTCATACAAACTAACAAATAATATAAACATAAGAAGATGTTTGTAATGTTACAAATCTGAATTACAATCACTCTAGGTTGCTTGATTAAAGAACCAGTCCCTTTTTAATTTCACCGTATAAAACATCTTAAAATTAAACCTTGAAGCTTCCAGTTCTTTAGGAATGCTAATGATGGCTTCAGCAATTTTAAAGTTTATGCAAATTTATGGCAAAAATACAAATTTAGTAGATTTGTGCCAAACATACACTAAGGCAAAGAATTTATATTTTACGTAGATTTTTACCTATCAAAGTGATGATTGCAAAACTGAAGCCAAGTTTTAAGGCTATGCCGATATGGAAATGAATAAGTATGAATAACATAGCAAAGTTTTCACTATGTCTGCACTATATAGATCAGACATACTAAAGGAAGTAATTCACGCACTCATACAGAGAAATCTTGAAAAAGGGCTGGCTCTTTGGGTCTGTTGTAAAGAAAGACTAACCCCATGGAAAAGTAACAAGCAGAGGATTTTTCTTAAAAAAAAAGTGCTTCAATGAAAACCCCTGATGCACCAGCATATCAAAATAAAAATAAATATCTATGCTTATAAAATTAATGTGGCGGCAGCTGAATGTTAATCTACGGCAACCACAGGTACGTAGTTATCAAGGAAGTTTAAAAAAAACACACGCACAGGTTTTGTTTTTCGTTTTAAAGGTGACAACCCCTTGTGCTCACTTAGAACCCTAGCAAATAAATGCTTGTCTATAGGGTGTTTGAGCAGCAGGATTGGTACATAAATAATACATGGCTCAGTATTTCACATACATGGATTACTATATCACCCCCTTGCTGAGAAGGAGATTACCAATGCTATTGTAGCAAACCTCCTTCAGCATGAGCTGAACAAATGAAATGTACATCACACCGCAAAGGTGTATCATATTTCAATATCCATACTGGGATTTCTCCACCAAGATGGCGGCAGCAAGTTGCTGGGCGTCAGTAACGTGTGGATTTCTCTTCATAACGATTCGCACGAGTTCCGCTGGGAAGATGTTACACAGGTTTATGAAAACCTTTTCTCTAGTACCCTGATATCTTGAAGGTTCTTGTGACATGCCACAGTAAGGGACTCTCCAAGACTGGTCTTGATGTTCAGGTGGGCTTTGGAAAGCAAACTGTTCATAGCACGGTTGTGAGTGATTGCCCGGCATTGGGAACGTCTGACGATATCCATAAGGGTCAACGCCATAATTAGGTCTGTCCCAGCTACCTGGGCTTTCCTGGCTAATGTAGGGCTTGTGGTGTCTCATTGGGGGGCTTTCATATAGGCGTGAATCCGAGACACTTTCCATTCTTGTGGATACCAAAGATCTTCCCATAATTACATTCTTGGAGACTGGGGAATTTTGAGAAATGTTATAGTCATTTGGGCAACTTGACCGAGCTGCAACAGCATGGTGCTGTGGAGGGCCCGACATATATGGAGGGTGTGGCTTGTGATGGTGTTTTGGTTCGGGTTCATGGCCATAGCTTTGAACCCGCGTTAACGATTCATGATAGCCCTGCAAAAATGCTTGTGAACTTGAGCGACTGTGTTGATGCATATGCTGACATTTAAGGTTTTCATCCAGATGGGGATCGGGAGAACTGACATAGGAACGATCATTGTAACCTGCATATGAATCACTGCTACCGCAACTCACACTCCCTTCGCTGCTGCAGTCAGACGCAACTGAACTAATCCTGTAATCAGTATCCAAAGAGAAACGCCTTTCAGGGCTTCGATGACTGCTGAGGCTTAGGTTTGAATAAGCATTCACCATTGAGTAATATCCTACATCTACAGGGGATTCACATTTGGGGTACTGGTCGCACGAAATGGTCCCATGATTCTTTGTTGACATTAGCATTGGAGAATAAAGCCCAGGTGGTGTTGTATCCTGTGTTGGTAAATGTACAACAGAAAGAAGACCATTGCTTGAAGGGGTTGTACTAACTAGCGATGGCACAGACCTGCTTTCAAACTTGTTTTTGGTGGCCAGCTTTTCTTCTAACTCATAAGCTTGAGTGCGTATGCTTGGGTCTGATTGCCTCTTTGGAGTTGAACGCTTCAAATCAAAGCTACTATCCATCCTGGTATTTGAAGGAACACTGTTACTTTTGACCAGTCCTATTTCATTCGACGTTTTGGCTATGGTGCTTCTAGACATGGCACGGAGTTCATCCGCCACTGACCTCTGTGGTTGATTGCCCCTTTCTGGGTGATAATATTTGCACTTATGTCCATAGGTACATTTCTTTCCTAGGAAGGTAAATAAAACAGCTGTAATTGAACAAAAAAAAATTACTGATTTGCTTTAAAAGCCTAACAGTGTCACTTCTTGAACATACCCAAGAAGATTCAGGTGGGTTTGTTTGATCAGGGCTATATTTAAATGAATTAGAAATTTCTGAACATCTTACTATGTAATTCATTTGGGTCATTGTTATTAATTGTAGATACACTTGACCAATGGTAACTCACCATATGGACAAGGCTGCTTCTTATATTCTGGAACCACAGGCTTCTTCCTCAAGAAGTTGTCCAAGCTGGGTCCATGGCGACCTAATGGATCATCAGGTGGCATAAACCTATAGAAAAGTAAACATTTTTCATCCATTGCAGAAGAAAATCTTGTTTACAGATTTTTTCCAACCCTTAACAGAGACCAAATACTGCATCACATTACTTTGAAATTATGTTAAATCAGCACCTTAGCAAGCATTATTTTTTACATTAAGATATAACATCCATGAGGATATAATTCCCCATTTGAGAATGATTTCTGAAATAAAAATGTTATGACTCTATTTAGCCACTGGGGTACCGATTAGAACTTTCATGTATTTTCCTGAAGCATCTCTAATATAATATGTCCAAAATATTTTGGTATGTACCCTGACATTTTGGACAATGCTATGCCTCCAAATTTGTGGGAACAGTTTGGCGGAAGACCCTCTCCTGTTCCAGATCCTCTAATCCTCCCCGGATCTGTGCATTGCAGCTCACACATGCTCACCACGCAACGCTCTGCAGCTGAGCTCCACAAGGTGGCTTTTCTCGCCCATGTCCATGCTCTGGTCCCTCCCACTCCTGGTGTCGGCCCCACCCACTTCTGACTCAAACCTCACCCATTCCCAGCCTCTTGCCACACCCCCAACGCAGGCGTTGGGCGTATATAGATCTATCACTATAATACCACCATGCAGACATACAGTTTTTGCCCCACATACATTTAACACAAAAAGATGCTGCATTTATAGTTTTGTTGACTTTTTTTTGTGGTACTTAGGTATGTTTGTTCCTGTGATTCTGGTATGAAAAACAAATCTCCTACTTACTTGTCATTGACGAATGAATACATTAGCAACCTCTCATCAATGAATTTCTTCCATTCAGGCTTCTCATTGGCTAGATCCCTATAGTTGTCATTGGACACAATGATTCCATCGGATTCAAAAGCCAGCTTCACTATAAAACGGTCATCATAACACACCACCCTTCTACCTTGTACACGGCGAGATGGGGTAAACACGAGAATCTTTTCCTTCTCCAATTTCCTTAAGATTTCTTGATCTACAATTAATAAACAAACATCTAAGAATGACAGACAACATGTAAATTACAGACAAACCATCGAAGGAAACGAGTATACCAATACCCACTCAAAAACTATTCAACTGTTACAACAATCACCTTTATATTTTATAAAACAACAAATGTTGTGTTCTCTAAGCTGTTCAACAGTTCACAACCTACAATTACAGAAGTATAAAATGAACACTGATGCTAGTTAGTCTACAGCAGAAGAATCAAATAGTGTCAGATGCTCATACGTCCTAAAAATGTAGGAGGTTAGGTGGGCAAAACTGAGAGCGTGTAGGATTACCATTAAACCAATCCACTTTTAACCCCCGGTGACCTATGAAATTAGTGATCTCTGTTTTTTATGTTATGAAGGAGAATGAACTCCCTAAGAAAAGCTATTGGTAAGAAAAAACGTTTTTGTTCAGTTTTGGATGATGGAAATTTGGGATTTTGAAGGCTACAAATAAGAGAAATTTTCAATAATCCTACAATTACAAACTACAATTGATTTTTGATAATTGGAATTTTGATTCACGACACCATAAGGGACTTTTCAAGGAAACTGACCACTCATGAAATTGGGAGTGTGCACATAATGTGTCCCTTTTTTGACTTTGGAAGCCTGTTAACCTCTTCTCTTCACAAATGCTTTTCTTTTTAGAAAACGGGCACCAAGACATAAGCTGGAGAAGAAAACTTTCTCCCCCTCTTTTTGGTTTTAAAGGCAAGAAATTAAATGGGCGAGACTTAAGAAGAATTTCCTCTCTTATACTTAGTTGGGAAGTCCAATTATTTTGTCTCAGTTTAGTGACACTATATTGCAGTTATGACTCAACTCTCATGGCATGGCTTGACATAGCAGGTGAGCTGATGTGCTTTGGCCAAAATATAGTACTAAAGCCTCAGTTTTACTTGGACTTCAGTGCTTATTCTTCTTTAATTACCTGCAGTGTTGGATTGCTAGTGCTCAGTTGCAATGACTCTTGAGAAAACACTACTGGCTAAGCCTGAGTTCAGAAGAAACTTGGGTGAAGGTCACAGCCTTCTGAGGTCACAGCGCACTTTACAATAAACTCAACAGGGTGGCGCTTTCTGATTTATTTCAGTTGCCAGATTTCAATATGTAGTAGATCTTGAGGTCTTGAAGGTCTGAGATGAGGTATCATTTCTGAGGTCCTAAAAAGTTTATGTGCCCTGCCATATAAAGCCCCCACACACATGAGCCTTATCTGGCACTTATGACTTCTGCATGAATTAGATAACTCTGGGCTTTGTGATATCTTAGAAAATCTACTCAAAACAAGCAGGTACGTTAATACCATGGGATTCATTTATTGGGGCATTGATTGAAACAGAAAAAAACTTTAAGCGACATGTAGGTAAATTCAAATTAAGTAACTGCTGGTTCTGTAATTATTTCTATAACTAGAATAAAATGGAAAATGACCTCCACACATTCCATTTTTCCTTCTTATCTGTCAACCTCCAAAATGTTAGGCAAAAATGTTTAGTAAGACAAGAATACATATATTTTACTTTCCAATACTTATTACTGTATCAACCATGCAATGAGAAATGATTGATGCATTTTAGCACCCCTGTAAACACAAGAAATACAAAAGGGCTGGCAATGCTTATTTGTGTATAAGAAGACCTCTCAATTCGTTTACTTTCGTGCTCACCTGTAATGAGAGCATCTGGCCGAGACTGTTCTTTTCTCCATGCCGGCACGAACACAGTGACATCTTTATGGCCTCTTTCCAAGAACCAGGTGACAGCTAATTTGATCCCACGACACGAAAACACTTCTTTATTACCATGACTAAAAGAGAAATAGAACCTAATTAGTCAGAGATCAGCAAATCTGGTTGAAAAAAAGAGACCTTCTAATGTATTGGACATTTGGTTTTCATCGGAATGATTCTGGATTCTGCTTCCTGGAATCATTCTATAGGGCACCATATGCCATTTGGGGATATTAAGGCACATTAACTGCATTTCTAGCGTATTTGGTGTTTCTGGGTAGCTGTGAGTAAATACAGATCATTATGTCATTAACCTCTCAGAAAAGTAAAGCTTCCGTACAGTTCATCTAAACCTCTGACCTCAAACCTCTGACCTTGACTTTTACATTATTACATTATACATTAGCTAAGTATTTAAATGTTTCTATCGCTCCTCTTCGCTCAGAGAACACCAACTATAAAATGAGACCTACCATTCGGATATATCAAATGCAGCATCATGGGAAATAATCCATGAGATAACTGGAGGTAATACGTTTTATTTGAAATGTATCTGTCATATTAAATAACAAAGCAGAATACATGGACACACTGTATATACTTGAATACAAATTTGTGGTAAATTAAATCAGAGCTCATTTTGTTAATGAACATAAATTTGGGATTTGTCTTACTTGGCACCCAATTGTAGTGGATTGTAAATCGATTACTGTGCTGGCTGAGGGTGATAAGAGTTTCTTACCACAAAGCACCATTGCAGCGCATGGATGACTCTAGGTTTAGGTCCAGCTCTACAATTTCCAGAAGCAAAACTGTAATTATTGGCTATGTTTCTGAACCGATCCTGGAGATGAATTTGTACTCATTCACCAATCTGCTTGCATTTAGAGAGGACGTCTGAAGGACATAGAGAATCTAACTCGTGCCTTGTAATCAAAAGCAATCTGCTAGTCCCTGATCTCAAACCACCTAAGGTAATTCAGTAGATGAAAAGGAAATTATAAGAGCAATTTGTAGCTAATGATTCCTTGTCTAGAGCAGGCATTCTATTAGAACATTAGCAATTATACCAGTAAAAACTTCACGATTACATACATTTTTGTACCATGAACTGAAGAGATTGAGGCAGAGGAAAGGAATTTAATTAAACATAATGGGAACTATTCAAAGTTTGAATATTCTCCGTTGCAAACACATCTTAGTAATGGCAGTGAACGATTTGCATATCAAATAATATGCAGGGCAGAGCTGCTAAAATATCCTAAAAAATTTGAGAATTGGTTGAAAGTAAGATGGAAGGTATAGTAATCATGCACACGTATTATTATGTTCAGGGACTACATCCAGTCAATAAGAGTTTAGTTTATTTGTTTTTAATAATGTTTCTGTTTTTACTTGCATTTCCAAAGATGACCATGAGGGGGCGTGTAGGGTAATACTGCAATAATCATTAAGGCATGACGCTTGCTGTGCTTTATTTATCACCTATGTTTAAGTACCTGCTTAAATAAATCAAGTGGGTTTTTTCGACATAATTGGCCATGAATTTATTTTGGTTCCTCCTGCCAGTTATAGTTTTACCCTCTAATAACCGATCTGTGAAATAGCTGTAATTTCAAAATGGAAGTCCCTTTATTCATGTTTCTGTTCCATGTTTGATGACATGCATCACTTGAATTCTGCTTAGTGAATTGCATCTTACGATAGGTCTTTTCTACATTTACACCCATCTGGTAAACCAAATCTATTTGTCATAAATGACATTGTTTTAATTAAAAAAAACAAACAAACAGCAACGCAGGCATTATATAGCTTAGGTGTTTTTTATTCACAGGGCTGCATGAGATACTATACTGTCCCTTTAAAGGTCCACTCCATCCATTATATGAACTTGAAATATGTATGGGGTGGGGCATCGGGAAAATTGGTAGAAAATAGGCACAAAAAAGAAACGGGTCTACCACTCAATGCATCCCTTTTGTCTTCCTAGGTTCACGTCTTTGTAATAATTGTGGCTCCTTCTCTCTCTTTCTTGTTTATTGTAGTGCATTGTTATATTATAATCAGGGTTTGTATTTTTTTTTCTTATTTTTTATTTATAAATTAATATAATTTCAGGAGGACTAAAAAATATATATTTATTTTACCAAATATATGAGATTTAATATCATTTTAGAGGGTAGTTAGTTAGTATCCACCATTTAATGGAACATGCAGACATGGGTCATTTAGTACTGCAATATATAAAACATAAAACAAATAAGGAACGTTAACTTACATTATACACATTTGTCAATGCAATCTGAAATTTTTTAAATATTATACAGAAAAAAGTGAGTTTGAGTTTGATACAATTGAATCAGTGTAATGAGATTATAATATATACAGAAAATAAATTACATTTCTTTTAATAATGTTCCAATTACTAACAGTGCCTCTGAAGTAACATCTCCGTTTCATGCATAATGATATGTATAGAGAAGGAGCATCTCAGGAATGTATTATAGGACAGAATCCTGATGAAGTCTAAAACATGATTAACCCTTCTCTCCAGTATTACTGCCTGCCTCATTTGCATGCAGACATGCCACAGGGGTTTACTTCACTCAGCAGTGCGTGGCCTTAAACATGACAGGGATTCAGATTTATTAAAATTATATACATTAAATCTAATATACAAAAAAACCTGCTTCTGTTATGCAGAGAATTAAAGGACAGACATACAGAATTTATGAGCAACATACAGAATAAAGAATATAGGTTCAAAAACAGGTATAGAATATGTATTTATCTCTTATATCTTTATAACGCAGTACTGTGTTTATATATATATATATATATATATATATATATAATATTATATTATATATTATATATATATACACCGTATTTGCTCGAATATAGGCCGCACTTTTTCCCCCCAGTGGGGGTGCGGCCTATATTCGGGGTTTAGCGCCCGACGCCTGGGACATGCAGTTCCGGGCGCCGGGCAGGCAGCAGGGTTAGGATACAGATCCCCCGCAGCGGTGCAAGGGACCCGTATCCTACGCTCTGATACGCTCAGACAGCCTCCCCTGCCGGCACTTCCCACAGGGGGAGTGCCAGCACGGGAGGTTGTCTAAGCGCATCGTGCAGCCGTTCACCGGCAGTGGCGATGACCGTGAACGACCTCCACTGCTGGATTGTCTGCTCGGTGTGCTTTAACAATCTCCCTTGCCGGGAATTCCCACGTTTACGCGCGCATCGCTGCAGCCGGTGAACGTCTCTATGATAATCTTAGACAATCTCCCGTGCCGGTGGAAGTGCTGCCACCGAAAGTTGTCTACGCGTATTGCGTAGGTGTCCCCTGCCGGCCCCGCAAGACACACGGGAGACTGCTTTGGTAAGTCGTGGGGGGGCACCTCTTGGAGGCAGAGTGGCAGCATATCTGGGGGGGGGGGGGAGGGCAGAGTGGCAGTATATATCGGGTGGAGGGCAGAGTGGCAGCATATCTCGGGTGGAGGGCAGAGTGGCAGCATATCTCGGGGGGGCAGAGTGGCAGCATATCTATTCTATTACTAAAAAAAATTTTGCCTTAAAAAAGCACCTTAATTTTACAGTGCGGCCTATATTCGGGTGTGGCCTATAACCGAGCCAATACGGTATATATAAAAAACATGTGTAAATGGGCCAAAAGCATTTCGGACAAATTCCTTGGTTTGCTTTTGGCCCTTTTGGCCAACCAACGAATTTTGTTCCCTGCCAATCTTGTTCGGCAAAAACACTTTTAATTAGAGAATGAAATTTGCTCAGTGTCCCCATTCACTCAGTCTCTCACACTTTCATTCTTGTTCTCTCTCTTTCGTCTCTAAATGTTTCCCTTCCTTCTCTGACCACCACTTCCGCATCGTCTATCTTCGCCCCTTCTCTTCGCTCTTCTATCTTCAATCTGCTATTGTCTTTCTTCGTCCGCATCTCTGCCAAAATGGCTACGCTTGATGTGATCCTCCAATTAGGGGATGGGACGTCACCATAAGCACAGTTGTTTTGCCTTCACGTGAACTGAGGACAATATGTCTCTCTTGGTGACATCCTCTCTCCTAGGAGGATCGGGGACGACGTCACTGCCGACTACATATCAATGTTCATATATACATATATATATACATATATATACATATATATATATATATATATATATACACAAGCAAATATATCTTAGTACACATTATCCAAACCACACACACACACCATACACATACATACATACACACATATACATATATATAGTGATGCTTAAGAATGGGCATTTTATTTCTAGAACCTTTGTAATTTAATATCTTCCTGTATGGGAGCGCTACAATCTTGCCATGGCATCAATTTTTAAATTGCTGCTCTCTCCTCATATAGTTTGATGATTGCATTGCAAAAGAAATTGACGGCGCAAGGGTTTAGCGACAGCCTGATAAAAATACACACAGCACACAGGAAGCTTGTTAAGACTTCCTGCGGGGACTGAAAGTAGGATTCTAATGCAACTTTCACTAGAGCATTATGGGAAACGAAGGAAAATTGCATTTAATATCCAGGCTGTGACCTTGATGGAGGCTTAAAAGTGCTGAAAACTATAAATCTGGATAACTTTGAAATTGGAGAAATAATAGGAACACCACAAGCGATAGATTAACTCAGATGTGATAATTCTACATTAAATGTCACTCTGGGGCTATTGGAAGCCAGTGATATGGACTCAGAGTGGGGCAGGTAATGTGCATGGATTGGAAAACATATACGTAAAACTATTTACTAATTTTATTTTTTCTACTATCCCTGTATTGTAATAACACTATGGAATTTGCTGGTGCTCTATAAAAAAATGTAATGTAACTTGCTCATATGCTCAACCTGATGTGTACTGTGTTTCTTAACAAATGTCAAGTACACACATACAATTATGACACTGAAGAATAAACACATATTAAAGCATAAGTCTTTCGTTTTCTTATAGGAGCAAAATAATAATAACACATTTCCCCACGCTCACTCACCTCATTGCTACATTGCTGCCATCAATCACAATTGGTCTTAAGTTTTCACTGTCATCTATCACCTCCTGATGAAATGGAGACTCTGATCTTTGCGAGTCGGTGGACAATGCCTCCCGCATCACCGGATTGCTGGAAACACCATTCTGATCGCTTTCACTCTTACTGCCAAGCTTGACAAGTTCACCCAAAATGTCATTAATTAAAGCATTTGGACCAAGCTTGTTAAGAACAAGTAGAACCTGTTCTTCTGAGTATCCTAATTTAAGTGCAAAGTCTAGTTTGGTTTGGTATTCTTTGACCACATCGGGTGGTTTCTTTACTTCTTTAGTCCCTGTAAGCTCTTCTTCGGTTTTAAGGTCTTGTAGAATCTCATTACGTTTTAGGATGTATGGCTCAATGCATGGGGATCGGCATAACTGCCGGTGTGCCTTTGGTATCCGACAAGGTTCTGCTCCGAGTCTTTGTGACAGTTCAGACTCATTGTCGGAATTTGTGCTTTCTTCTGATTCACCACTGGAGCTGTAAGTTTCTTCTGAGGTGTCTTTGTCAGAGTCCACCTTCCTGGAATTCACTTTATCCATTGTTGGTTTCCGCAGAATGGTCCACGGTACAACTGCACTTATGTGGCTTTCACTGCTGTCCACATAAAGATAGCCGAGGCTCTTCCCGAAATCATCCTTTAAGCCCATGAAGTTGCCACATGTACCCGACACTGCCTTGTTATTGTTTCTAAAGCTGTGATAAAATGACCTGAATTCCTGAAAAAAAAAAAATAAATAAATGTTAATCTTTCCCAAAAGAAAACACAGAATAAAACATTTTGCCAATGCTGGTGAGGCACCCAAAACCATGTTTCCACCCTTGGTTAATATGGGGCTAAATTTGCAGGTTTAAGCCTACTTGGGCTTTTGGAATATTTAAACTATATATCGGAAACCAACAAAAATGTGGGACATAGAGTAGCTAATACATCTAAAATGTGACATCAGAAACAATAGTAAATACTTCAACTCTGCCACTGGTTCTCAGTGGAAGAAAAAGCCTGTTGGAGGCCAAAGAATAGTCTTATTGATGTACCGCTACTCATACCCCGGCCTTCTCTACTTCTCTCCCTTCTGCTTAATACATTGTATACAACTTTTTTAGTCCAAGCAGCACTGCTAACAAATGAAAACTCGTTTCATATGCATTGACGTTGTCACTGTCTCATATACAGATCTACATTAAAATCAGCCAATTGTATATGAAGCCAAATGGAAACATCTCAAGAAAGGAGGAACCCATGATTTAGAGTGATACATTATCATTATCTTTATACATGCTTTTCTGCTTACAGAATACACTTTTTTTATTGTCAGCTACTCTAACGCTGTCCCGAACCGGGGGAGCAGGTCTGATAGGAACCCAGGTGCAGGGGATACGAGGGGCTCTGTCTGTACCCCACGATGCATGATGGCTTGGGGTTGGTACAGACAGGCGCCGGAAATAAACCACAGACAGAAGATGCGGATTAAGAGTTGTATTGTAGATGATGGTACAACATACAAACAAGGAAAGTCTCTTGGCTGAAAGCCCTCTGTATGGGGCACACGCGGCAGGGAGCCCTCGGGATTGGGGCACACGCGGCAGGAAGCCCTCGGGATTGGGGCACACGCGGCAGGAAGCCCTCGGGATTGGGGCACACGCGGCAGGAAGCCCTCGGGATTGGGGCACACGCGGCAGGAAGCCCTCGGGATTGGGGCACACGCGGCAGGAAGCCCTCGGGATTGGGGCACACGCGGCAGGAAGCCCTCGGGATTGGGGCACACGACACGGCTAGAAGCCCTCTTCCAGGGCACACGACACGGCTAGAAGCCCTCTTGCAGGGCACACGGCTAGAAGCCCTCTTGCAGGGCACACAGCAGGGGACTCGACTTGGGAGTCCACTTAGTGGGGCGCTGGCCACAACTCAGGAACACCTCAGGTTGCCCACTTGCAGGGCACATGGCAGGTTGCCCACTTGCAGGGCACATGGCAGGTTGCCCACTTGCAGGGCACATGGCAGGTTGCCCACTTGCAGGGCACATGGCAGGTTGCCCACTTGCAGGGCACATGGCAGGTTGCCCACTTGCAGGGCACTCGACTTGGGAGTCCACGTAGTGGGGCACTAGCCGCAACTCAGGAACAAATCAGGAACCAAAGCAGGAACAGATCAGGAACCAAAGCATGAACAGATCAGATCATGAACAGATCAGGAACCAAAGCAGGAACAGATCAGGAACCAAAGCAAGAACAGATCAGGAACCAAAGCAAGAACAGATCAGGAACCAAAGCAAGAACAGATCAGGACCCAAACAGGCAGTCCTATAACGTCAATGTCAAGGCCCAGACTGAAGGGCTGGGCAGGTTTATAAAGGCTGTCTTGATCAGGTAATCAACTGCAGCTGGACCTGATAATCAGTCTGAGTGGTTCTGAGTGGCAAGGGCGGCCACTAGTGGCTGGAAACGTAAAATGAGTAGCACCAAGTTTAACCAAGTCCATACAGCGAAGGGTGAACATTACAAACGCAGACCATGTTTCTTTGTGTGTTATGATTCCTCTTAAAACAACAATGCTTGGACATCATTCACACTGTTGCCAACTTTTGACATTTCATTTCCTTCGTCTTCCATTTACAATACTTGGTACTGTATGTGCACACTGGATACAGGTTTGTCACCTCCCAACTTTAATTGTGTATATTTGGTATTTTACAACTACTTAAATCACTTTCTATGAACACCCCATTCTTTCCCCCCAGGTACAAATCCCCCCCCCTGCTTATAAAAACAAAAACTTGGGCTCTCAATTTTTCTACCCAATTACCCAGCAAGCATTTTAACGTAACAAAAAATATCTATAAAATTGTCCTAGAGTATGAAGGCAAAGCGTTTTTAAGATGTTCCAGTAATCTCCTTAACATTTGAAATTCATAAACCAATATTTCATTTAGCATTCAGAAAAAGACGACTATTATTGTTTCAAACAAACAGGTTCACCTTGAAATTGTTCCAAGGCAACAAAAAGTAAGCAGACATTTTTAGTAAATTATGTATTATGTTTTATGAGAAAAGAACACCAATTTGTTCCACGTGTTATTTAAATAAAAACTACAATTACATGTATTTTGAAGAACATGACTGTTCTTGATGTCAAAGCAATAAGTACATTGCCCCAGTCATGCTGTTACTAGTAACGTTCATAAGAACTGAGACATTGGCAAGAATTCATCGTTGACTAAAATGTTTTGGTTTTTTTTTGCAATGGGAACCACTATGTTTGATTTTCTTTTCTGTCGTGTTAATGTTTTATATGTTTAATACATTATATATTTCAGTGTAGCACATTTATATCTTTACGAGTCATGAGAATAGGGTTTTACACTCTTTATTAACAGTTTTCATCATTAAAGAAAGTTATAGAAATTCTTATGTAAAAAAATATGTATTTTCTATTTACTAAACTCAAGTTACGATCTCATATATATATATATATATATATATATATATATATATATATATATATATTTATATATATATATGAAGGCATTAATACAAATTTTGTAAAGTCATTCTTCAAGTGAGATTCAACATTCTGGTTTTGAACCAATTTATATTTTATTTTATTTTTAAAGAAAAAAATGTTTGGATATAATTTCTAAATCTAAAATGTAATTCTAAATATCCCTTTGTTACTAAATTAAATCATACCAACAATTTTCAAAGGGAAGGAGAAACTTCAAAGGCAAATACATTCAATAAATTTCAAACTAATTCTGACACTATCCTAAGAATCTTTTTTTAATACATTCAGCCTTTAGAGTGCATCCAACAAAAAAATAAAATATATATATATATAAATATCTATATTAACAAGAAAAATCTACTAGGAGCTGTGTTGCCCAGCAACCAGCCTCGGGTTGCTAGGATACAACTACTAAAACATACCATCCTGAATTCTATCACAGTGAAAGATTAATTTGGCATGAACAAAGGACCATGGAAAAGACCGGGACATAAGTACGTCTGGTTTACCCCCTGAGAACAATGCAGCTGCCAAGCCAATCTGGAAGCTCCGACATCATTGTTCCATAAACCCCGCAGCGTTCTGAGGGTGGAGGAAGTATATTTAAAAAGGAACATTTTTAATCTGGGCCTGAAAAGTTTGTGGCAACTTGTCTTCTGGCCGAGGTGCCAAACTCTGAGACAACGGGTCAGTCCTCTAACCACTGTGGAAAATAATGCAGGTGAAAACATGCAAACGAAGTAATCTCCATGGAAAAACCAATTAAAAACGCAGAGATATGGGTGTCTGGAAACGTAGATTATGGACACGCTATCTGGAAAGCCTGTTCTTCACGTGGATGAAAAGTTATTAAAAGGACATCACTAGGAACAACGACTTAGGAGTTATCACTCTCATTAATTCTATAAGAAAATGAATAAAAAAAACCCCCAACAAATATAAAAAAAAACTGGCAAAAAAATGTAACAGGGACATAAAAGCAATATGTATTTTTTTGCGGTCATTTTTTTAAATGGTTCAGCAGTTTTACTATCTCCATAATAACATAACTTTGCATTCACTTTATGTCATTTTAGTTTCAAACATTTCTCCTTGTGATTAGCTGCTTGTTTGATAGCCCTTTTAATCCTTGCAATATGTTTATGTTATTTGTAAAGAAATTAGGCAATTATGCCATAAATACCCACAATATAATGTTTGCCATGCTAGGAATAAAATATATTGCTACGTAAATATAAAAAAAATGACAAAATTGGAAAAAAAAAATAAAAAAAATAATGTTTTGAAACGTTTAAGTATAATGAAATAAATAAATTAATATTTAATAATGTATTCTTTTTTTTCAAGGGTGGGATGAAAGGTCCACATTAAGCTTTTGAAATCCATACAGAATTTATTCTTGCTAGAGCCAGGGCAGAGCCCTTGCTGTCCACGTTGCATCCCTTTTAATAAAAGAGCCACACAACAGAATACAATTATGCCAGCATAGAAGCAGTTTGTAGTCTGAATACAAATCCTCTCTTGCACACGCCTTCCATTTACCACTTGATTTAACCGCTGGAGTTCTGGGATTTTCAATATGAAAAGCTTGTGAAATCTGAAACCTTATCATTAAGTCTGGGACAAATGGATTGAGCTCTTGGGCCTGTGGTCATCATGCAAATTACGTGGCCTTGCATATGATTAACAAGCATCTATGCCCCCTCTTTATTCCTTCTGCTATGGGATGCAAAGACCTACCAGCAGCTGCTCCTAATATTTAGATATATTCACTCTTTTGATGAATACTAATAGAGACCAAAAAAAATTCAACCAACTTAGAAAAAAAACTAGTGCTGAAAACAAAACCTGGGTTACTTAAAGGGGTATATAAAACTAAATTCACCCTTTTAAATAAAGCATGCTCATATTTTTGCGCATACGCCACGTAATGTACGTATGGGTCAAACAAAGATGCTGCAAGCAGACCTTTCCAAACGGACCAGCCGAGTCTGGAAACATTTGTATAAAATATTTAGACGTTCCATCCTCATCGCATTAAGTGTGATTTCATAGAACATCCAGCCATGTTCGTATTCTGGTGCACACTCATGATTCCATTGTTCTGCCTTTAATCTGGATTTCTCATATAGTGAAAAAAAGGTGTACTTGGTGTTCTACATTTTGCATTGTATCATAAGAGATGTGTACAGAATGTTTGTACATTTTCAGGCAAGCAAACAGTTAAACTTACAATGTATATAGTGAATCTTTAACATTCCAATTTGATAGGTGTATATGGTTCCTCCTACTTATATGTTACTACATATTTCTCTTAGTCAGTGGGTTATATGCACATAAAGTCAGTTTTACCTTAAAAGTAGGCAAATTAACGTTCTTATTTATTTATTCACAATATACAGAGTTCCAAAAGTGTTTGAATCTCATTACTTTCTAGATTTCTACAATTATGCAAGTTTCACTCTCATCCAACCTACAGAAATCGCTGCTAAACAGCACATGCTGTGGACTTGCTTAGGAAAACTTTCACATACATACATGGCTGTAACACGGGAATGATCTATGAGAACTATACCTCCACGCATCATACCCACCACCAACCACCACCTCAGCTGTAAATATAGCTCAATCTCCTATAGAAGATGTGATATCTGTGTGTATCTGCCCTGTGCGCTTCATGTGTCCCACCATTTGTAAAGAAAGCGTTAGATGCATTGGCCAACTTGAGCTGCTGAAAGAGCACGACAACTTCTTGTATATAGATAACTACTTCCGCTGAACATGGACTTTTTAATCATAAACAGGATGGTTGTTTTCTAGTTTTGTTGTTTTGCTTTTTTACTACAAAAACATTCACTGATGTCCTTAAACTGCTAGTGTTTGGCCAAGGTAGTAACTTGCTGCCCTTGAAGGATAGGGGATTCATTAAGTCTTCTGGGTTCCTAAAGGTCTACAAGATAAGTCAAAGAAATTGGTTCTCAAGGTTCTGGTTACATTTCAGCTCTTCCTATACACTGTATGTAGTCATTCATTTTCATTTAAGATTATTTAAGCTTTACCCAAGTTTCCGCTGGCATTTACGTCACCTGCCGGCTTGTGACACCAATTTGAAACTGGCTGTTTCTTTCCATCCACTTTCAAAGCTCCTCTGGAAGCTTCTATAGAAGCAGGTAAAAAAAGTGACTTTTTCTTGGCAACTAGCGTGATAGAATTTTTGCCCAGGTCTGTTTATAAGGCCGTATCATCAAAACAAAAAAGTGTATAGAAATGAAGAGAAAAGAAATGCTAGGATGCGAGAATTCAGACTGGGTGTGGACATGTTGGATGACTTTAATTTTGGCCAGATCATTTTGAAGTATACATTTACATTTCAATTCCATGCCATGAAGCTCACAGGAAGAGCCCGAGGGTTTCTAGGCCCCGAGGTAAACTATCTCTAGCATGCACTCTAGAGTGAACTCGGTTGCTAAACTAGGACATAAACTCATGGTGGGGGTCTCATTCCAAATGCCCCGGTTTCCTATAAGGTAGGGTATTCTTACATTTTAGAGTTATTTGTGTAAGAGCGGTATGTTAAGCTCATATTAAACTTACAACCTACCCCCAAGTTCTTGCCACAAAATCTCTTTATTTATGAGTTTTTCACCAAATAACACCCTTCATCATTATATGGCTCTGCGGCAGAGAAACGTTTGTAACCCTAGCAGGTAATGACGTGGTTCCGGAACGAGGTCATTAATCAGCAAAGCCCTGAGCCCACGTGCATGGTGGCTTCCCTGGTATATTTTATTTATGGTTACTATTAATAAATACGTATTGTTGGTAAGAAATGTCTTTGGTGCGGAGATGCCTATCCCAGTGTACGCCTGTTTATTTTACCACCTAGTAAAATGGCTGCATCTGTATTGTACCTCCAATATTTTTGTATATTTTTATATTTACTGGCTGTGGTTGGAGGTATGCCATAGTAGTAACCTTTTTTTGCTATTTTATATAAATTTGTATGGAGGCATTCCTTCCTGGCTCCATATATATATATATATATATATATATATATATTTAGTCTTGGCTCCTACACTTGGCTTCTAAACGCTGTGATAGCTTTATGGCATTACCAATGGCTATTTATGGAACATTTATGGAACATTAGGTCAAAAGAAGATCATCGGTGTGTAAAAGAGGGACACCAGTGATTTGGTTATTACTATGTGCGTATTATCGGTTAACACAGAAACTGACATTTTTTCGGAACTGCCATTAATTATTATTATCATTATTTATTGTTTTATATAGTGCCATCAAATTCCATGGCACTGTACAATATCATTATGATATATTTAAAAGCCATACTTTTCTTAGGAGCCACAAAGAGGAGTAGAGCTCTACATAGGTAGGTGTTTTTAATATCCCCACTTCGGCACTAAAACGGTTACTAAATACTGACATACTTAACACTATCACATCCTTACTCCCTGCAGATGAAGGCACAGCAATCCAAAAGCAATAGGAGGTCACTTTATATGTTAATTACCATTCTGGATACCACAATATGTTTTTGGAGTTTGTTTATATGTCTGACATTTTAGGTGAGAGAGGAGAACAAACAAAGTCGGAAACCAAAATGTTTTTTTTTATATTATAGTAAAAATCAAATTAACAAACAAAAATGTCCCTCGACATTTCTTAGCTCCCTCGGTAGAAGTATGTCATAAAAATAAATGTTGTCCACAACCCGATAAAAGTTAAAAATAATGTGTGTGTAAGGGAGCATTTTAACACCCCAAAACATTAAAATGTATGTTTGATATTACTGTACTGAAGCAATGCTATCGGACAGTTGTATATCTGCTTAGCAGGGAGACGTATCCTCAGCAAAACAAGGAAAAACATATTTTCATGTATCAGTGCTAGAAATGCTTTGGTATATAACTATGAAGAAAAATCTATAACAGCCTTGGTCATGAAGGGGTTAAGCCTAACATTACTACACAGTATGTGTGAAGTGGAGATCTGTCCACTCTGAACTTTTCCTGGCATCTGGCGATCAATAGAAAAAACTTTTTCCATCCATAGGCAATTAAAGTGATCTCTTGCAAACTGAGATAAACAAGAGGACACATATACGCAAGCAGTCATTTCACCAAATGCTTACTGGCCAAGTTGACATCCTGATTTTGCTACCAAACATACCAGATGTTGAATACTTTAATATTCTAAAGTTTTGCTGCTAAAGCAAACTCTCATCCAAATCCACAGAAGATGGACTCACAGGACTGCCTGGTGTCCAACGAGGGGAGCAGGACATCTGTGACCCAGAGGACACTATCCATTCACACTACTCCTATCCACTAGGCACAACGCAACAGGGATGGGACGGCTTGTATAATTAAATTTTTCAGTTTACTTAATAAAAATGAAAGTTCAATAGTGCCATTGTTCTATGCATCAAGATGCCACACAGCTCAGCATGATGACCACCCAACTATTCATACGAAGAAATCATCTTCTATTCCAAAAATGCAATCTATCATGTATTAAGTTTTCTATATTGTTATTCTGGCTATATATATTAAAAGTTGTTTAACATCACTTAATTTTATTTATTAATTTATAAATTTAAATATAGATAAAACATAATAAAAAGTTATGTTCTGATGAGACCAGAAAGCATATGTAAAGTAGCAGTTGGAAGCAACTGAATGCTTGTGAACATGAAACAAATTGTAGAAGATTATTTATATAAAATATTTTGATTAGATCATTTTAAAAGACCCAGCCATGCATAAAGTTCCATTTACTTCCTTGTACCCATTCATAGTGATTGCGCAAGAAAGCTCCTCCACATTAGTATTGTTGACCTTCCTCCCTTCTAAGCAGGACATGGGGCCAAATGGGCAGATGGGGGGATCACTGGGTCCAATATTGATCCAAGGGGGTAAATCTTTGGGTGCGTAGCTACACCTGTGCAGGGGTGCTTACCCACAACTTCTGTCTTACTTACAATAGTGGCCATCCGTCAGGTAAGTAACAATCCAGGGATTCACATTGGAAACTGCTCACGTTACAGAGAGGCAGGGACATTGAAGAAAACATATGGGCTTACGTATATAAAAGTGACCCCCTGGAATGTAATCGCATTACCATAGCAACCAATAGGTTTACTGCTGATTACACTATTCCATTGGTTGTTCTGGTTGATGAGGCCACTTGGCACCATAATCACTTCTTATACATAACCCCTTTATTTGGCTTCACTATTCCCTTGCTCTTGATGTCAAGAATGCAGTATATATTAAAATATCGGAAAAAAAGGATAAAACAAATAAAAACAAACTGTATAAATCTGAATTATCAACAGTGTCTACAACTTCCTGCCATACGCATGGCCTATTTTTGAATTGGCAAGAAATTCCCTTGAGTCATGGTAAATATAACATGCTATACACAATGAAAATACTGTATTTTTGGAACACAGGAAAAAAGAATAAAAAAACTAATAATGCCAGAGTCCTGTTCCAGAAAAGGCCAAGTTGTTGGTGATTTTCGTTCACTAATTTCTTACTTTTAGAAAGTTTTGTGCACTCATGAGATACATCCCATATTCCAGAAATAATGCATAATTCTAGCTAGTGATGCGGGATTCTTTTGGTGCCATTATTGTATTTTTCGTATTCTTAGTTGCTTTTTAGAGTGAGCAGAAAAAATAGACCACGCTTTTAAAGAATTCTATGAGATTTGCCAGGAGTTCTGTGTCTTTGATACTTAATTCAGTTTAAAACAGTAGCACGACAGCTTTTCTTGGGAAGTGCATTTATCCGATGCTCAGAGACAATCCAACTAAATAATGAATATGTAATAAATAGCTCTGGCACTGGTTTCTGGGTATTTAATTACTATTGTGTTCTGGCGAGTGCTGTTGTCTGCAAACCTCCATCTAACAAAGAAAAGATGTCCCATTGAACAGATTGGTTAATACTCTGGGGTAACAGATGTCTACCGGAGCTGCAGGAGTCCAGCAACTGGTAGCCTTCTCATCTCCTGAAAACTTTCAATAGCCCAATGCATATGCTCAAATAATAGGGCATGTGGTCCGAATGCTGCCTTTCTTTTAACCCTTTGTGCAGCTGCTTCTTCTACTAAAAGAGGTCTGAAAAGACCCTTGAATTCTGGTCAGCTTTTTAGACGCAAATCTAGTGCATAAAATAAAAGCCAGTCTTTTCGATGGATATGCAAGTTTATACACATGCACACACTTTACTTTTACATAAACACATATACTGTATATACATCAATCTACATACAGCTCTGTACTTTATGCATGTAAATATAGATTTAAAACTATATATATATATTAAAAGTTGTTAAAACATCACGTCATTTTATTTATTTTTATTTATATATATATATATATAATTAGGAATATAAGCTACATTTTTCAAATATGTAAGCAAAATAGTCAATGTTAAGCACATAGCATAAATTATTGATATATATCTATATATACACACACACACATATATATATATATACATACACATTTATATACGCACATACACACATATACATATATACACAGACACACATTTAAATAAATATTTCCATTGAATCACCAAGTAGAATGGTACAAGGTATTCATTTTTCATCCTGTCCTGAAGAGCTTACAATCACTTGCATTTTGAAGCTCGCAACGGCACACATTTGTATCTTTAAGACATCGGTAGAGAATGTAAAAAGACATTTCATCACAACATCTGCACACTGTACACCGAGTGCTGCTTGTCATTTGTACAGAAGGTATAGGAGCGTGAGATTAACCCTTAAGGACCGTTAGCATATCACATAAACACTCTACATCATTTATCCATAAACAGAAAATACATTCTCTTCGCATTCTAACATTCAGCCCCGACTGACCCCACTGGATTTAGATCCAGAGTAGTAGTCAATCCTTTGTACAGCACAGTATAGAAAACAATGAATACTAATAATTCTAACCTAAACAACAGAAACCCCGCAAATCTTTAAACTGAGAAAAAACGTACATACAATTAAATCCAGAAATAGAAATAGCAAAAAAGCTACCTATATATAATTTGTTGATTTTTTTTTAAAACACTATATCTGGTTTTTTTATAGCAGAAAATTATATATGAAATAAAAAAATAAATAAAATTTCATGCAAATACCATAAGAAAAAAAAAATCTCTACTGTTAAAATCCATTCACTTACTTTCGGCGGAGAGCACAGAGACATTGGTTTTTACGGCAGCAATGTTAGCAGCAGGTCCCTTACACAATTTGATCTGCAAGCCTTCCAGGCAGGCACGCTGATACCCAGAACAATGAATACTTGGACAGATGGAGTTGCAATATCTTTGCTTAACCTATTACCGAGCAGAAAGGCAACCAATAGCTGAACAGCGGGCTCGCAATTACTGGGCCAGGCAGATGCAAGGCAACCTCCCCACAGTGTGTCAGGTTTGTAGGTTTCTAAGATAAGCAAGTTGATTTGATTCCCAGGGTCTGCCCCGGGCAGCGTGTGCATTAAGGAGGGGATGTGCAGTAACAATGGCCCATACAAAGGAGGCAGGCAGGCAGCTGCTCTACGAGAGCCAAAGTCATTAGGGAGCAAGCCGCCAACAAGAAACACCTGGCTCTGTGCAGAGTTCGCTTTCTCTCATTGTTTCTAAATT
The DNA here is from genome assembly GCA_029215755.1 of Spea hammondii. Classification (NCBI taxonomy): domain Eukaryota; kingdom Metazoa; phylum Chordata; class Amphibia; order Anura; family Pelobatidae; genus Spea; species Spea hammondii. The sequence goes on along the minus strand of JARDYJ010000002.1, from coordinate 14,690,422 downwards.
CGTAAAACAAAGAAAGGAATTATCTTGTGGCATTTTTTTTTTGTTTTTGTTTTTTTAACAAGGGGGGTAGAAGTGGCGCATGTACCATTAAAGTCCTTTGTGACTGCATAAAGTGACGACATTAGGATTCCCCGAGACGTATCAGCGTATACTATCGGAATAATACACCGTAGTGTTTAATGGCGAATCCTAACTGTAGGAAGGGAAGAGGGTTCATTATTCATTAAGGACCCTCCTGTAACCGAGGCTCACTCATCGCTGAACTTTCAATGGGGGGGGTATTTGAAAGTGAGCGATTTACAAAAAGAAAATGTGTACAGTACTACGGGATATGTTTGCCTCTTCCAAGTTAAAAAAGGATATTCTGATATCAATGCTTTGTGTTGGTAATAAGTAAAGACTGGTGTAATGTTTTTGTGCCCTGTAGGCTTTTCCAAAAAAAAAAAATTACTGGTCATTTTTCATTGTAAGAGTGCCACATTTGAAAAAAATTACGTATAGACCACGCTTGTGTAGGGTTCACAATCAGGTGTTTTCAGTACACGTCTGCCATGGTGTACCAGAGGCTTTTCTCATGGCAGCCCCGCCAGCTAACCCCCAGCCCTCCCCGTCCTCGTCTTTTCCGCTATACACTTGAATATGATGTCATATCCGGGTGCTCATTCTCTTAAGGACACAAGGTGCGGAGGCTGCGCGTTTTAGAGGCTATGCCAACTAGGCACAGCCCTCCATAGTGTAAATGGGTCTCTGATCTACCCAACCAGTCCATTAATGAAGCGGTGCGCAGCAAAACCTGATGGCCCCATAGGCCAGTTAGCCCTTGGTTTTGCAGCAGAATGGCTGCTGCTTCCCCTGCTTTAGAGCCTTCTACCCTAGGCCTAGTCAGTCTAGGACAAAATGCCCCGCTGCACGTCTGCTTACATTAATACACAGTGCTGGGAACTGACTCCTTGTATGCTCTCTGTCCAAATATTAAAGCACTATAGCTACTGGTAAGTTTCTCCCATCACGGTCAGCCAGCATCTGGGATTCAAGCTGGATGGTTGCAGGTTGCTAGGCCTTTATTATGCGCAAATGTATATAAACTTGGTTAATCTGTGATTGATTTCTTTAGTAAACAGTGATTTGGAAACAGCTGGGAATAACCAAGGGAATTGAACGCGCAATATGTCCATCTTCAAGCTCCAAAGACCACATAGTGACAACAGTTTAGGTATGATTAGATACTATCTGAATCTCACTGAACTCTACAATTATGATTACAATGTAAAAAGGCGTAACAAATATACATGCTCTGCTACAATAGCAGCTGAATCTGTGGGCCTAAAATGAATACACTTATACTACTGGTTAGTATGGCATCTTATATTATCCGATATGGTCAATAACCCAGACTCCAAACATATCCTTCAGCAAACACACACAGCATTCAAAATACACAAACGTATTTGCAAAAGGTGTTCTGTGCCCTTTTTTTCTTTTAATGTGTTCACAGCCCTCATCATTATTTGAGGGGATAAGTTAAACGGTCACGGACTCCTGCAGAGAGGACAATAGGTACAGATAGCAGCTACTGTAGATACCCCTAAGCAAAGCTAAGTAGATGCCCCTTTGGCCCTGTGGACAGTTCTTGTACAGTTTCCTTTTAATGCTTAGGGAATGTTGGCTGATATGATTCTGCTTTTAGATCAGACAAGGGTCTTACACACTGCTTTACAATGGTGTACCCCTTAAATTCCTATTTTCTTCCCTTTGCAAATTCATGGAGGTATTCACACCTGCTTAAAGCAGCCAAGACTGGCTTGGAAAGTTGGGCCATTGTCCATAAGCTTTGGTTATTGGTAGCGCTAGAACAGGTCCCTAGGCTGTCCCTTTAACTGGTTCAAATTATAAACAAACCTTTTTTGTGGTTCAGTACTGTGGAAATAAGGTTACTTTACTGATGACATCTAAACATTGGGTAGAGTAGCAGCAGAGGCTGGTCAACCAGGGTTGATTAACATGTACAAGATTTTTTACATTTACAACCTGCCATAGATTAATTTAATGTTTTATATAAAAAATGTAGTATATTACGTGCACGAGCCTGCACATGCAGGGTATAGTACTCATTAGGACATCAAGTTACTCAAAGAGGAAGGCACCCCAGGCCACCCTGTCGAAGGAAAAGAGAATGTTATGTGAGGTAGTGACACCAGGACCTACCATCCATCTGCTGGAGTGTGAAGGAGGATAATGAATTACCAGGACACCCTTATTAGTCAGGTCAGAAAAGATCTTGTTGACCTGGACTGTTCACCCTCCTTCTGTTTGACAGAGCAGCCTGGGTGCTGCCTGATTGCTGTACTAGACCAGGGTGAACTATTGTTCTAGACTTTAGTGAATGGAGAGATATTTGCATCACAGAAAAAGGCACACACTTCTAGGACAGCACCTAATTAAAGGGAATCCCACATGTTACTGGATACGTCAATTTAATTTTTTTCTGCCATCGTTGGCTTTATTTCTATTAATGTTAAAACAGTAGTAATGTTGAAGCTGGATGGGTTGGCTCAATGTAGGCCCTGGCTCGGGAGTACTACGATGAGTATTATTTGTAGTAAATAGCTGGTTTAAACATTAAACATTACCTCTTTTTGGCCCTACTGTTCCAGTTTAATCAAAGAAAAGATCTTCTGAATCCTGGCCAGTATAGATCACCAGTTATTTTATTGATACTATCAGCTCGCAAATGTAAAATCTGGGTTTAGTTGAAAATCTAACTTTAACATAGATTTAGATTTCAATATATTAGAAGTTTGTGAAGATTTTGCATATAGTGAATTATATATATATATAATATATATATATAATTATATATATACACATACACACACACATATATATATACACTCACTGGCCACTTTCTCAGGTACACTTATTCAATTGCTTGTTAACACAAATAGCTAATCAGCCAATCACATGGCAGCAACTCAATGCTTTTAGGCATGTAGACCTGGTCAAGACAACTTGCTGAAGTTCAACCAAGCATCAGAATGGGGAAGAAAGGGGATTTAAGTGACTTTGAACGTGGCATGCTTGTTGGTGCCAGATGGGCTGGTCGGAGTATTTCAGAAAATGCTGATCTACTGGGATTTTAATACACAACCATGGCTAGGGTTTACAGAGAATGGTCCGAAAAGAGAAAATATCCAGTGAGCGGCAGTGGTCTGGCTGAAAATGCCTTGTTGATGTCAGAGGTCAGAGGAGAATGGGCAACCCGGCACTGGCAATGTATACCTAATAAAGTGGCCAGAGAGTGTATCACTCAATCTCAACATCTCAATGTGGTCTATTCCATAAAGATCACATTCCCTTGAGCACTGTAGACATGCTGTATTTCCTGAACATAATTACAGCTGAGTTGGCCAAAAGTTAAATGTATATTTTTACCAGTATATAATGGTAAAATACTATTTTGGGGGCATTATGAAAGTCAAAAACTGTTGGCAGTTCTACCCTCTTCTGGTTATGGTCGACCCACTCCTGTATAAGCAATGTTTTCAAACAGCTTCCACACATTTTTGCTCATGCTGTGCTGTCTATAACCCAAATATGAAAAGTTTAACAAAAAAGTTTTTACAGGGAGCATCGGTGGCCATTGTTTGAAGGCTAATTTAGTCTAAGAACAGTAATTTTAATCACTCAGTCCTGTGATCAGTAATGAACCACTGAGAGGCATTTGTAAGCAGATCTCACACCCGACCCCTCCTAAAGACCAGTGTTGGGAATCACTGCTTTATAGCACTGGTCATAGTTTGTGTATGAACAGATAAAATAATCCTGAAAAATAAGTTTATTTACAAACATACAACCTATTCATGATTCTGTTTGCTAGATAGCTATATAGCAAAAAAGTCAACCTTTGGGTAAAGAATGAGACAAAGATCTAGAATTTGTAACGGTTCGCAGTGGCGGTGGAAAGATACCAACATTCACAGCAGGTGCTCTGATCTGTAGCACTGGATTAAACTTCTCGGCACGCTGCAAATAAAAGGCCGTGATCCTAAAAAGCTAATCAGTGCCCGCTGTGACATTCAGCCTAGATTAGTTGCTGGCATCAGATAGCGTTAAGAGCATTATAACATCTGTAGGGGAAATAGGGGGTAAGTTGCAATTAATCAACCGCATCCTCTGACTAAAGAAAAGAAAAAGTTTGCTTAGTAACGTACAATGAATATTGTTATAATACCAGAAGTAGATTACAAGACTAGCACCAAAAAGCTGTAAACCCCAAAAATGGCCCTTAAACACTGTTTTTGCTACTTCTTTGTCCTACGCTTTCATACCTTATAGTATAGGTCAAAGTAAAGAATTAATCGAAAGATTAAAAGCTTTGTACCAGCACACAGGATAGCTTGTTCAGTTCTCTCATTCACCATTAGCTGAATGCTCCATTGGCACTGAAATGTGTTAAAACTGAACTCTTTAGTTAATGTTCGTTGCTTTTAGCACTGGCCCAGGATTGGTGACGCACTACATACACTGCAGGAGGGGGTGTCAGAAATACAAGCACTTGCTCTCCCCCTACTAAGTCCTGCTACCCATATATAAAACAACCCCGCTCCCTTCATACAGATGTTAATTCTAATTAACAATTCTAGAAGATAAATGCGGGCGTGGAGCCTAAAATGTCTCCCTGTCCAGGGCAACCAGCCACCAAACTTCATATTTGTTGTCTTGCATTACAAGGCTAATAATACTGATGGAATTCTATTTTGTATAATATAAAATATAAACATGGGTGTCTGGAGGGGAAACTTGGAAATTCCCTGGACCCTGGAAATTCAAAGAGGTCCACTGGAGCAGAAGTAAGAGAGGGAGAAACAGTGGGCTGGTTAGAGTAGGTTAACTAGACATAGAGAACAGGAAAAACACCTGCTAGTCAGCAAAACAAGCTTTTTATTTCATTCCGTACACCCCCTGCTGTCAGAGTGGTTTGGTCTGCTCTCTTTGTCGCTCTCTATCTGGTCTTCTCCCCTTCACTCTGGCAGCTGCTCCTTTACAGGCACAGGGTCCCACCTGGCCAGAGACACAGTTTGCATGCTAAGGACACAAGGTAGTTTATTTCAAACATGTATTGCAGCTAACCTCTTCAGTCCCAAAGGCTTTTGGTACCTCATGTCCCAGAGATATTTTACCATTTTTACCATATGTCAGGGGTGTCCAACCTGCGGCCCTCCAGCTGCTGCAGGACTACATCTCCCATAATGCTCTCCCATACTAAGGGGCTGGCTGAGGAGTATGGGAAATGTAGTCCTGCAGCAGCAGGAGGGCCGCAAGTTGGACATCCCTGCCATATGTGGTAAAAAATCCACAATTTATTGTTTGCTGTACCCAAACAATTTACACATTTTTTTTTTTAGAACAAATAAGGCTTTTATTTAAAACTATAAAAAAATGCAAAAAATAATAATTGCCTGTGCGTAAAAAAGCCAGGTCAATGTGAAATACGTTTTTATTTTTTAATGTTATTTTTTGCACTGTTATCAGTGCAATATGGATAATTTAGGGACCTTTCAAATGTGTTATGTATGCCAATGATCACTTAGCTCACTTAATTGTTTATTTTTCTATTGATTTTATTATTTTTAGTGATATTTTCTAATTAAACTTTTTACACTTATGGGAAGAGGGAGAAACATTATTTCTCTCTCTCGCTTCCCTGCTATCCCCCTGCCCTAATCACACTGTGATCACCAAGCAAGTCTCCATAGTCTTGCATTGCTGATTGTCATCAGTGATGTCTTCCAGAATGGAATGCTTGATCACGCAATAGGCCATTCTTTAGGTAACTGTTTACTTGCACAAACGCCGCAGCCATTACAAATGATCGGCCAGCAATGCTGGCTTCTGCTGACAGGGGTCTGTCCCTAAAGCAGAGCTTTTTAGGACGTAGGGGACTGAAGGGGTTAATGCTCCAGCTGTTGAGACTAGATTTCTTATGACTCTCAGCCAGTCTGTTATGTTAAGCATCATAGGAAAGTGAGTACTCAACAATTGGAGTGCCAAAGGTTACCTTTTATATCATTATCATTATGCTGTGGAATGTACATGTCTTGAGTCTCATCCATCCATTTGATTGGCTGAGCATCATGAGAAATGTAATTACAGTGCTTTGATGTGCCAAATGTTAGCCACAACCACTTACAAAACTCCCGATTGGAGGAGAGCATGAGAGAGTTAACGAGAGACAGTGAGAGTGTGAGTGAAAGGTCCAGCAAATTTCAGATAAAAATGTTTGCTTCATTTTCATCCAGTTCGTGGGTGGTCTGACCTCATTTTTGTGGCTTTGTATGAATCGCCAAATTTGGCAAAATTCTGTACAAGTCTATTAGCTACTACCATGATCATATAATTGTTTCTACTACTGGGTAACTAACATTTGTCTCCCAGCAAAATCCTCTCCTGAGCCAAGGAAAGTGGGCAACGGAGAAGACGAAAGGAGGTATTGGGGTGGGAGAAGGGAATGGTGGGGAGGGTATTCTTGCGGATGTCCATGCATATAAAAATACAGTATATTCTAATGTTACAATTTACAAAAATCATATTGATTAAGTAAGGCTGTTTTTGATGCAAATCATCTGTGAAGCCACAGTAGTACTCTGATAGTTAAGCACTGCTTCAACACAACTGAAGTTTCTGTTAAATTCCCTAGTTAATATATGTGAACAGAAGCACTTTTGTTATCAACATTCTTATGAGTCATCCATCATGTCTATAAGTAGTCGAAATAAAATAGCTTTTGCTTCAATATTAAAAGCACAGGGCTGCACTACTGAAACAAACGACCACACTGACAATCCGTGAATCCTATTACAACCATTGTAAAGCATTGAGGAATATGACAATGCTATATAAATCAATAAATAAGAAAAAAAAACTATACAGTGTTGGAGCTCATAATTGAACCCCTTTCCCGGGACAGAATATATTTTGAAGGTATTATGAAACAAAATAAGGGAAGTTGAAATGGAATTAAAGCTCATTAAGTCTTTGAACAGCCCCCCTCTTCTTCTTTTATAGTTTGCTGGGGTCATGGATGGCCCTGCAAAACCTGCACTGATTGGCTTATTTCTAGTACATATTATGTGAACTTTAAAAACAAGCTAAGCAAAAGTATACTTCTAAATAATTTGTATGGCGCAACATCGTAAGGGGAGTAATTCAGTCTGTGTATTTCAGGTGCTGGCATACAATAATTATTATTATTATTATCTTTTATTTATATAGCGCCAACAATTTACGCTACAATATATATATTCAAGGGGAGAATTGACAGACAAAGACAAACCGATACATTCGGTGGAGAGAGCCCGGCTCGCAAACTTACAAGCTTTAGGGAATGGGGTGACAAACATAAGGCACAGAGAAAGGGTGAGAGGTAGTAATATGTTTCTAATCCTGCATTTAGTTACAAAATAGTTAAATTTAGCAGAGAAGGTGGAACAGAGCTCTAAAATATTTATTATCATACAAGGGCACATGTAAGCCCCCAAAGCAGATTTTTTTTACAGTCCATATATTTTCTGGAACTTGGAAAAAAAAATCAAAACAAGGATCAGATTTGCCTTTACATCTTGGATCTGCTCCAAATCTTCAGTTCCTTTGCATACATTATTTTTGTGACTTATACTACACAGAAAAAGCAGAGTAGCGTCTTTGTTCTCGTAACAAGATGCTGTTAGTGTACCTGAAAATAGCTTCACATAGTAATCAGTGTCTTCTTTGACAAAGACTATGACAAGCAAAGTTCTAGAACATCATTAGCAATAAACACTAGAGCTGAGCTCTTGCAATGACATATTCTGCTCTTTAAGAATATAAGAAAAAAAATATAACATTACCTAAAGGTACAGAAAAGTACATTTCTGTGTTCACATGGGTCTTATTGAATGTGTTGTAAGCAGTGTTCCCTCTAAGCTGTGCGCACATAGCTTTTTTAGAGAGCACACATGTCCAAAAATTGTGCGCACAACAGTTTTCCCCCAAAAAAAAGAGCAAATATGCAAGTTGGACATTTAATAAAGCTTGTGCACATTTGCTACAAAATCACCTGGTGTGCCAGCTCAACTATACAGGGTCATTATTAAATAAACCCAAGAATGGTTGCAGTGGCGTATTCTAGCTAGCGTTGCAGGTCCAGGGGGGCCGCAGCACCTCTGCCTCATAACAGGGAGCCTGATCACCCTACTGGACTATCATGCTCCCTGTAATGCCACCACTCAATGGGACAGCTGTCCCATTAACACTATAGAAGGAACAGTCCTCCATAGTTTACATTTGCGTTGCCCTTCCTTTAAAAGGGGTGGGCCAGTATATGACAATATACCCCAACTGTGGCAGTGCCACATGCTATAGGTAGCGATAAAATAATGTCATGATCCATAACCCAATCATTGACCCTAGTTTAAATTAATCACACAGAAATAAGGACACAGAGATGGATTGGATGTTGATTTAGTTACCAAATGCTGCAACATTTTTTTAATTTAACTTAAATGTACCGTATTTGCTCGATTATAAGACGAGGTTTTTTTCAGAGCAAATGCTCTGAAAAATACCCCTCGTCTTCTAATCGGGGTCGTCTTCTAATCAGACCTCAAATAGAGGTCTGATTAGGAGACTAAGATCCAGATCCCCCGCACCGCTGCAGGGGACCTGGATCCTCCTGTCTCACCCGACTCCCCCCCCCATCATACACACACTTACCGGTGCTTCCTGCTGTGTTGCCGGGGCAGCGGGTTGACGTCTACGCGATCCGCGTAGACAACGTCCGCTGCAGCCGGAAGGAGGTGTGGCTAGCAGCGGGGGTTGTCTGCGTCCGTCGCATAGACCTTCCCCGACTGTCAGAGATCAGAGTTCCCCGCACCGGTGCGGGGAACTCTGATCTCTGACAGCCGGGGAAAGTATACGCGACGGACGCATACAAACCCCCGCTGCTAGCCACACCTCCTTCCGGCTGCAGCAGAAGGCGACGTCAACCCGCTGCCCCGGCTGGAAGCACCGGTAAGAGAGGGGGGAGAGCGGGGGAAGGGGGGGGAGAGTGTGTGTGTGTGTTAGTTAGTTAGTTAAATGGGGGTATAGGGTGTGTGTGTTAAATGGGGGCATAGGGCATTTCTGGAGTGGCGTTAAGGGGGCATTTAATAGAGCACTCTGCCTCCTGAAATGCCTTATACCTCCCTATATGCCACTCTGCCCCATAATATGCCTTTTAACCCCCTAAATGGCAGAGTGGCATATAGTGGTATAAGGCATTTCTGGAGGCAGAGTGCTCTATACAATGCCTTTTAACTCCCTTAATGCCACTCTGCCTCCTGAAATGCCTTATACCTCCCTATATGCCACTCTGCCCCATAATATGCATTTTAACCCCCTAAATGCCAGAATGGGATATAGGGGTATAAGGCATTTCTGGAGGCAGAGTGGCACATAGGGGGTCAAAAGGCATACCATGGGGCACAGTGGCATATAGAGGGTTAAAAGGCATATCATGGGCCACAGTGCCATATTGGAGTGGCAAGCCTGGGGGCAGATGTGCGTAACTGGGGGACAGGTTGGAAAATACAAGAAATAAAAACAAAAAAAATCTTTTTCTCAATCATAGCTTTTATTAAAAAAAATAGTTTACATGAATTAACATTTACTGGTAAAACTTTTTTCCTTTGGGGTCGTCTTATATTCAGGCTTTTTCTTTTTTTCCTAAGTTAATATTCAGATTTTGGGGGGTCGTCTTATAATCAGGGTCGTCTTATAATCGAGCAAATACGGTAATAACTACATGACAGGTAACCATATAATTTATTTTAAAATTTGATCTAACAATGCATCTGCTGACTCACAAACCATTTTGGTCTGTTTTGATAAACCCTCCTCTCTGCCCCTCCAAACGCCACTGGTCTCTATCAACTTCCTAACGGGATTGGTCGGGCCAATAAGCTTACCATCACTTCCATACAGTATCCTTATGAGCATGAATCTATTGTCTATAAATTCTGGTGTATGTGCTAGCTCCAAAACAAATAAAAAGGTTACAAAGTATAAAAATATATTTAATAGATGCTTATTGCATCAATATTTAAAATACATAATTGAACATATAAAAAACAATTGATATAATATACAGTATATAAATGTACAAATGCCAGTGACCTGTTGCGCTTCACCCTCAAGGGGCTTTTTCAGAGGATTTACTCTCGCTCATATTGGGCAGAAGCAGCTCAAATTCACACTCCATTACACTCATTCACACTGGACTCTTGAATCTACTTCTCAATCTTATTTTGCTAGGTAATGAGAGGCCAACATCCAGTGTGACTTGCTATTTATATGCTTTTAACGTTTGAGGATAAATAGGCTCCTCCCCTAACTGCCACAAGAGCAACCTAAGATCCCCGCCCCCAGGGTTCCCTCCCTGGGTGCTAGGCTGGGTCATATGACCTCATCTAAAATATCTTTTATAACCCACAAAGCTTGTATGCAAACTTGAATGCTGTATGATTACATAGTTGAGGAAACTTTATGCTATTACGCAGCAAAATATATCCCGCCGACCTAGAAAATCATTCTCTCCTACTTAAACACAGTTTACTGGCCTTTTCAATATTTACAGAATTAGCATTGGCCTAAATCTATTTTAGCTTTCATTGAAACTTGTATGAACGGTTGACGTTTATTTCTGTCTGCTTGATGGGAATGAAAAGCTTTTGAATTATTTAAATACAATTTTAGATGGACCATCATCACTAGCGGTTTTAATTGTCATAATTGGTATTAAATGCTTTCTAAACAATTATTGCCCTATATTTCTGGCTGTATTTAAAAATAACTCAATGCGAATTGTGCAATATTCATTAAAAAGCAGTAAAAAAATACTGATCTCATGCCTTACAGTTTTTGAATAAGCATTGTATATTTATGTTATATTTAACACCTAAAATGGCCCGTTACATAGCGGTCCAAAAGATGAAAAACATTCTAGCTGACAGCTGTCTTGGTGGGCAATGGCCAGTCCTATACAACCAATATTCATCCATAAGGACATCATGGAAAACCAATCAAGGTCATGCCGCAGCATCTCAACCATATTCAAGTCAGGACTTTGACTCGGCCTCCAAAACTTTCAATTTGTTTATTTTGAGACATTCAGAGGTGGACTTGTCTGTGTCCTTCAGATCATTGTCCTGCTGCATAACCCAACTGCACTTGAGCTTTATGAATTGGTGGCCGGACATTCTCCTGGTAGAGAGCGGAATTCATGGTTTCATCAATTATAGGCAGTCTCCCAAGTCCTGAAGCAAAAGAGCAGCCCCAGACCATCACACGACCACCATCAACCTGTTTGACTGATTTATACCAGATGTAATGGGACCCATGTCTTTCAAAAAATTCCCCTTTTGACTCATCATTGAATATTAGCATAAAAGTCTTGGGGGTCAACAATTTTTTTTTACAAATATGAGAATCATGAATCATGAATACTGATCTTAACTGAGACAAGTGAGTCCTGAAGTTCTTTAATGTTAGTCTGGGTTCTTTTGTTATGTCCCTGAAGAGTTGTCGATGCGCTCTTTAGATCGCGGCATCATGTGCTGCTTTTTCAGACCATTTAGCCTACTTCACTCTGCAAGGCAGGTTCCATTTAATCAATATTTAGATTCAACAATGCTGGTAGTAATAATGCCTGGGTGGGTTTAATAAAATTGAACTCAATTATGGATTAAATTTGGTTAATTGGTTGATTTAGTAACTAAGGTAGCATTTACTTTTTCACATAGGGCCAGGTAGAGTTGCGTAGCTTTTTTCCTTCTTTACATGAAATAATCATTTACAAACTGCATTTTTGGGGTTACCCTTGTCTGATATTAACATTAGTTTAATGATCTGAAACATTTCACTGTGACAAAAATGGAAAAAAAGAAGAAATTCACACAGGGGAGAGTGGGGAGAGATAGCGAGAGAGGCAGACAGAGAGAATTTCTTCTGTTTTTCCATATTTGTCACACTAAAATGTTTCAGATCATCAAACTAATATTAACACTTGTAATATTTTTCACATATTTATATAAATACGTATGCTGCTGCTGTAATGGAAGAACAAATAAAGAAATAATTAAAACTGTAAATAGCCTCCAGAGCAAATCGTTCCGGTAGAGGATACTTGGTAATTGTTTACCTACACATTCAGCCTCAGACACACAAACAGAGGTGTTTAATATTCCATTTGGCTGCTTTAAATACATTGGCTCTTTTCATATTATTCTTACAAATCGGGGTGAATCACTAAACGGTTGTGTTCTCATCAGAACTGGATCTTTCCAAAATACTTGGTTCAGTTATACAAAAGAAAGATACCAATGTATCTTGATTGAACATAGAAAAATAATAATTACACTTCTATATAGCTGCCTGGGAACCTATTACACTAGAGATGTTTAGGACACACATTTCTTTTTCAGTTATTATTATTATTAACTAATTGATTCTTTTTTATCTTTAATGTAGGTACTTCACCCTGTGGTACAATGGGCCCCGTGATGGCTTCAAGTGCATTTCAGGAATTCCTATTGATTTTTACTTTTTCCACTTGCCTTTATTTTTGCAGACCATCATCTTGTGTCCAATCCCCAAATTTGGTATAGAGACAATATAGACAGCACAGATTTATGTTATCAGTTCTAATTTTATCCCAAGTTAAATATTGTATGTAATATTTTATTCAGAGTTTATTCATTAAAGTGATAGTTTGCTGGAGAGTTGCAGTTTCTAATCACAGATTTAAAGATGTAATTTGAAGGGTAAATCTGATCTTCCCCTGCAAATCATCCCTGGGGGGATGATTTTGTTTTATAGCTCACAGTAGCAGATATTGTTTTGGAGAGAAAATCACCAGTTTTAAGTATTTTTACACATTTGTTTACAGAGGATCTGATATACAAATGCATGAAATGCATGAAACCAAGCCCAGAATAGGCCAGGAGAAAAGAGATCTCAACATTTGGGCCAGACCGGTCATAATTCGCTTACTACATTTTCTCAACAAAGAAAAGATTCTGGCAGTATACAGAAAATTACCAGAACGTAAAATACTTTGTAAAATCCTACATGACAACCAGATGCAATTTAACATTGTTTATCCTGCAAAACTGAAAATACCTTTACCTGGACAACTGGAACCTGAGATTACTTCTTCAATTTAGACAGAGTCAGGAAGTTGAGTTCCCTTGGGACACTTTCAGACCCTTGTTATTGTTGTTATATGTAAAGTCGTGTTAAATGGTTTTACATATCAAGACATAACAACAATCATTTGTTCCTTTGCAGGTCTAAAAAAATGGTAAATACAACCTCAGATGAACAACAACACATGACAGCTTACACTGTCATGATTTATTCAACAAAAATAAAGTCAAAATGGAGAAGCCATGTGTGAAAACCTAAATACACCCTATGATTCAATAGCTTGTAGGACCACCTTTAGCAGCAATAACTTGAAGTAATCATTTTCTGTATCACTCTAACATTATCTCACATTGTTGTGGAGTAATTTTAGCCCACTCTTCTTTACAATGGTGCTTCAGTTCATTGAGGTTTGCAGGGATTTGTTTGCTTTCCACTTTTGAATAATCTCACTCTAGAATGATGGACATTAAATTGTATGGAAATAGCCTTATAACCCTTGCCAGATAAACTGGCAGCAGCATTTGCTTCTCTAAGATCATCGCTGATGTTTTTTGTGCTTGGCATTGGGTTAACACACACCTGAATGCTGCATACCAGCAACCTGATAAAACTTTGGCTTTTATAGAGGTGGTCACACTTGTTTGTGATCACTTAATCAGCAGCAGATGCTCACTAGCATCATAATTCCTATTGAAGCAGTACTTGGTTTTTCACACACGGCTTCTCCATTTTGGTTTATTCTTGTTGAATAACTCATGACATGGTGTATTTACCCAATTTTTAGATCTGCTAAGGAACATTTTATTATTATCTCCTGATATGTAAAATTATAGAATTCAAAGAGGGTGTACTTTCTTTTTCACATGATTGTATGCTGTTATTATTACTGCTCTTCCATACAATCTCACACCAAACCCGACATGCCTGAGTCCCACATTTGGGTTTCCCCTAAGACTCTGGGACATGAGGCTCAGACCAATTCACACGTATCATACAACTGGATATTTACCCAAATGCACAAGTACTAAATAACTACAGTGATCAAAAGGACAGTGGAGATTAGTGGAGTATCCTGAGGAAATAATAAGGGTGAACATCACTTAAAAGGCAGTAAGACACCTACTGCAGGATAGGCAGAAAGGTACTGAATTTTCTTGTCTTAATCAAATGACTGCCATGTTTTTTGTCTCTAGTTTGCAGTGGCAAATGAAACACATTATGAGAGTAAATGCCCAACAGACCAACGCACTCACCTGAACAGATCAGATGTTACGTGAACAAAAAAAATGTAGCATGTGGCTGTGCATCTCCAGCCGGATGGGTAGCAAATTTAGCAAGACATGCTTGCCTCCCACTGAAGCCTTAAAAAAGTGGTTTGTGTGTCTTCCGCCTGGGTTTTGACCTTCCAAAAGTAATTCATTACCAAATAGATGGGTTTTATGTAGACTTGGGCACCAGGGGGCTCTTCGTGTTCGTGCTCGTCTTCGGCAAAAAAAAAAACTTCGTATTCCGCGAATATTCGCCTGGTCCTGTCTTCTCTTCGGGCGAATATTCGAGGACATTCTTCGTGTTCGGGTTTTCTTTGTTTTCCCCGGTTAAGGGGTTAAAACGGGGTTAAAGCCACTCTGGCGCCAGGAGTTTAAATGTCCGTATGAGCAACTCTATTGGTCGTCAGCAGGGGGCCCGTCTGCCATTGGTTGATGGCAGACGAGCCCCCTGCTGGCGACCAATAGGGTCGCTCGTTCAGACTGTTAAACTCCTGGTGCCGTAATTGTCTGGCAGATCCCGCTGGTCTCCCTGTTCTATCATTTATTAACTGATAGAACAGGGAGACCAGTGGGATCTGCCAGGTAAGTTGGAGCATTGGGATTTTAAAAGTCTGTACGAGCGACTCTGTTGGTTGTTGACTTTTAAAACCCCAATGCTGCAACTTACCCGGCACATCCCACTGGTCTCCCTCCCTGTTCAATTAATTAAATGTCCGTACGAGCGAACTTAATTTAACTAATTGAACAGGGAGGGAGACCAGTGGCATCGGCAGGGTAAGTTGCAGCATTGAGGTTTTAAAACCCCAATGCTGCAACTTGCCCTGCAGATGCCACTGGTCTTTAACTAATTGAACAGGGAGGGAGACCAGTGGCATCTGCAGGGTAAGTTGCAGCATTGGGGTTTTAAAACCCCAATGCTGCAACTTACCCGGCACATCCCACTGGTCTCCCTCCTTGTTCAATTAATTAAATGTCCGTACGAGCGAACAATAAAGTCGCTCGTACGGACATTTAACTAATTGAACAGGGAGGGAGATCAGTGGCATCGGCAGGGTAAGTTGCAGCATTGGGGTTTTAAAACCTCAATGCTGCAACTTACCCGGCAGATCCCACTGGTCTCCCTCCCTGTTCAATTAGTTAGGGGTTAACTTTATTTTTTAAAGGGTTAAGGGGCCGTGCAAGTGAGCCTATTGGTCGCTTGCACGGCCCTTTAACCTATGGATTTCCGCTCCCGTTAACCCCTTCGATGCTGTGTTATATAACGCAGCATCGAAGGGGTTAACGGGAGCGGAAATCCATAGGTTCGCTGGCAGGGGTTACAAAGACCGTACGAGTGAGCCTATTGGTCACCTGCAGGGTCTTCCTCTGGCATCAACCAATTGGTTGATGCCAGAGGAGGTCCCTGTAGGCGACCAATAAGCTCATTCGCACTGCCCTGTAACCCGTGACGGCGAACCTGCGGATTTCCACTTCCAGGAACTGCCGCGAAGCCGCGAAGACAAGGTAAGTTAGAAGAGGGGGGGAGAATGGTAGACGAAGACGAAGACAATCACGAAGATCTTCGTGGTGTATGTCTTCGTCTTCGCCTACGTTTTACCGCCGCCGTCTTCTCTTCGGCGTGTCTTCGGAACGAACACGAAAACGCACTCTTCGTGTTCGTTTCCATGTTCGCCCGAAGACGAATGCACAAGTCTAGTTTTATGTAGGTCTGTAATGTAATGTAAAATGTAATGTCATTTGAGTCTGGACTTTTGATGTATTTGCGTTGGTTTTGATATATATTATAGAAACACACACATACATAAGACAGCCACTAGTACTTATTACAGCTACTGGTAGTACTTACCTAGAAGTATCTATAAACAAATTAATAATGGTTTTAACCATTAAGCTCAATATTAATTGTATACAACAGTTTATAATTTCTATATTTTAAAAGGTGCACCTCCACTAACAATGTTAAATACCAATACACGTGGATTTTCATTTGAAGAAGTGACCTCTGAGGTCAGAAACATATTTTTCTATGTTGAACCAATAAAGGTTACCTACTTCAACTAAAGGCTCAGTCTTCTCTTGGGCTACTATTGTTTTATCCATTTTACTAACAGTGGTACAGTGTGGTTTTTTTTAGCTATATTGGTATATTTTTATATAAGAGGTTTATTTTTTTTCCATCTACTTAAATGTATAGGTTATGGGTTATCAACCAATAAGTTTTTTTTTTAATCATTTACCTGTTCTGAAGCCACATTCCAGGACATACTAGAGTCCACAAGTAGGGATGGAATAACTTAATGATAAGGAATAATCATTTAAATAAAATGTGGATGTTTTATTGGCGTAAATATTACGTTAAAAATCAATTTCAACATAACACTAACTTTTCAAGAGATGTCATACTAATTTTCATAGTAGAAAAATAAATTATGTAATATTACCAACTTATCATTAGTGTACCTTCCAACATTTCACCTGTGTTGGGGTGGCAAGAATTGTGCAAAGCCAGAGGAGTTGCCACCCACCCACCTTACCTAAAGAAAAGACTCAAGGCGCCCAGCTTCAGAATGTGGCAAGGAGGCCACGTGGGAGCTACAATGACCTACATTGATTTTACAGCTCCCCGTAACCTTACGTATTTTTCTGCATTAGCCAAATAAAATATATCAACTTTGACCAAAGATGCGATTCAACAAACTTGAAGCAATAACTGGGATCAGGTAAGCATGTGATACCTTTGGTACATTAATGAACTGTGGAATGAAAAAACTAACATACACTTTTACCAATTTATTTTCCATCATCAAATTAAATTTATTCTCAAAGAAAATATGAAATATTTTTCAATACTTATCATTTTATACGATTAACTATTAATCATAATTATCATGAAACATTATTTCACAAAAAGACACTGTGTGCATCAATTCTATGTTTCTTAATATTTACATACTGAGCCACTGCATACATACAGTATGTACAAATGCCTATAGCATAGCTGTAACTAGAAATATAATGGTAGTTTATAATGCAGGGTGAAGGGGGCTAATCTCCATTCATTGCACAGTTTGGAAAATCTGACTACTGCTCTAGAACACAGGAATGGGAATATTTTAGACCCTGAGGCTACAGATCACCCAGGCAGGTAGAGTTCACAGAAAGAAGGATTCATACTGTCAGCTGATGATCAAAGTGATGAAACCTAACACTCTACATACACAATCACACTTATTAAACACATTGTTATAGGATCATGACACCCCAATGTGATGCTCAGCCTCAGCAGCAGTTACCTTTCACTGACACATCTGCTCCATGATTGCTGTTGGTTCTTTGATTGCTTCCATTGCAAATATGAACAAACAAAAGTGTTCTTGCTTGCTACATTCATTCCATCATCAGCTCTCAGGACACCAGCAATGCAGCTCCCAGACTCTGCTTCCACATCAGGATAAAGACACACCCCCTATGATATCATATGTCAGTCACAAGCTGCAGGAAGATGTGGACTGGATTCTAAATGCATGCATTAGATGACATGTTGCATGTAACCCTACCTATTGTATACTGGGTATTAATCCAAAAGCAATTGATTACCTACATTAACTATGGCCAACATGCAACTGTGTGAAAAGGTATTTACCCCAGTTTGGGTTTTTTGCACTGTCCTATATTTTTTTGATTGCTTTTGATCAGATCATTTTGGAGGGATGAAAAAACATTTGGGAAATTGAGAAGACCAAAAGACGCCAAAGTGTTTTGTTTTTTTTGGTGCAGAAAATAATGAATTCGGAATTGGAAAATGGAATAATGAATTTGGAAAAGAGAGTAACTTCATAAAACCGAATGAAGGGTATTATTAGGGTCAGCTGTTTGAAGACCATGGTGAACAAGGCCTGGTGTATGCCAGTCATGCCTTATACTAATGGTGGCTCATGCTATGAAACTGAAGTTATTAGAACATATGATTCCAAAGCCACATGATGCCTCGTTCAAAGAACACCTCTGGAAAAGATATTGATGCACATCAGTCTCTAAGCCACTGATGCTTCACCTAACCACTATGGGAACCATATTGACCAAATGAAGAAGGTCTGGGACAGTACTTCATTTTCTGAAAGAGCCCTCTTTCAACTTAGCTAAAGCCAGTGTTCATGACTCCACTATCAGAAAGAAGAACATCACTGCTCATCTCTTGCCAAAACGCTCCTTAAGCAATTGAATGCTACTTCTGAGTTAAAAACCAAATACTACAATGACCATTAAGAACAACATACCAAAGGTGGTGCCAGTGTCATGGTTTGGGGGTGCGTTGCTGTATCAGAACCTAGAAAGCTTGCAATCAAATTCTGCTTTTTATCAGAGGATATTAAAGGAGAATGTAAAGCCATCTGAGCTGAAGTTCAGTTGAATAATGCAGAAAGACAATTGTCCAAAATACACAAGAACGCCTACATCACAAAGTCTTCACAAAACCATCATTTAGATGTTATGGCAAGACCTATAATAAGCAATTCATATGCAAAAACGTACACTATCTTCAAGCAGCCCAGGCATGAAAGGGGGGGGCAAATTTTCTCAATTGCAGAATAAGAGATTAAGCAATAACTACAGAAAGAATTTCATTACCCTTAAACTTCGTGTTTAAATGGAGAGGGAAAACCCCCTAGGTGAGACAAGTGGAACAACTAATTACTAATTCTGCTTAGGCTACCCATGTTAGATTCAGTGTCAGGTTATTCCTCTATAATGCAGGTGAAAGTTGAACACTAACCAATCAAAAATAGGGGTTTTGGTGTGAATGGATCAATCACATTCCTCCCAGGTGTCGCTTTTTAACCCTTCCTTTACTTAGTTTTTAGTGTTGGCTAAAGCATGCAGCTTTTTCAGATTTTTACATTTGCATGCTCA
The DNA here is from genome assembly GCA_029215755.1 of Spea hammondii. Taxonomy (NCBI): domain Eukaryota; kingdom Metazoa; phylum Chordata; class Amphibia; order Anura; family Pelobatidae; genus Spea; species Spea hammondii. Next base: position 14,671,022 of record JARDYJ010000002.1, on the reverse strand, counting down.
ATGATTATTCCCATTTTTATTTTTAGTGTATATTAAAGTGTGTATATACAGTATAGTGTATATTATCTATACTATAAGTGGTATATATGTATCAACAAACTCCGAACCACAAACATGTACTAAACGTGCTAAAAGTGCCCACTGAAACTTTTTATTTCCATGAAAAGTCCCAACCCCCTTAATAAATTGACCAAATGTGTGTAGTTATACAAATATGTAGATTACACACAAAGCTCATGTATGTGACAGTACACAGCATATGACAGGTAAGGCACAGATAAGATATGGTTAAATGTAAAAACAGTATTTTAAAGAAACACATACACACATTTCCACAAGCATGCCTCCTTTTTTAATTAATGCACCTGCTTTTGTGGACTGTGCTCCCATCATCCTCATCAAAGCTCATGTGTCCATTTATTTTATTTAAAAAAGAATAAATAAGTATATTTATAAAATATACGCGAGTTTGTGTTCTTTATAGATTATATGACAAGTGTAAGAGCTTGTTATGGCACAATGATCCTTGTATGATAGTAGGCACTAGACTCTTCTTTATGTTAGCCAGCTGATCGAAGTATAGGGGCCAACATGCAGACACACTTTCGTTTTTTCTGCTACCGATGGCATTGTATTAAGCAGCCATACTTGATTAAACACACTTTTAGAAGATGCTGATCACTGACTGATCAGCAGCATAGCTAGGAAGTCTCAAGGTCAGTTTCTTCCTTCTTCAGGCAGGGGAGCTGCACTTGGTAACGCTCACGCCCTGACCAAGTCTTACGTTCCCCATGCACACTGACACCTACTTAACACCCACTCCCCTCCCACTAATAGCAAACTGGAGCTAGCCTTGCCGGTTGATAGAAGAGCAGCACTGGCTACCCTACGCCTGGAGGTTCCTAGGTTTGAATAGCATAATTCTGTCCCCACAACTCTGCATTAAATGTAAAAATGTCTGCACATCTACACTTAAACGCACAAGATTTCAGATCCGGAAGGCTCAGTGATGTTTTAAGGACTAGATCACTTCTTGGAGCTAAGGTGTGTATGTGTGTATTACAGTGTTCTATAGCTCTAAAACTCACAATAATTTAGCCCCTTAAGGACAATGGGCGGTCCCTCAACCCATTGAAAACAATGCATTCTGAGCCCGTACATGTACGGGCTTTGTCATTAAGGGGTTAAATATAATTAGGAGAAAATGCACTATTTCTTCCATATAAATGCACTATACTTCCATATCAAAAAGTTTCATGAAAAAGTTTTGGTTCAAACCTGTGTCTAACCACACCCCAAAAACAAATATCCCAACAACCTCTGCTTAGCAGACAGGCCGTCCACGGGACCCCCAAATGCTAGCATAGCCCAGCCAACCCCCTCCCCACCACGTACTGTGCATACCGTTGGGCTGTAGAACCGTGCTCCCTCAGTGCTGGAGCATGACAGACGATAGTAAGAGAAAAAGATTTAAAAAAATACAGAAAGAAAGAGAAGTTTGGTTCAGTAAAAGAGATATTTCAAAAGAAATACAATTTCAGAGACTGAAATGGAGATCAAAGGGAAATGAGACTGGAAGAAGTAGAGAGAAGAGACGCTAAAAGGAGAGAAATAGCTTAGAAAAAGGAGAAAGGGAGTTTGTAAAACACAGAAAAGCTTCTTATATTGCTACTTTTCTAGCATAAGCAGATCATTGAGATTTGTTTCTAGTAGGGGCTAGCCCTGGGCATGGCTAACCTGCCAACTCTGGCCAAGACTTTTCCTGTCTACTACATCAGGGGGATAGCCTAGGAAGCGCCCAGATACAGGCCCAGGACCGATAGAACTGCATACTTACCAGTATTGCTGCTCCAGCAGGTCGGTTCCTGCAGTGAGTGGCTACTTTCTGTATATAAACATATATAGGTGACCGCGCCCCTCACACCAAGTGAGTATAAATAATGCAAATAATACCAATTCAATGTAGCTTCAAGGAAATCCGAGCAGTATGTAAAATTCAATCATAGAACAAAAAGAAAATAAAAAAACATCAAAATAATTGTATATAAATATCTAACAGACAAACTGGACCCTTACGTTTGGTGGGGCTTATTCAAGCCCATAAATCGCGTAGGGGGTGAGCGGGAGGGATTGTTTGTCTCCCGAATAGATTTCACTCTCCACCGTGGAATATTTCAAAACTTGGTGATCTCGGAAAGAGAGCGAGAAATCGAGGTCTGTATATGGCTGCGTACTTTTCCAAAACAAACACCAAGTTCCCAAAAGCATGTGGGAAAAAGTGTTATGGTCTGATGAAACCAAGGTTGGACTTTTTTGGCCATAATTCCAAAAGGTATGTTTGGCGCAAAAACAACACTGCACATCACCCAAAGAACACCATACCCACAGTGAAGCATGGTGGTGGCAGCATCATGCTTTGGGGCTGTTTTTCTTCAGCTGGAACCAGGGCCTTAGTCAGGGTGGAGGGAATTATGAACAGTTCCCAATACCAGGAAATTTTGGCACAAAACCTTCAGGCCTCCATTAGGAATCTGTAGAGGAAGTTCACCTTTCAGCACGACAATGACCCAAAGCACACATCCAAATCCACAAAAGCATGGCTTCACCAGAAGAAGATTAACATTTTGGAATGGCCCAGCCAGCGCCCAGACCTGAATCCAATTGAACATCTGTGGGGTGATCTGAAGAGGGCTGTGCAGAAGAGATCTCCTCGCAATCCGACAGATTTTGAGCAGTTTTGCAAAGAAGAGTGGGTAAATATTGCCACATCAAGATGTGCCATGCTAATAGACTCCTACCCAAAAAGACAGATTGCTGTAATAAAATCAAAAGGTGCTTCAACAAAGTATTAGTTTAAGGGTGTGCACACTAAGGCAACCAGATTATTGTGATCTTTTTTGTCCCCCGCTAAAAGATTTCAGTTTGTTTTGCGATTGAATTGTTCACGTTATAGGTCACATTAAAGGTGGAAAAAGTTCTGACTCAATCTTTAACATCACAAGAACCTGGCATTTTAACAGGGGTGTGTAGACTTTTTATATCATATATATATATATATATATATATATATATATATATATATATATATATACACTCACTGGCCACTATTAGGTAGACCTTGCTAGTATTGGGTTGGACCCCCCTTTTTTGCCTTCAGAACTGCCTTCATTCTTCATGGCATACTTTCTGGAAATATTCCTCAGAGATTTTGGTCCATATGGACATAATGGCATCAGGCAGTTGCTGCAGATTTGCAGGCTGCACATCCATGATGCGAATCTTCCGTTCCACCACATCCCAAAGGTGCTCTATTGGATTGAGATCTGGTGACTGTGGAGGCCATTGGCGTTCAGTGAACTCATTGTCATGTTCAAGAAACCAGTTTGAGATGATGTGAGCTTTGTGACATGGTGCATTATCCTGCTGGAAGTAGCCATCAGAAGATGAGTACACTGTGGTCATAAAGGGATGAACATGGCCAGCAACAATACTCAGGTAGGCTGTTGCATTTAAACGATGCTCAATTGGTACTAAGGAGCCCAACTCTTGACAAGAGTGGCACCCGGTGTGGTCGTCTGTGGCTGTAGCCCATCTGCTTCAAGGTTCGACGTGTTGTGCATGCAGAGATGTATTCTGCATACTTTGGCTGTAACGAGTGCTTATTTGAGTTACTGTTGCCTTTTTGTCATCTCGAACCAGTCTGCCCATTCTCCTCTAACTTCAGCAAGGCATTTCCGTCCCCACAACTACTGCTCACTGGATATTTTCTCTCTCGGATCACTCTCTGTAAACCCTAGAGATGGTTGTGCTTGAAAATTCCAGTAGATCAGGAGTTTCTAAAATACTTAGACCAGCTCGTCTGGCCCCAACCCCAACAACCATGCCACACTCAAATCCCCTTTCTTCCCCATTCTGATGCTCGGTTTGAACTTCAGCAAGTTGTCTAGACCACGTCTACATGCCTAAATGCATAGATGCCATGTGATCGGCTGATTAGCTATTTGTGTTAACATGCAATTGGCGTACCTTATAAAGTGGCCAGTGAGTGTATATTTTGTATTATGTATGTTTCCTGAGTCTATCTAAAAATTATGTAAGCAAAACTCACATGCATCTTTTTTTTAATAGTAACAACAAACAGTTTGAATATACCTTGAGGCGATAACCGACTATTATAACTGACATTTGGTATAACAATGCACATAAAACTTGGCCATCACATTACTTACACTGGAGGGTGTTTATTTTGGAAACAAACTAAAACCAATATGAATTATATATTTGCTTCCACAGGAATTAGTCATTTTTCTGGAGGGCCAATTATAGATTACAGTCTTGCATACTAATTATAGAACATGTATCGGTTGTGCTTTATGTGTAAAGCATAGCTGCCGGATGTCCTGAAGTTGCAGAGACAATCACCAAAGACCTGGTTGTTTGCTGTATCTGACAAGGTCCTGCTTATAAAGAATGCAGGCAGTTAAGCAAAACAAAACAACTGGTCTGAACCCCTACCCAGATGAACCCCCTTCTCACACAAGCAAATATGGCACAGAAAGCCATTTTGGGGTACAGACATCATGGAGGCATTGTGGGAGACTAGCAACACCTCTACCAGGACGGGTCACGGTCACCACATGTTATTTCTGCCATTCAGTGACAAAGTGTGGAACTGATAAGATTACACACAGGTATATATTATATAGTAGACTTGTGCACGGGACCCAAAATCACTTTAGACTAATTTTTCATTTTTGGTTTATTCATTTTTGAGCAACGAAATCAATTTCCTGCGCTTTTGAAAACAGTGGCTTTTTTCATTCTGTCTGTTCCCCTTGCACTCTCCCCCTGCTTTGTATCTACCCCCACCTGCTCATTTAATTTTTTAAGCCATTTTCTGGTCTCCTCTGATCTCTCCCTGCAAAAGCAGAGACAATGCTGACAGGAGAGGTGGGAGATTGGAGGAGAGGGATCAGCATGTGAGACAGTATGCTGATGCAGAGAGAAAAAAAAGATAGGAGAAAGGTTTATTGTACTCAGTGCTTGCAACAGAAGTTGCCCTAAATTATAATATAACCCTTGCTTGTCTGTAGAAGTAAATTAATACTCGCTGAAATCATTAATTGTGATTTGCATATTACTTATGCTCCCCTGAGATTTTGACTTTTATTTAATGTAATAAAGTTCTACTTAATGTAAGGAAGACTTACTTTTCTGAGGGAGTGGTAGATGGGTGTAGCAGCTTCCAACAGAAGAAGTGTGAGGTTCAATGAACCCCTGAGAATATTCTTTTCATGATCGTTGCACTTCTCTCTATAAGTTGGTGTTTTAGTTGAGATTTTTTTAAGATCTTATTAATAAGTTTAGCGTGATCTCAGGTGGGATTTTTCAGTATAGAAATCTTTGGCATTGCAATGGTTAGCTGTATGCATGTAACCTCTTGCATTGGTTAGCTGTATGCATGTAACCTCTTGCCTTTGTTTGTTTCTGGGGAGGCATATCTGCGAATACTTAATAAGCAGCACCTGTTACACTTATTGGACTATTGGGTGTACCCACTTTGAACCTATACCACATTTTCTGGGAATGCTGCCAAAAATGCTAATCACAGCTTGTTTGAGCCTGTCTGACCCATCTTGTAATTACTGGCAACCATCCCTGAAAATGTGCATGACTCTCCCTAGGATATATTAAAGAAAAATAAATAGCCCCTACTCTCAAGCAAAGCTGTAGTCCAGCTAAATGAATAGTAAAACCTTGAGTAAGAAAGTAGCCACATAAACTTAACATACAGGGCAGCATATTTTATCTTTACATCTGAGCAGGGCATTGCCCTTGGCCACCGCTGCTGCTTTATAATAATGCTGCTTTATTAAAAATGTTCACCTATTTTACTGGTGACGTGGCTGATGTTATGACTTATCACTCTCAGTCATTAGAAGTGCTGCTACTTAGCAATGTCACCAACAAAATGCTTTTCTATGGAAGACTAATATATTAAAATTAACCAAATAGTTTGGTAATGATCAATTGGGGTGGAAAAAAATAATAGTTGGGTAACATTATCTGTCTTTGTAATAAAAGCTACCCAAAATAATCTGAAAATGAATTGAATGAGGGCAGTACTTTCCTGAGCATTCCTTTGTCTTACACACAAAGGCACGGCTGTAGCAAAGCATGAAAAATAATGGATTGTTATTTTGATTTTTTATGTAGGGCACCTATTTCTGGTTTGCAATTTCAAATCAGGTGAACGTTTTTTTTCTTTCATGGATTGCCCTGCAGATTTTTTTCCTTTGAAGTCTGTTTTCTTTATCTGAGCTTCCGATAATTTGTAACCATAGTATATAACACTGAAGGGTTTGAATAGAGCAAAGGTAATTTGGGTTACTGGTATAAACACGCGGCTCCACATGTAGCAAAAAGTGGGACATGCATAATGTTAACACACTTCCGTTTTATACTAGAATACAGTATTTCTTTGGAATGTATTATTCACCAGAATATAAGACCGATTTTTTTTTTTTAAAGGTTTGCGCTGGGGGGGCTTTCCAGATAGTGTGTTAGGTACAGATGATGGAGGGGTTTACAGATAATTTGTGTGCCTTGGGGTGTGGATGCTGGATAGTGTTGGAGGTTATTTATACAATATTTGCTCGATTATAAGACAAGGTTATCTCTCATCTTATATTCAAGGTCGTCATCTAATCAGACATCAAATAGAGGTCTGACTACAAGTCTAAGATCCAGATCCCCAGTAGCGCTGCAGGGGACCCGGATCCTTCTCTCCGGCAGCCGGTGGAGGTCTGTGCGCTGCTGCCGGCACTTCTGCTGGAGCTTCTATCATAGAGCGCCGGCATCACATGACCTTCCGGGGCTCCACTATAGAAGCCTGGGCAGTGGTGCCGGCAGCAGCGGAGGTTGTCTGTGCGCATCCTGCAGCTGGTGAACGTTTGCGGGATGAGAGCAGACAACCGGCACTTCAGCCGGGGCTTCTGTAGTGGAGCACCGGAAGGTCATGTGATGCTGGGGCTGAGTCATAGAAGCCCTGGCGGAAGTACTGACCAGCAGAAGCAGAGGTCTGAAGCACGGGTCACAAGTAAAGACATGCACTGGTAAGTCGGGGGGGGGGTTGAGAGTGGCATGGGGAAGGTTAAGAGTGGCATGGGGGGGTTCTGTGGTTTTCTGGAGGCAGAGTGGCATATAGGGGGTTAAAAAGCATATCAGGGACGCAGGGTGGAATATAGGGGGTATAAGGCATATCTGGGGGAGTGGCAAATAGGGGGTTCAAATGCATTTCAGGGAGGCAAAGTGGCATATAGGGGGTTAACAGGCATATCTGGGGGCAGAGTGGCATATAGGGGGTATAAGGTATTTCTGGGGGGCAAAGTGGCATATAAGGCATATCTGGGGGCAGATGTGCATAACTGGGGGCAGGATGGCAAATAAAAGGAAATAAAAACAAAAAAACATTTTTGTCAATCATAGTTTTTATTAACCCCTTAATGACAAAGCCCATACATGTACAGGCTCAAAATGCATTGTTTTCAATGGGTTTAGGGACCGCATATGAGAAAATAGTTTACATGTGAATTAATATTTACAAGTAAAACTTTTTTCCTATTTCTTATATTCAGTTTTTTCCCCCTAAATTATTATTCAAATTTTTGGGGGTCGTCTTATAATCAAATACAAATACGGTATATAGAATCTGTGGCAGATCCCATGTGACTGTATTAGAAGGTAGGCATGGCTTCTCTTGTGTCTTACAGACCTGCTCTTCCATTGCGCAAGCCTGCCCTGCTGCCTCATTGCCCCCTGGATCCACCCCCCTGGATGACACTGCGAATAACATGAGACATTGAAAAAAAATCAGTGGTGGACTAGAATCTTATACTAAGAAGAAATTTCCACGTCTGCCCCCCTTTCTAACTCTCAATTGTTGCAAATCTTCACAGGACTTCACTGTCTATTATAGTAAACACGGTGAGTGTGAGGATCCCATGTTGGAGGGGGACTTTGCCCTTTTTCAACCCAAACAAGCAAACCACCTTCACTGTTAATTGTCGAGTGGAGTCTAAATGTGAGTTCTAATGGCAAACACTAAAAAAATGTATTAAAAAAACAAACTGCGCTTCTCACCCTAATAAAGCTGACAACAAATATATATATAAACATAATATAAATAATAACTGTAAAGATTAGTTAGCTAGAACCTCATTACATTGTTAAGTTTAGCAGTTGTGTAATCTAACTGTAAGTTTGGGCTGTTGGTTCTTGAATTTCATTAAATCAAATATGCCGTCGCTTTTCTTTGTTGTTCTAGGTAATAACAAATTCCAGATTTGATGAAGATGAGATAGATGTATTTATTAGTTTAACAGGTTCTAGACTGATAGTGGTTCCCGGGAATAGGACATTTAAAGCGTTTAGAAGATATTTCACTATTTTCCGTGATATCTATATTAACTGAGTTTATTCTGCCATCTGCTGGTTAATTAGTAAAGAGAAAATGAAATACCTAATACTTAAATATTTAATACTTTAAAAAAGACCCCTCAGTGTTCCATACAACCCCATCAATCAGAATGCATAGAATATCAAGGTATTTTGTAAGTGTTTTCATGTACATCTTTTAATCTGTAGGAGAAAATCATACTGCAGCTCCAGAACTTGTTAGACCACCTGGGACACTAATGCAAGGCAGCACTAGGGCTCACTAATGGTGAAAATAGTGCAAGTGGGCTGCTCTCTTGAAGTTATGGGCTAGTGTCAGAAGTTATTTCCCCCTTTTTGGGAGATTCTATGTGTAATTACCAGTATCAGCGCGACAGGGGCATTGCTAGGTCTCCAAAAGATATGGGGCAAGAGCCCACAGCAGATTTTATAGAAGTGGAGTAAAGAAGCTTTCAGTAGTGATGGTAGTGATCGAGCAAATACGGTATATATAAAAATATAGACAAATGTATATATACCGTATTGGCTCGAATATAGGCTTCACCCGATTATAGGCTGTACCCTAAAAGTTTGGGGCTATTTTAAAGATACATTTATTTTTAAAGAAAAATATACACATTAGTGGAATGGTGAAACAGTATTTTCCTATACACAGGAATACATGTATTTTAAAATTTTTAGTATCTATTATGCAGCATAGTCAGCATATGTTATATATAAACAGAATTTGGAAAACCAAAGAGGATTTTAAGGTCCCCCCTTAATTCATAATGCAGCTTACTTATAGATATTCCCCTCTGCTCCCCTGATAAGCCACTCTGTCCCACAGAAAAAAGTGTGGACTATATTCAGGCAAATACGGTACTTATGGTTAAGCAATATTTACACAACATATCTAATTTCAGATTTTTACAAGCAGACACTTTCTGGTCAACTGCTTTAGCCAAATTTAGATTTGGTGCATTTTATGTAATACCTGGTGAATAATGGCAAAGGCAGGCAACGACTACTACTGCTAGCAGAAATACAACTCCATGTGTTTATTTATGTGTGTACGTATGTGTTTGTGTATCATTATTACCCCATATTACACAAAAATCATCCCCTTCCATCAATATACCCAACACTATTTCCCCTTCATGCTCTCCCCCAGGTCTGCACCCAAGACTGTGGTGCTGTCTTGCACGGCGTGTCTGCCCATCAGCGGATGGTCAATCTCAAGACAAGGTAATGTGACTGTGACTGCCTCACAGTGCTGCTGGCTGGATTTGGCCCCTTTGGCTGTAGCTTGGAGACCCCTGCTTTAGCCCCATTGTCTCCAGATTCGGGCTATGGACTTGAAATTTGGTGCTTCAGCCCCAGCAGCCCCCAGCACCGCCACTGCTGTAGGAACAACCCTGGCAGCATATACACACTAACTGGATTGTTGTTCTATATATAGTGCCTTTTGTGTTTGTTAAATAATGCTTGATAAAACAGTAATGTTGTCACGAACCGGGGGAGCAGGTCTGATAGGAGCCCAGGTGCAGGGGATACGAGGGGATGTCTGTACCCCACGGTGCATAATGGCCTGGGGTTGTTACAGACAGGCGCAGGAAATAAACCACAGACAGAAGATCAGGATTAAGAGCTGTATTGTAGATGATGGTACAACTAATTATATATAGATAGATAGATAGTCACTTGGCAGGAAGCCCTCGGGTTGGGGCACACACGGCAGGAAGCCCTCGGGTTGGGGCACACACGGCAGGAAGCCCTCGGGTTGGGGCACACACGGCAGGAAGCCCTCGGGTTGAGGCACACACGGCAGGAAGCCCTCGGGTTGGGGCACACACGGCAGGAAGCCCTCGGGTTGGGGCACACACGGCAGGAAGCCCTCGGGTTGGGGCACACACGGCAGGAAGCCCTCGGGTTGGGGCACACACGGCAGGAAGCCCTCGGGTTGGGGCACAGACGGCAGGAAACTCTCGGGTTTGGGCACACACGGCAGGAAGCCCTCGGGTTGGGGCACACACGGCAGGTAGCCCTCGGGTTGGGGCACACACGGCAGGTAGCCCTCGGGTTGGGGCACACACGGCAGGTTGCCCACTTGCAGGGCACACACGGCAGGTTGCCCACTTGCAGGGCACACACGGCAGGTTGCCCACTTGCAGATCAGGAACCAAAACAGGAGCAGATCAGGAACCAAAACAGGTAGTCCTCTAACATTAATGTCAAGGCCCAGACTGAAGGGCTGGGCAGGTTTATATAGGCTGGCTTGATCAGGTACTCAACTGCAGCTGGACCTGATAATCAGTCTGAGTGGTTCTGAGTGGCAAGGGCGGCCACTAGTGGCTGGAAACGGGAATGAGCAACTCAAAGTTTAAACAAATCCAGCCAGCGAAGGGTGAACGTTACAAATGTGTTGCCAAAGCATTTTTTTGGGTCAATCTAACACTCTATATATGTGGATAGTAGATAATAGTCCAGCATACGTTGAAACACATTTTATTTTCCGTTTGTTTCATGCAGTTAGATACTATGTGTCTTTGGGACCTTTGACTTGAGATGATATTGCAACTATATAGTTTTGCCCTCCAAAATTGGATATCACTCTAAATATGATGTAGTTTTTTCTTCCATTGAATAATTAAATGAAACTCTAAATGTCCTATATTATGTTTGCTGGGACCTTGCTATTTGTTACCTACGTATTTATTAAAATGGTACGTTATTTATAATTACTTCTTTGAAAATCCTTAAGGGGCCCGTCTTTTTTAATTAGTATATCAATGAATGTGATAGAAAATACTTAACTGTAGGTTTTCAGACAGAGAGTAAAACCAATGATGAGAATTTATATGAGTTTGTTGAATATGTCATTTGTGGCTGAAGCTAAGGCATATCTCCCAAGTGTCCTCATTTAGAAGGAACAGTCCTAAATCCTCTTGATTCCCTGATATTCCTCTTTTTTAGGAGCTCATAATGTTTGCTGGGTATGAGTGTATCACAGTGTTCTACAGCCCTAACAATCACAATAATGTGTATAGAAACAGCAGATAATAAAATTGTAACTAAATTGTGTAAATAAAATGTTCTTGTAAATACTTTATTCAATGACATAATGTCAAAAGACTGCCAATCAACATACAAAGAATGATAAAGTGTGCTCTCTTGCTGTGCATTGCTTTTATTGTGCTGCTAGTGTACTTACCTTGGTGCGTGTTCACCGTGCTTTTTTTGTGTGCCCTCTGGCTATGCTTCGCATTGCATCATAATTAGTGGCACACAGGTAATCGTCATAATTAGATGTGACTGGCCATCTGGCACACTAGGCAAATACCTAGTGGACTGGTAGCCAATAAGGCTGCCAACGTATTACACAGTTACATAGTTACATAGTTATATAGGCTGAAAAAAGACATGCGTCCATCAAGTTCAGCCTTTCCTATATCTTAATTTGTTGCTGTTGATCCAAAAGAAGGCAAAAAAACCCCAGTTTGGCTCTTTCCAATTTTGCACTAACCAGGGAAAAAAATTCCTTCTTGACCCCAAAACGGCAGTCAGATTTCTCCTTGGATCAATCAGATTATTGATTCAACCACTGATGTGGCAGATTGGGTTCTGCAGTGTGTGGCCAGAGTCCCATAAACAAAGCTTCCAGTATCTGTAGGGTAAAGGTAAGAGCATTACATTTAGAAACCCATTTTAAAATGTACAGACACAACTTGTCAAAATTGCTATGTCGTGATCCTGAAAACCCTTGACATTGCATGGATAAAGTTGTCATGTATGACAAATGACAGAAGAGGAGCCAGTACTTCCCAACCTTACTGTTTTATTTGGAAGGACAACAATTATTTTGGGCACTGCCCTGCTGTAACAGAGAACATGGTCACTGTCCCAGTTTATCTTTCTATCTTCTCTTTAACAGCCCACAGCCATCTCTTGGGTCCAATATAATGTATCCTCTTGGGTGGTCACACACACAGTACACACAGAGCTGCTCTCGGGCTCCGAAATGTTTGTACACATCCCAATGTTCCACAGTAATTGTGTCCTTACCAGTCACGTTTGAGAGTGTATATCCTTGAGTTGTGTTTTTGGGGTAGTGCATGTCTGTGGGCACAGTAGGTAGGTTCATAAAGCATAGATGGGACTTGTTGGGTATTGGTGGGTGAATAGACATCCTCATACAGCCCCCATACTTTTTGGTATTCTAGCCCACAAAGGAAGACTTGCCCAAGGTTCCATTAACATTCAGGACATGGTGTAGGAGAGTATAGGCATGAGCACAGCTTGCTGGAAATTGAATCCGCTGATTATTTTTTGCAGTTTCAGTCAAACACACTTGAAGCACCTTAACGCTTCTTTTATTTTATGTATCCAACCCTTGGGCTTTAATAAACAACAAACAGGTTTTAAAAATGTATATTGAAAATGTAAAAAAAAATTAAAATGTAAAAACATGCGTCCTGTACTGTTTTCCAGGCAGCAGAAACAAATTTCATTTTATAGCTTGAATGGCCCATTAGAGCTCTACGAACACACGCACGGCACCAGTGAGTAAATCAGAGTACTTAGGGCCACCCGTGTGCACCCAGACATAAAAAGGGTAATCATACATAGCGCTCCGCATGCTTAGTAATGCTTTCTGTTTGATACACGAGCAACCATCAGAAAATTTCAGGCCCTGTATCAACTTGGTGCCTACACTATAACAGTGCATCATGTAAATCTGCAAATGTTCCTGCAATGTTACAAAAGACCACTTTCCCCATGACCCCATTTATTTCTAGTGTACAGAATTCTCTATGTTTCTCAAAAGCCCACCAGGCCTTCCATGGTGAAGAAGTATATATCCCCCTCAGAACCCAATGTTAAAAAGCTCTTCATTGAAAAAAATGCATCAGCATTTAAGGTGGGGGCATAGCCCAGTGTTGGACTATGGGGGCCCCAAGGCCCATTAGGTAGGAAGCGCTCCATAAAGCTGAATTGGATTTAATTCTCTGATGGTGGCTCTGTGTAATGCATGAATGTATATATTCATTCACATTAGATCATTCTTATAATTCATTTGCTTCACTGTGCAGCAGGAATATAAACTGGACATTCGTATTTATTTAAACACCAGAGGGCAATGTTGTAATTCCACAAAAATATATAGGAAGTGTGTGGGAAAAATATAGGAAAATAACGTTTAGACTTTTTTACAGATCCTGTAATACCAACACAGCAAAGCAGATATGCTATAAAGAGATTTTACTGAAAAGCCGAAAAATGCATTTCATGCTTATCTAGCCAGCTTTCTTATATCCACGGAGCCATGAAATAAGTCACATTGGTATTCCTCACACAATTTAAAAAGAAACACATTGTTACCGTCAGATAATATGGATGTCAACCTATTAATTCTTCTATAATGGCTCAAGAAATGCAATAAAAAAGTAAAACATGTACTTTTGAAATCCTATACAGCATTGATGAATATCCATTTACCTTCGGCGCTGCCCCAGGACTGACCAAGGCCAGCGCCCAAGCCCCCCAGCCGCCCCCTCCTTGTCTGAGTCTGCGCTGCTTTAAAAGGCATATGATGTCATATCCCGCTTTCTAATGCAGACTATGGGGGCAGTCAGCACAGCCTTCATAGTGTAAATGGGTCGGTTAAAGAGATCAAAGAGCGGAATACTGGGGTGCCTGATTGCCTAGTGTCCTTTTAGAAGAAACCAGATTGGCATCTTGGTATCACCATGCTTTAAATAATGCCTGTTTTTAGAACACATCCATTTAAAACAGTAGCTTTTATCAGTATGTGACTGCTTGATTATTCTGTCTTCATCATATAAGCAAAGCTATGTTAATGCATACAGCTAAATTGATAGCAGTCACAAGTGCTTAGGTTTTCCAATATAAATATAACCATTACATATCGATGTGAACCTACAATACATTATTGACGTAGGGAGAGTGGCCATCGCTCATATGAATGCCCCCAGTCATTTCTATTCTTGTGGTGTCTGCCATGCACGTTGCTGAATATTTGAAATATAACAGATGGAAAAACACATTTCCAGCATTTATAATAATTACAGCTCACTGACTTTTTAACTTGGTTGTTAAAAATAAACAAATAAACCTGAAGTTATTATAGTTGGGTTTATTCTTAAATGCAAGGGTTCGTCAATGGAGGAGAGAAGCCATTAATAGGTATGTCTACATTGGTAGGCAGGAAATTAAATAATTTGGATGCCCTTAGAATCAACTAGATAGTATTCTGAAAAAAAAAGCCTGATCCCTGCTAACATGCAGGAATTTTGTACCTAGAGTTGGTTTCTTTAGCATTGGTGTTAACCCTTTCTTATGTGTGCCTATCCTGCAACATGTTGCGTACATGGGCTGCACGTGTGCAGTCTGCGTGTACACCACTGTTCAAAAGTTTGGGGTCACTTAGCGGTTTCCATGGAAAGCAAGGTAATTTCTGATCAATTAGCCTTTTAAACGTAAACTCGGATTAGCGAACACACCCTGCCATTGGAACACAGGAGTGTTGGGAGTGATAAAGAGCCCCTGTCTGCCTATGAAAATATAACCCCTCACTGGATTTCAGCGATTGCTGCTGTGTCACTGACTCACCTGCAGTTCTTATGGAGTGGTCAGCAGATGGCGCATGAAAAGCACATGGCATGAGGTGTAAAAGGGGCCATTGGGAGTTTTGGGAAGAGGAGTTCAGAGTTAGATGCCAGAGGTGAAGGACCCTTGCTGAGAGAGAGTGAGAGAGGCCTATGAACAGAGGCCTGTTTGAAATCCATGTTTCTTCCTCCAAAATGGAAATCGGATTTCTCATTAGATCAAAGGGCTATAACTAATCATGCCCTTGTTAACCTTTATAGCGCTATATATTCTTCTTCACTCATTCCATATTTAAAAGCATAGGAAAGTTCAAATTGGCTTTGTTTTTCTGGACCAAGAAGATTATAGAGCATTCCGTACATAACAAACTGTGATGCACTTTGTGTTCTGACACTTTTCTATTAGAACCAGCATTAACCTTTTCAGCAATCTGGGCTGCAGTAGCTCCTCTGTTGGATCTGACCACACGGGCAGCCTTCGCCCCCCCACATGCATCAATAAGCCTTAGCCGCCCATGACCCTGTCGCTGGTTTAACACTTTTCCTCCCTTGGACCACTTTTGATAGGTACTGACCACTGCAGACCGGGAACCCCCACAAGAGCTGCAGTCGGTTGCCCATTTTCCCTGTTTCTAACACTTCAACTTTGATAAAATATTGGTCATGTGGTTGATCCGTGTATTTTTATTAATAGTTTTGAGGTTAGCCCTAAATAGTTAAGAAAGAGGTAAAAGGATGCCACATATCCAATGGTAATCAGCTGTGGTTCCTGAGCCCCCAGTTGCATCAAGGGGACCTTCTGGCTCAGGGGGCAGGTACAGCTGAATGGCCTCTTGCTCCCCCTGTACCATATGCACTTGCACACGTTGGCATACTTCTTATAACACATACACACACTAACACTTACACATACTAACAAACACATGCATCAAAATCAGAAACCACCCAGAAACCAAAGGTAAGGTCCTGAAAAACTGTAGCTGCCAACTAAGTGGTATGTTCATAAGGCCATTTCCTAACACTAATATATTCAGATCTTTTAGTCCTATTTTATTTTAGTCTATATTACATAGACACGTTATATAGGTACAGTATGTGCTATATGATATATACCCTAGATGTTATAGAAAGGGTTAACTGTTTTATTACGACGGCAGTCAAGGGTTTAGTTACCGCACACTGAAACTCAGATATTATTGAATAGACCTGTGAATTGTCACAAGAACTGTGTTCATTTGATTTCTGCATTGGTAACCAATGTTTTTGTTTTATTATTCACTGCTTTTATTCTGATGAACTATTCAATTGGATGTAAATCTTTGATTTCTTTATAGATTAAACTTTTCAGAAATAAGACTCTGCTAATGCAGTACTGTACATTTTTAACGTTTATCTGTATAGTAAAATGGCTTAGGAAATTAGGAAATTATAGCTCAACCATATAACACATATCCTGCAGTAAAAATATTATTGTAGCCATGGTAAATTATTTAAAGCCCATGAACTTTTCAAATGGAAACTCTTTCATTTTTTTTTTTTTACTTTTCATCAACACATCCACCTTTGGGAAAAACTTAAATCTCACAGAGATATAAATCTTGACAGCATATTAGAACCAATTTGCTTGAATGGTCTATTATTCCCCATCCAAAAAGCACAACCTTTATTACCGATTCTACTTCTTAAACGGATCCAATGTATTGGCCATTAACGTCTTCGACTGAAAGCTATTCCATTTCTTTTTCATCAAAGGATTTAGTAATGATCTACCCAAATAAAGCAACACAATATAAATAATAACCAATCCTATTCAATGTGAATGCTTTTAAATCTAAGATTAAAAAAATCCTTATCTGTGTAGCTAAGAGGGTTTCTTATCCCAGGACAAAAATCATTAATTCTAAGACATTTATACCCGAGAGCCCACATTTTGAGTTTTTATTAGACTTGGGCACCAGGGGGTTCTTCGTGTTCGTCTTCGTGCTCGTCTTCGGGGGGGGGAATCTTCGTATTCCGCGAATATTCGCTTGTTCCTGTCTTCTCTTCGGGCGAATATTCGTGGACATTCTTCGTGTTCGGTTTTTCTTCGTTTCCCCGGTTAAGGGGTTAATACGGGGTTAACGCAGCTCTGGCGCCAGGAGTTTAAATGTACGTATGAGCAACTCTATTGGTCGTCAGCAGGGGGCTCGTCTGCCATTGGTTGATGGTAGACGAGCCCCCTGCTGGCGACCAATAGGGTCACTCGTACAGACTGTTAACTCCTGGTGCCGTAACTTACCCGGCACATCCCACTGGTCTCCCTCCCTGTTCAATTAGTTAAATGTCCGTACGAGCGACCAATAAAGTCGCTCGCACGGACATTTAACTAATTGAACAGGGAGGGAGACCAGTGGCATCTGCAGGGTAAGTTGCAGCATTGGGGTTTTAAAACCCCAATGCTGCAACTTACCCGGCACATCCCACTGGTCTCCCTCCCTGTTCAACAATTAGTTAAATGTCCGTACGAGCGACTTTATTGGTCGCTCGTACGGACATTTAACCCGCCACAGACTAACTAATTGAAGTATCTCCAGAAGGATGTCTATAAATTACTAAACCAGGGGTGGTAGGCAACCTTCGGCTCTCCAGGTGTTGTGAACTACATTTCCCTTGATGCTTTGCCAGCATTATGGGAGATGTAGTCCACAACATCAGGAGAGGCGAAGGTTGCCCATCTAAATGTTACTTGGTGTTAAAGGTGATAAAAAAAGGAATGGACTGTGACTGCTAACATGATCAGTCTTCAAGTGATACATTTTGTTCTGAATTTCAAAAGCTATGTCTAGAAATATTGAGACAGATCTAAACTCACTTTATGCACCCAGAAACGTAAAGCAAGCACCCAGCTCATGGGAAGATGGGCTCCCGTTTGATTTCAGTGGGGGCACTTTCCTGACGGCCTACGGAAGAGGAGGGCAGCTGCAGATCTACAGATTCACCCTGACATAAGTGTTTTATTCCGAATAATTAATACAAAGAGAGCACACAGAATACTTCAATATGCATTCTCCTTAAGTGGCACTGTCAGGGATAGTAAACTGCCCTTTTAATAAAATGTCATTAATAGTTTAAGAAGATGACCTTTGTCAAGGATTTCAGCACATTTCACTTAGCTCAACAGGCATCTCATATATATATAAAGGTTATTTAAGTTTATTTGTCAACTACTTTGATATTGAATGTAGATAGGTTTCTTTTTTTGTACTTTACTTTGAGGTTAGTTATTCTGAGTAAAAGTGTACATGCTTTCAGCAGTTAGCACTGGTTATTCATATTTATGCACTGAGAGTTCAGTTTTTTACTGGTGAGTATGTACCTGCCAACAGTGCCAAATTTCCCAGGACAGTCCGGTTTTTTGGGGGGGTTCTGTCCCGACAAATTCGGTTCGGTCCCTACATAAAAATACTTCCTATGCATAGTGTATTACACTGTGAGCAGGCAGCATTGCGTTTTTTTTAACTATGTATGTAAGCCTAAAGAGCTCAATGCTGCGGGGTCATGTAGAGTGTGTGGCCCTGTCCCCTTTAGCCCCCCTTTTGTCTTGGGATCCAGGAAGGACATGCTGGTGGGTTTGTAAGTATGTATTTAATACCATTACATAAGTTATGGTGGGTAAAGGTGATGGAAAACCCTTCCACTAAAATTTAGGGGTATGTAGAAGCATTATTACTTGTTTTTCCCTCAGAAATCTCATGGTGCTGCCACAACCACAAGGGTTTCTGGGTAGGCGAATGCAAAGAAGGTCAACAATTATCACCTTTTGCCTCTATATCCACTTTATACATGGATCCCTTGAAAGTAATTGCCTGCTGTACAGGACAGCCTTTAGACAAAACTCGGGAAGAGGTGCAATCGCCAGATCACCACTCATCATGAGGTTGTGTATTTGGCATACAATCTTTTTTCTCACAAAAGACAAGTCTTTGAATCTAGCTCCAACTGTCTAAATGTTAGTGGATATGTCTGAAATTGGTGTATTTGAGGTTAACTGTATTTACAGAGTGGAAGTGGGGGGGGGGCTTGTCCAAGAAACTTGTAACATCAAAACGATTTCTTTAGATAAGCATAATTTCCTTTTCAACTGTTTTTCAATTCAATTATTCGCAGTTTAACTTCCAGAAACATATCAAAAATGTGAAATGATTTTACGATTTCATTTCGTGTTATAAAACATTCTATATCACCTTCCATAAGATGGTGTTGTGCTTTTGTTATGAATATGAATAATTGATGATGTAAAACATTTAGCAGTATTCAACAAACACTTTACATGAGACAGGGTATAATTACTTGCCACATTTTCTGCCATTGTTATTTGAACAAATGCATTTTCTCATTTCTATGTTTATAATCACAGAGTGAGAAATAACATTTATTGTTTACGTGAAATATTTAGCATATGGCCTATACCCCTGTGACCTTTTCGTGTTCATTTAAAACAAATTCAAGTGTTCCATTGCTCTTTTTAACTTTTTTAGCTCACAAATGCACTTTTTCACGCTCAGTAATGCTATTTTTTAAGAACAGGTGCCCAGACCTGCACTGCATATTCATTCTTATATAGAGGCAAAATTATATTCTCCTCCTGTGAGTTAATACCACATTTGATACATTCCGATATCCTACTGGGCCTTTCAGAAGCTGCCTGACATTGAACACTCTTAGTAAGTTTATTGTCTAAAATGAGTCCTGATTCCTTTTTATCTAAAACACAATCCCATTTTAGGTATAATTTACACATTTATTTATTTTTTTCCCAAAAAAGCATAACATTGCCTTTGCCAACATTAAAACTCACCTGTCACTTGGTTGCTCAGTGCTTCAATTTGACCAAATCTCCTTGCATGTAAGTAACCTTTAGTTCACGTTGTATTATGTTACCTGATTTTATGTTATCTGCAAACACTGACATCTAGTTTTCAATACCCATTGCACGATCATAAATAAACACATTGATAACAGTGGACCTAGGACAGGACCCTCAGTTGCAAGCTACCCAAGTCTATCTTGTTTAAGTTGTACAGTGACCTTTTATGAGGAACTGTATCAAACGCTTTAGCAAAATCCAAATAAATACCTTTATTAAAAGACCCTGGTCTATATTTTTAGCTCACTTCCGCCATAGAACCCAATTAAGTTAGTCTGCCACAACGTGTCTTTATAAAATCGTGTTGACTCTTACTAAAGATGTCATTAAACTAATTATATTCCTGAATATTTTCATTTAGTAAGCTTTCAAACTATTTTCCCACCACAGATGTCAGGCTAACAGGTCTGTAGTTACTTGGTTGAGCTTTTGATCTCTTATTGGTACCACTTCTGCTTTGGGCTAGTATTTGGCACTATACCAGACAAGAGAGAATCCTTGAAGATCAAAAGCAATGTTCTGGTTATTTCTTGGTTAAGATACGTAAGTACTCGGGGATATACAGTATACTATCTGGCACTGGGGTTTTATCTCTTTTAACTTTATTTAGCAGTTTTATCACCTTGTCCTGCAAAGAATTGGTATATATGCTAACAAATGTGCCAATTCCAGATTTTTGGTCATTAAACTAGTTTTAAAAAAATGGATTGCTGTCATTCGCTATCATTTTCTCATTATCTACTTTAGCCATTCTGATTGCCCCTTTTCAATTTTTGTAAGCATCTTCGAATTTGGACTAATCTCCATATAACAAAGTATCACCTTTTATTTAAAAGGGAATGAGGCCAATTGTAAAGTTTTAATGCATTGGTTGAAATGTGTGGTATCATTCAAGCAAGTCGAAACTGAATGATCCACTATACTTAGGTTCTAACAGTGAGAAGTCTGGTTTTAGGGAAAATTAATGCTATTATGGTATGTGAGAATTAATAATCATGTTTTATATTATAAGATAACTCATTTAGAATTTAGTTCCATATCACTTTAAATGAACAATGATTGTTATGGGAATATCAGCAGAAGATATGTGGTCAACATGGATGTTCTTCTTTATCTGACACCATGCGGAACATCAAAAAACAGATAAACAACCTCATAACCTGTATAATATACCTTCGGGCTACAGAGGAATGTGAATAATTGTCCGATTAGTGTTACCTCGAAAGTGAGCTGCTCTGTGCGGCTAATCGGTTATGGATCAATAAATGGTAGTGAATGATCCAGATACAAATTCTGATTCATGTTTATGTTACAGTACCCAGAAGGTTATGCATAGATTTAGTACAATAACCAAATTAATTTGTTTCTTAGGTAGCAGTTTCTTAAAGAGAATCGCTTGATGCATAAATTCTTAGTCATTATTATTGAGTTGAACGTTAAACATTCAATACATAAATCATTACATCTGTTGGTGTGAATGAATCAATTAAAATGATGAATCATCTTAAGTGTCAGGAGATGTCCTTCCCAGGTACTTTTACACAGATTGTATTATGGGCCTTCTACAAATAAATTGGCTTTAAATTATTTCACGGGTTAAACAGGGAAGAACATGACAACTGGCACACACACAACTCCTCAAAATCGTAATCTCCCTTCTTAAGTTACCTGAAATGTTCTGAAATATTTATTTTAATATTGTAAAAATAATATTGTTGAGTAGGGCAGTATCTTTTTGTCAAAATTCAGAATTTTGGATTAATATCCATTTATCCAGACTTTGGCTCTGGTCTAGGATCATACATGAAGTCCTCATTTCCCTGGTCTCCATTGACAAGGAAGTCTGTGCTGGTGGAGACTCTCTTGCGTAATAATTTTTTAAAATGCTGGACTGACTAGTAAGAAGTTCTTATTCTCCCAATGGGCACTGTGCCATGCCTTCCTGGTGGAGGCACATACTTATTACTCCCAGGAATAAAATACCTTCTTAAAATTGTGAGTACACTGAGCAATTCCAGGAACCAGGTGTCCCCTCCCCACCTTACACAGATACACACCATAGTTTTTGTTTTACATTGTAGAGTCTTCCATTAAGCCCCATGTGGGCACCAGACCACTTGCATTTTTCTGAGGCCACTGATGACACCCTTCTAGTCCAAGTGGCCCAGGTAACTCCCTGAGTCACCTCACACTAAGACTGGCCCTGCTAGCAACCAATGTTAGCAACTATTATGGATGTGTCACAGAAAGACTGGCACCATTATCCCTGGGGAATGGAAATCTAAGTGTGTCCCCCTCCTGCACTGTTCTAACATACTTATACACAAACACAGAGACCTAGCCTAACACACATTCACTCATTCTAACAAACTCACTTTCTCTAACACACACTCACTCTTAAACATGGTATGAGCTGCCATGCTACTTAAATGACCACACTGAGCACCACTTCCAAAAAGAATTATGACTCCCAAGCCAGCATGCCCCTGAATTTCACCTTTAGAGTGTAATTGTAAAATAATTTAAACGCGTATGGGTCAGAGATAGAATTCTTGGACTATGGTTGCCTGGCAATAGGAATTTATTTAGTTCTGCAGGGGATTGATTAAGAGGTAAAATGTGTATGATGCACCTGTATGAATAAATTTGGCCTGAATCATCCAAATGAATTACTTATCCTTTGTCAAATAGAGGAAAGTACATATTTATATACTAATTTGTTTGTGGAACACATTTACTGAAATATCAACACAGGTGAAAAAATCAGTTTGCTCAAACCACAAATTAAATCAAACTCACTCATAAATACAAAGTGAATTCAGCCAATGTAAAAGCTGCCACCAAAATGACCTTGTCTGACGATAATCCAAGAGTATGTTTAAGAAATTGAACATTTAATGAATCAGTTGCACTGCATCCAAAATGTTGAGGTAATCAAGTCAAGTCAAGAATAAAATCCAGCAAAAAGTTTATTAGAATTCAAAATGTACAAATCCATAGAATGAATTTCCAGCATAGATGGCCCTACCACATAGGCGTATGAAACAGTTTTTTGACTCCTCATTGATTTTGTTCAAGAAAAAACTGGTCAAGCTTTTTGGGCTTGTACAAGACTTCAGAAGAAGAGTGTTACCGGTAGCTGGGGTGCCTAACAATGCCTCTATTCTTACTTTATTAGGGGCAAGGATCTGCCTTAGGACCCTACTATGCAGTGGGCATGTCTGGCTTTGATTAGTTGGGTCAGGATCTAACTTGGCTTAGATGCCACCACAGCTGGTCTGTTGACATATAGACACAATTATGGATTATACACATATGACATGAAATCCCTTTCACTTTCCTGCTCTCATTTTTGCTTTTTGTCATGGCACTAGATCTGTTTGTTAGAAGGCTTCATAGATCTAAGGATATCAATGGTATTAATATTCATGGAAATGAAATAAAGGCTGTTACATTTGCTGATGACATGCTTTATACGTTCACCAAGAGTCCTTTTTCCCTTTGGTTAAACTCTTGGATCGCTTCCAGAGTATATCAGGTCTCTGTATTAACTATGGGAAACCTGAATCATTACTTTTAAATGCTCCTGAAAATTTCCAGGAACAACTAAATTCCCTGTTTAAGTGGTGCCAGCACTCTGTAAAAAATGTAGGCAGTATTCTACCTGCCAGGGTGTCTAACTTTTAACCCTTCTTGGATAAAATTAACCTTCCACTGTCCTACATAGGTCACATACAGTCAATAAAAATGGTACTTTTTCCTCCAATTGCATATAAGTTACAGATGATGCAGATTTTGCTTTCTAATGGTATGGTTAAGTAGTTCAATAAAAGTCACAAAACTTATTTAAAGAGGTGGTAAACCCAAGATTAGCCGAGTGAAACTGACCCATAGTAAAGAGAATTCAGTCTCCCCAACATTAAATGGTTCAATATTGTCAGCCAACTTTGGTTTACTAGGAATTGGATAGCTCATACTTCTAAATATACAGACTGGGAGCAGAATCAAAGTTCTGTTCCTTATAGCACACCTTTTTACTTCATGCCAGACCCTCCCAGATCCCTCAGC
Source organism: Spea hammondii (assembly GCA_029215755.1). Taxonomy (NCBI): domain Eukaryota; kingdom Metazoa; phylum Chordata; class Amphibia; order Anura; family Pelobatidae; genus Spea; species Spea hammondii. The sequence goes on along the minus strand of JARDYJ010000002.1, from coordinate 14,646,983 downwards.
ATTTCGTGTCCAACCCAGGGGCGTACCTAGAGTATTTGGCACCTGGGGCGGATCCTGTATGTGCCCCCCCCCACACACACACTTTAAAACTGCATAGCTTCTACCATTATATACCGGCGCAGACACTGAAGGTGGTACAGCATAACACTTACTGTTATCATTATATACTGAGGCAGACATTGACGGTGGTACAGCATAACACCTATCACTATATACTGAGGCAGACATTGACGGTTGTACAGCATAACACCTACCACTATATACTGAGGCAGACAATGACGGTGGTACAACATAACACCTATCACTATATACTGAGGCACACATTGACGGTGGTACAGCGTAATCCCTATCACTATACATTGAGCCAGACATTGACAATAGTGCAGCATAACTCCTATCACTATATACTAAGCCAAACATTGATGTGGAGTAGTCCTACCACTTCATTAGTAGTAGGGATGCACCGAAACGAATTCTGGACTGAAGCCGAAAATGCAGCATTTACCTGGCCGAAACCGAATATGACCCCCCCACACCATAAAAAGAAAATCTAACACTTTTATTTAAAGTAAGTAACACACCAAAATAGGACAAAACAATTAAATAACATTATTTATATATGATTGTTAACAGCAATCACATTCCTATCATGCCCAGGCATACCCAGATTCCAGGATGTACTCGCAGACTTGGCATGATAGGAGTATGACTGCCCTATCTACCCCTTCTCACTCCCTTTTGTCCTACCTACCCCTTCTCACTCCTTTCTCCCTATCTACCCCCTATCCCCCGTCTCACTCCCTTCTCCCTATCTACCCCCTCCTAACTATCTACCCTCTCCCCCTTTGAAGTTCACTTACCTTTCAGGAGTCCTGCGGTGGGGGTGCAAGGCCTCTGTCTCCCAGCTCTGCCACTGTATGGAACAGTATAGAGTGATGGGAGTTATGATGTACTAGAGCATAATTATATAATGAAAAATACATTGGAAATGGTGCAGCATAACACCGATCACTCTCACACACTTACCAATCCGCACATATACCAATCCACACATATACCAATCCACACACATACCAATCCACACACACACCAATCCACACACACACCAATCCAGACATACACCAATCCACACATACTAATCCACACATATACCAATCCACACATATACCAATCCACACATATACCAATCCACACACATACCAATCCACACACATACCAATCCACACATACACCAATCCAGACATATACCAATCCAGACATATACCAATCCACACATATACTAATCCACACATACCAATCCACATATATACCAATGCACACATATACCAATCCACACATATACCAATCCACACATATACCAATCCACACATACCAATCCACACATACCAATCCACACATACTAATCCACACATACCAATCCACACATACTAATCCACACATACCAATCCACACATATACCAATCCACTCTCACTCACTGAATGCTTTCCTACCTTTCCTCTTTTCTCCTTACAGCTTCTATTCCTCCTCTTCGCTCCTCTTCTTCAGTTCTTCTGTCTTCTTTCGGTTCAGTGGGCGCGGTTTCAGTGTTGTGCGCCGGGATCTGACAACAAAACCCGGCGCACAGCAGCTATTGCCGCGCGGATCGCAAGGGAGCGATATCGGAGGTCTTTAACAGACCTCCGGCTCCCTTGAGTGATTTTAAGCCGGGTTCAAGGGTTGAACCCGGCTTAAAATCCCTCAAGGGAGCCGGAGGTCTGTTAAAGACCTCCAATACCGCTCCCTTGCGAGCCTGCTCCTCCAGCGGCGGACATTACTGTCCGTCTCTGGAGGGGTGCCGGGTGCCGGCAAGTTGGCACCCACCTGATGAGCGGCACCCGGTGCGAACCGCCCCCCCCGCCCCCCGGTAGGTACGCTACTGGTCCAACCATCTAGTGCGTGCAACAACTAAGGAGTACATATGTCTCGCCTTTTCTTCCATTAGTCCATAATTCCAAAACGCTAACGAAGATCCAAGATTCCTGGATTGGGTGGGCCCTTAGGTTGCAGGGCCATTTAGTATCTCCTCACAAAAAAAGCAGATTTCTCTTGCAAACCTCAAAGCGAAATATGAGTTCACGGAAAAACATATGTGATGGTATCTGTAGGCAGCCCCCCTTGTACACCCATTAAGACACCAAGCAGCAGGTATCTGCTCTTCTTGACTGTAGACTATATGAAGCTTAAAAGTGAAGTGGTCTTGTAGAGTTTAGACATCCCAAATGTGGAGATCAAAATATTACACTACAATTTCACCCGTAGACTCAAACATACATCTTACTCCTGTTTTGTTTTTTTTTTGATTGAAAAGTTTTTTATTGACATCCAGGCACAGCATACGACAGAATATGCAAAAAAAAATCATACAGGTCAGAGTAAAGTGGCGCCCAGACATCATTTCTTTTTTTTTTGTTCGTGTGATAACGATGTGCAAGTAGCAGAAACATCAGCAGTCATCAACATAGGTAACATTGAACAAGTGCATACAAAAAGTAATATCGACATCACTAATGTTGCGGAAAGTCACAGGCCTCAGCAAGATAAGGTGGTAATGAGGAGACAAATAGGAGAAAAAAGGCCCATAGACAGCGACACCCAGGACCATGCCCGGGAAACAAGAGCACCTTACTCCTGTTTTAAGGAACTACTCAGATGTAACTCACCCAAGGCAGACTTACTGCATGATCTCTGGACTTGTCCCAAAACTCGATAATTTTGGATATCCCTCAAAAACTATTGTAAGAGTGTTATAAAATTTGAGCTGGATATTACCACGCTGGATTTTATCGTAGGTTCTTACGCTCTGCCTGCAAAATCCCCTAGACGCCTTTTGTTTGACTTTGTAATACTACTAGCAGTGAAATGTATTCTGCTGCACTGGTTAAATCCAAACCCTCCTTCCTTGAAGTAGTGGAAAAATAAGGTATTTTATCCAGGTTGAATGGACTAATTCATTAGTCGATAAAGAAAGAGACAGAGATACGTTTTTTCTACATGGGAACCATTTATTAACACTTAGGATAAGAAAGCTAAGAGGTAAAGTGTTTTAAATACACTGACTGGCGATTAGGGCTCTCCATAACTCCTCACTACGAAAGGATCTGGTATGTGACCGCTGGTTGAGGGCCGAAACCCAGACATACTGCGGAGAATTTCCCGCTTTTTCCATAAATTATATTTTTCTTACAAACTAAAGAAAACATTTGTCTGAATCATTTTTGGTCCTGTGGACAAGTCATTAGTTATGTGATTTATGCTATGTCATTGACATCATTGATTCAAAATCCAAAGAATAGGATTAGCAATATGAATTTGGGGTTTTAAAATGGAATAAAACATCAGGAAATAAAACTCTAATAGCTGCTGGCAATGTTTGCTGTATGGTCACCCTACCCTTATATTCACAGTACGGTTACAGTACTTCTTAGATGAAAATTACAATTTAAACCATTTTGAAGAAAATAAATAAGAAAAGTTTGACGCAGCTACAACAATTTTGGAGACGATATTGGATTGGTATCTATAAAACCATAACAACTTCAATAAAACAAATTACTGAAATGGGTGCGCAGCTGTGAAAATTACAAGGGAAAGGTGAATTGAAATAGTCATAGAAATGTATTGTTCTCAAAATATGGAGTTTTTCGTGTTTGTCCACCACAAATCAAAGAAAATGGAAAATTGAAAAATATTGTAGAATTCTACATATGACATTTATGGTTACGGTGGTAAAAAAACGTGAGCCACAATGTTCAAAAAACATTTTGGGAAGAATTTTGGTTTCAAATAAAGTAATGTTGAGCTCATATGAACATGACAAGATGATGTTTGAAGATGAGAAACATCTCTGTAATAAGTTTCTAATTTCATATCCTATGTCAAATTTAGCTGATGATTGCACACTTTCCAAACTAAAGGGAGTGAAAGCCTTGGTTCCACCATTTTAATTATTTTATTTAAAGTTTCTTTTTGAACCTCCTTCATTAGCACACCTCAGCACTAAAACCCACCTATCCATTCAATCTTTTATCATTTTTAAGTTATTCAGATTTATAGATGATAGCCCGGGCATGTTATGAAAATGTTCCTTTGGTCTACCTTGCCCCAACCGTGACAGTCCACAGCCATCTCATTGTGCTTCTAGATACTTTTAGCAAAAAAGTACATAGCAAAAGCAATTTATATTCATACTTCCTTGAAAACACAAAAACACTTAATACTTTGTAGCACCCTCCACAAACATTTGCTGATTGCTGCATTACAGATCGAGGCTCCTTCTAGTTGTACTGAGATGTATTTCAATTCATTATTTCAATTAGAGAAACTTGTCAGTCATTACCTTTCGTAATACTTAAATATTAATACTCTGTCCATTCTGAGACACTTTTTTAAAAAGGTAGTTATCCACTAAATACTGTATGTCATTTTAATATTGAAAGGCTTTGGTGCGCAACACATTTTATTTATGTTTATGAGGGTCGTTACCTTCAAACTTTTTAGAGGGTCACTTTTTTCTGACTCCAATTGTAGAGGTGGGAAGTAGTTAATTACGCTCTAGAAAGTATACCAACTTAACAACTGTGCTTTATCGGAGCTGAGGTCCTGGGCTGAGAAGAACCACATTAATATTAATAGGTATTTATGATGAACTGCCAACCACAGCTAATTATATGGTGCTTAAGTGTACTATGAGGGTAAATAATATATTTTCTAGCCTCCGGTAGAGTAACAAACTGAAAGAAAACAAGTCAATTGCGGCCTATTCTACTCTTTATTGTAGCAATAAAATTTTGTACGGAAACACAATAATACTCTTTAACCAGTGCTAAATAAATTATTGTACATATTCATTTGTAATCTCAGTATGTACATTTGTACAGACAGACCAAACGGTGTTTATAAATGGTAAACCTGAAATATCTGTTTTAAGTGTTATTAACTAAGTAAATTAAATAAAACTAAACTCTGGCTATTTAGGAATCTTCCTTGTTAGTCTGCATTTATGAGAAGAAAAAAAGATCAAGTCTACGTCCTAAACAGGTAGATCTAATCTATTTTTTTTCGATTTTAGCTGTTGTTTCTGGAGAATAAAATCATATGAACTTTTCATAAAGACTCCACTGCCCAGAGATAGATAAATAGTTATGATTAGACTTGGGCACCAGGGGGCTCTTCGTGTTCGTCTTCGTGCTCGTCTTCGGGGGGGAAAAAATCTTCGTATTCCGTGAATTTTCGCTTGTTCCTGTCTTCTCTTCGGGCGAATATTCGTGGACATTCTTCATGTTCGTTTTTTCTTCGTTTTCCCGGTTAAGGGGTAAATACGGGGTTAACGCAGCTCTGGCACCAGGAGTTTAAATGTCCGTATGAGCAACTCTATTGGTCGTCAGCAGGGGGCTGATCTGCCATTGGTTGATGGCAGACGAGCCCCCTGCTGGCGACCAATAGGGTCGCTCGTACAGACTGTTAAACTCCTGGTGCCGTAACTTACCCGGCACATCCCACTGGTCTCCCTTCCTGTTCAATTAGTTAAATGTCCGTACGAGCGACCAATAAAGTCGCTCGTACGGACATTTAACTAATTGAACAGGGAGGGAGACCAGTGGGATGTGCCGGGTAAGTTGCAGCATTGGGGTTTTAAAAGTCTGTACGAGCGACTCTGTTGGTCCCCCTTAACCCTTTAAAAAAAAGTTAACCCCTAATAAAAGTTAACCCCAATGCTGCAACTTACCCTGCAGATCCCACTGGCCTCCCTGTTCTATCAGTTAAATGTCGGTACGAGCGACCAATAAAGTCGCTTGTACGGACATTTAACTGATAGAACACAGAGACTAGTGGGATCTGCCGGCTGGGTAAGTTGCAGCATTGGGGTTAACTTTTATTAGGGGTTAACTTTTTTTTAAAGGGTTAAGGGGCCGTGCGAGTGAGCCTATTGGTCGCTTGCACGGCCCTTTAAACTAAGGATTTCCGCTCCCGTTATATAACGCAGCATCGAAGGGGTTAACAGGAGCGGAAATCCCTAGGTTCGCTGTCAGGGGTTACAACTTACAAAGGCCGTGTGAGTGAGCCTATTGGTCACCTGCAGGGTCTTCCTCTGGCATCAACCAATTGGTTGATGCCAGAGGAGGTCCCTGTAGGCGACCAATAGGCTCATTCGCACTTCCCTGTAACCCGTGACGGCGAACCTGTGGATTTCCACTTCCGGGAACTGCCGCGATGCCGCGAAGACAAGGTAAGTTAGAAGGGGGGGAAGAATGGTAGACGAAGACGAAGTCGATCACGAAGATCTTCGTGGTGTGAGTCTTCGTCTTCGCCTACGTTTTACCGCCGCTGTCTTCTCTTCGGCGTGTCTTCGGAACGAACACTTCGTGTTCGTTTCCATGTTCGCCCGAAGACGAATGCACAAGTCTAGTTTTGATAGCTAGAGCTTCTGTGTCAAAACTAGAGTGTTCAAAGGTATGGTTCTTGTTAGAGCTCTGCGCAGGACTGCTTTTTTAATCCCGCCCACTCCCGCTGATTTTTTGTCCAATCCCGCCCGCTCCCGCAATGTGGGTGTTCCACTCCCGCCCGCTCCTGCAACATGTGTGCCCAATCCCGCCCGCTCCCGCCACAAATGTGGCCATTCACGCCCACCTCCTTACCTGAACTGCAGATTTCTTACGCTGTCCTGCAAGGCTGCCTTCGAGTTGCTCCCTCATAGAGCCTCTTCTCTTGCTCTGCCCAGGAACACAGCGGAGTCACGGGAAATTACGTCACATCACGTGACTCCGCTTTGTTCCTGGGCGGAGCAAGAGAAGAGACACTGTAAGGGAGCAGCGCGAAGGCAGCCTTGCGGGACTGCGCGGGATTACCGGGATCCGCAGGTACAGTGTCTGACCGCCCGCTCCCGCCCGCAGCACCAGCAAGACTACCCACGCTGGCAAGTGTTTTGACGGGTCCCGGTGGACCCGCCTCCCAATGCAGTCCTCTAGTTCTTGTTATATAATAGTTTTAACCCAAATGAGTGATTTACTGCATCCTATGTAACATGGACCCTTTGGATTCCAGTGCTCTACCAGTTGATATGTCCATTTTGGTGCATCAGATGACTTAGAGGTGGCATGACAGAACAGAAGCCAGTGGGGACAAATGTGAGCTGCATACTGCAACGCACCAGTACTTTCATGACCCCTACTTCCCACAGTTGACCTTTGTGCCTGAAGCTCTGCTTAAGTCCTGCATTTGGACACCAATTTGCATGCACCTTTATCAAAAATTATATCAGTACATATGGACTGGTTTGCATAATTTATGATGATCATACTGTACATCAGAGAGCAACGCATACATAGGCTCCTGGTGTAGCTTGTATATTTTTAATTGATAAAAATGTATTAAGGGTAACCCTCCAGAAACACATTTAACATTCAAAGCAGACCAAAAGGTACACTGTTGCATTGTTCACGATCGATTTAAGCATCATAGATTGTTCCTGCTCCAACATTGATTGTGTATTTTTCTACAAGATAGATAAAGTACCTCATGTCTGCAAACTCCACAAGAACGCCATCCCCACCGGGCATTGAAAATGGGTCGTGGATGGGTATTCCAGCATGATAATGACCCAAAACACACGGTCAAGGCAACAAAGGAGTGGCTCAAGAAGAAGCACATTAAGGTCCTGGAGTGGCCTAGCCAGTCTCCAGACATTAATCCCATAGAAAATCTGTGGAGGGAGCTGAAGGTTCGAGTTCCCAAACGTCAGCCTGGAAACCTTAATGACTTGTAGAGGATCTGCGAAGAGGAGTGGGACAAAATCCTTCCTGATATGTGTGCAAACCTGGTGGCCAACTACAAGAAACGTCTGACCTCTGTGATTGCCAACAAGGGTTTTGCCACCTTTGCAAAGTGTTCAAATACCGTATTTGCTCGATTATAAGACGACCCCCCCCAAATCTGAATATTAATTTAGGAAAAAAAAAGAAAAAGCCTGAATATAAGACGACCCTATAGGAAAAAAGTTTTACCAGTAAAAGTTAATTCATGTAAACTATGTGAACAATTGTTTGTTAATAAAAGCTATGATTGAGAAAAATATTTTGTTTTTATTTCCTTTTTTTACAACCTGCCCCCCCAGTTATGCACATCTGCCCCCAGGCTTTCCACTCTGCCGCAGAAATGCCTTATACCCCCTATATGCCACTGTGCCCCATGATATGCCTTTTAACCCTCTAAATGCCACTGTGCCCCATGATACGCCTTTTAACCCTCTATATGCCACTGTGCCCCATGATATGCCTTTTGACCTCATATGTGCCACTCTGCCTCCAGAATTGCCTTATACCCCTATATGCCACTCTGGCATTTAGGGGGTTAAAAGGCATATTATGGGGGAGAGTAGCATATAGGGAGGTATAAGGCATGTCAGGAGGCAGAGTGGCGTATAGAGGGTTAAAAGGCATTTCTGGAGGCAGAGTGGCATTTAGGGGGTTAAAAGACATTTCACAGAGCACTCTGCCTCCAGAAATGCCTTATGCCCCCCGTTTAACACTCCCTCCCCCTCCCTCCTCCAAACTTACCGGTGCTTCTGAGTCCCCGGTGCTTAGTCCGGGCAGCGCGTAGAGCTCTACATGCTGCCCGGACTAAGCACCGGGGACTCAGAAGCACCGGTAAGTTGGGAATAACACAGGAGGATCCAGGTCCCCTGCATCTGAGTCCCCGGTGCTTAGTCCGCGCAGCGTGTAGAGCTCTACGCAATTCGCGTAGAGCTCTACACGCTGCCCAGACTAAGAACCGGGGACCCGGATGCACCGGTAAGTTGGGGGGGGCATAACACAGGAGGATCCAGGTCCTCTGCATCGCTGCAGGGATCTGGATCTTAGTCTCATAATCAGACTTATTTGAGGTCTGATTATAAGACGACCCCGATTATAAGACGAGGGGTATTTTTCGGAGCATTTGCTCTGGAAAAAACCTCGTCTTATAATCGAGCAAATACGGTACTTAATTCACTGAGTAAAATGCAAATGCGTTGAAATGCGCTTGTTTTGTTGTTATTCTGTCTCTCACTGTTCCAATAAACCTACCATTAAAATGATAGACTGATCATGTCTTTGTCAGTGGGTAAGCGTAATAAATCAGCAGGGAAGCAAATAATTTTTTTCTTCACTGTAGGTACCTCTGTCTTCCTTGTGGTGTTAAATTATCCCAAATCATTCCCTTATAGATGTTCTTAACATGGTATGTTTCAATTTGAATGTTATCATCAAAATGCATAACATTGTTTTTATCATTGCTAATAACTGCCCAGTAACCGTTTCAAACCTGATTTCACCACCTCTCTTTTCATACAAAAATCATTATCTAGATTTATTTAACACCTTGTAACAACAATATATTTCTCAGTGTTATTTATATTCACAGAGTTTTCTAGTAAGCATTTTATGAAAAATGAATATAGCTAGGGTACAGTACTCTGATGAGAATCTGTTTCAACATATCTTTAATGTCCTTTTTATTAGTTATCCATCTAAACAGTATAATGTATTGCTAAACGATTATTGGAGATCGACAGTGTAATTTATCTTTTGCAGAGTAAGGTAGACATTGTGGTTCTAAAGATCAAATAAACTGAAATGCTTAAAGCTAGATAATGTACTGATTGAATATCCTAAATGTGCAAATGATTCTTTAAACATAGTTTCATTTAGATATTCTAGCAACAGTATTCTGTTTCTCAAACTGTATCATGCATTTCAAAATAGGTTAATGTAGCCTCTTATCTATAAATGAAAAGGATGAAAGAGGACACTTCTGATGCATTATGGTCTCTAAACAAAAAATATTTAATCTGATGTTAAAACGGCTGTATGTCAAGTTGCAGTCTGGGCATGGAATAAGAAGTTTATGTAAAGTATTTTGAATGAATGATGCAGGGAATGTTAGGCAGGAAGAAAAAATGGATCATTGTGATATTAATGAGCCTGTATAATGTTAGTCTGTTTGTTTTTCTGTATTGCTGTTATATAATTTTAAAAAAAGTAAACCTAAGCATTTTCAAATTAATATATATTTTATGATGTTACTGGAGATAAAAACTCTATATCCAGTGCATCATTTAGTCACTTCTCCCACTTACTGTCCACACCCACCAATATAAAATGTCATCTTTCCTTAATCTATATCACCTATTCCCATCTTTATTTCCAGGATTTGTGCTGCACCTACTTTTGGGGTATGGTCTGCCCTGGGTGCCACTCATCAGGGGGTGCCACCCTGCCGGCATCAGGTGTGCACCCCCTCCAGTGACAGACTATAATATCTGCCTCTAGAGAAGCAGGCTCGGTTGGGGCGATCAAAGATCTCCCTCTAACCGGTTTAAAATCAATCTAGTGACCGGGAGGTTTGTTAACACAAACTTCTGATCCTGCTCCCTTGCAATGTACGCCGGCAACTGATGCTATGTTGGGATTTGATCTCATATCCCGGCGCACAACACTGAATCCACTCCCACCATCATCTGTGCCCACCGTACCTGAAGGAGACAGAATAACAAAAGCCAAGAGGAAGGTAGAAGAGGGGGTGGAGGAGGAAAAGTGAATGTAACAGAGGAAAGGTAGGGAGACATGGAGAGAGAGAAAGAGAGAGAGAGAAAGTATTAGTAAGCATGTAAGAGTGATGGGATTTATGCTGGCAATGTCTCAGTTAAGGTGACCACTTAGGCCATGTTTTCCAGGATATGTTTATGTTCCAGTATATGTTTTTCATATTGATGATCAGCACAGATAAAGTGCTGCCCTGCAGTAAGTGGGATCATGGAATGGGACCAATTAGTCAATTATACATCATCCATACTGCAGGGCAGCACTATATCTTGTCTGGTCAGCAATATGTAAAAATTGTATGTGTCCTGGCAAACATGGATGATGTGATCACCCTAGTCTCAGTATATAATGATAGCAGTTATCCTGTACCACCATCAATGTCTGCCTCAGTATATAATAATAGCAGTTATGCTGTACCACCGTCAATGTCTGGCTCAGTATATAGTGATAGGATTTATGCTGTACCACTGTCAATGTCTGCCTCAGTATATAGTGATAGGATTTATGCTGTACCACCGTCAAGCCGTCTGCCTCAGTATATAATGATATGTTAGGCTGTACCATTGTCAATGTCTACCTCCGTATATAATGGTAGCAGTTATGCTGTACTACCTTCAGCAATATCTGTCTCAGTTTATAATGATAGCAGTTGTTCTGTACCACCCTCGATGTCTGTCTCAGTATGTAATGATAGCAGTTATGCAGTTTTAAAGTGGGTTACTCAAGTAAAGTCAACTGGTGGGACAGCAGAAGATCAATAAAAAGTAGTAAAGTTTATTTCAACCTTATTAAAAATTGAAGCACAGCGCGGATAGTTATAATGATAAGCAATACAGTCTCAGTGCCTCGTCCTTAAAAGGACTTAATTATAGACTAAACTGGATGGTTAGTCTATGATTTAGTCCTTTTAATGCGTTAGTATTTTTGCATTTTGTGTGTCCAATCTGTGCTTCAATTTTTTTTAGTAGCATGAAATAAACTTTACTACTTTTTTGATCATCCACGGTCCATCCTGTTTACATTCTTTGAATGTGGGATGCATCTGTTTTTATGTTTTATTAGTGTTCACTAAAAACCCATCTTTTAATAAAATAAAAATAAAATTTATCCTCATAGATAGCATTCTGAAGAGATATGTTTTAAAGACTTGTGCATTCAGACTTGTACGAATTTCGTTAAAATTTAAACACATTTTGTTAAATTTGTTCATTCGTTAGAATGACTGAAAACCATGAAAGGACAATCCCTCCACCGCTTAGAGGAATGGGGGAGAGGTAGTTTGTGTGAGTACAGAGGCTCCATCGGGTTGTGGAAGTACTCTGAAAAGGAGAGAATAATGCCGGTGGATCAGCGTTGCTGGAGAAGCAGAGAAAGGGAGCATTGGGAGAATTTTTACCTTATTGTAATAATGCTACAGAATCTGCTCACAGCAAAGTTAAATTCAAGCTAAAGCCAGGTTAAATTTCTCTGTAGTATAAATATATGGAAAATAGAAAGTAAATCTCACACAAGACAAAATTAGAAAATGCTGTGTCTCAGAATCTTCAAATCAGGGTTATTCTCATCCCGACACCAGTTATAGGGTCAGCCCTAGGATTTCCAAAGGAAACTGTCTCTTTTGTCCCCAATGCGCTGCATCGTACAATCAAACAGAACTACTACTGGTGTCACCAACGCCTAAGAGTACCTGTGAGATAAGAAAACTGTAGGAATGATGTATGATGCCTTGTTTCAACTTTTCACATCTTAAGTATTAAAAAAAATCTTAATAGTCTAAAACATCCTCAATTCAATGATACAAGATAAAAAGCCAGAGATGCAGGGCCTTTGAATATCTAAGCCTTTCAAGTGAATATTCTGGAGTTCCAAACAGGGCACCCTTTGAGTTTTTAATAAGTGGTATTATCAATCCTTTCAGAATTAGAAATGCATTCTAGATCCTATCAATGTGTGTGTCACTGTCCTATAAATGGTCATCTTCCCAACCCGATCTACAAGATTTGCATTTTATCATAGCTGCTACTATGGAATACATAATTGTTTCTTCCTCTTGTATGAAGGTAGTTTAATTACAGTATTACAATTAAATACTTTTTTTCTGAATGATAAATGTCACAAAGGCTGAGCTTACTGATGATACATTGGAAGGTTCTACAATGCATTAATCATGTTTAGTGCTTCTGCTCAAACTCCTAATGGATTAATAAAATTCTTGCCAAATCAGCAGTGTTATTGGCTAGCAGTTAGTCTGCTGGAATTGTATGGCAATACGATACTTCCAGAAAAATTAAAGAAATACTTTGTTAGTATTGCCAAAAATACTTACCGTGATGGCCATTAGGATGGTGGGATGGGAATATTTGGTACTTTACCATTCCTAACAAACTTCAACCTGGGAACAGTCCTGGACACCTAGGAACAAACACAACTGCCCAGTAATTACAAAAAACACATGAATCAAATTAAAAAAGGCTTTGTTGCGTTAGCAGTGAGTACAGTAAAGTAGATACAACCTAAAGAAGAAAAATCTGAGGTCTGGAAACATTGACTCCATATCTTCTGTGCTGGCCCAATACAGGTATACGGTTATATCCATTTTCTTCATTCTTGTGGCATAGGTAGAGAATGAAGAAATCATTGATTAATATGACTAATCGCATGTAGTATTCAGGGGAATCAGACCGTATAGTCAGAGGCGGTGGTAGTTCACATACCAAATTTGAACTGAAATCAAAATAAAAAGAAATCATGAATGATAACTAGCTGTTAAAAGGGAAATAAAATACCAATGTTTACACTGTACCTAAACGTAACCCTACAAACCCAGCACTCTAGAACAGCAGTATAAAGTTGAACGGTGAAAGAAAAACAGTCGGCTTATTTGATTGCTGTCAACTGACTCAGTCGAATCACCTCTAGTTGATAAACTACTTGTCAATATGTTTTAAAAATATGCTTTGATGCTATATATTTTAAGGGATAGTGTTATGAGCAACAATGCATTATCATATTATTATATTACGTTTTGCTGTAGATTTGGGTTTAAAAGCAGTCAACTGAAGGATATGTCGGTATAAAGCAATTCTGCAAGAGAAAAAAAAGTATCGCTTTATTCTTCTAACAGCAACCAATTTGGTTGTTGAATTTTTAATGGCAGCGCTGAACAGGATAGTTTATCACTCTGTTCACTTGTAGCTGAGCATGTCTGGCTGGTGATTCACTGCACTGCAGCATAACGTAGCTGCGCTGCCTATCAATGCCCAATGGACTTATACTCAATCAAGTGTTTGGAAATTCCGGACAACTTAAAAGCGGTTGACCTTTATTTGATTCCACTTAAAATGAATCAGAGCAAAGTTTTACAGGAGAAATCTGGAGAAGTTACTCCTTATGCGCAAATGTGTGGTCGTACGTATTTTGTGTTGTGCGGCACCCCATGCAGCACCTCCCATTGGCAAGGGAACTGCACCTTTTGCCTGCGATTTTACAAATGCAAAGTGTTTATAAAATGTCAATCTTCACTTGTAGCGGAGTGCGCCATCCACACATTGAGGAATGATAGGTCAACCTTAGTATTCTGCATACAATTATTGTTAGATACTGGTGGGCAGGCCAGCAACCCTAAAGGATGTCAGTGTCTCATGCCAGATAGAACCATAGATAGAAAAGGATATCTTTGATTTAAAACTGGTTAACTTTTTAAAAAAGTATACCTTTTTATAGTAGCTGATGCTCAAATGTGGGAACTTTATGGCTCTGGCCACCCAGAGCCCCCCTTGCGGGATGCGGGCAGGAAGTCCCGCTGATGTCAGAACGTCATTCCTGCAACATGGAGCTTTCTGGTGGCAACCTGTTGACCAGGAGAAGTGCTGCTCATGCTATGCATCAACTCTAGTAATTTATGACTGGAATTTCCACTGGAAATATTTTGCTTTGCAGAAAACTGCTAGTTGAGATTCATAAAGAAACAATTTCATGGCAGATAAGAACCATTCTGACCATTTTTCATCATGTAAAGGATTAGCCGTTGGTCTCGTCTTAGATTCAGTAGCAATATGCTTATCCCATGCATGTTTAAATTCCCTAATTGTATTGACTTCTCATTTTCTCATAAGAAGCCAACTTACAAACAGAAATAGGCCCGTAGACCAGTGTCCGTGGCAAGGTTTGTGAAGGTCCATAAAACATAACCAAACTGTCCACCACAGACTACTGAATAACAGCTGATGGTTGGCCATGTTTAATCTGTCACTTTCCTAAACTCTACTTTTTACAGTCCTGATCACTATATAAAACTATTTAATGACATTTACAGATTAAAAGAAGCAATGCACATGAATTCCAAAAACCCTTCTAAGTGTATACCATGAAAGCAGTCATCTTAGTCTGGTGTTCTCAGTTACAATAGGAAGCTACTGTTGAATTGTTTTGCTGCTGTACACCGATGTACTATTAGTTATATAATTAGTTGTATAATTATCATAATTTATGATCATTTGTTGTATATGATATATTCAGGGTTTTCGCATACATTTTTCTTTTTTCCATTATTCAATTATTGTAAAAAAAACCCCTGTTCTTGTGAGACACAAAAAAAACACTCAGTGTGACTCCTTTTCATGCCTTTTTTGGTTCAGATAAGATGCTGACATTTAATGATTTTGAAGAATAGATTTCACTTTATACCGGTATCATGTATGAATCAGCAAACACCTACATAATGCTTGTGTACAAAATAAACAAGCTCCTTTACAAAGTATATAAAACATCTCTTACGAAAGAAGCAAACAAAAATCAATTGTGAGAGGTTCAATATCGCTGCCAAAAGGGCTCTCAAAACACAATACAAGCGTCAACATGCTTTATCCAAGGCCAAAGTTATTTCATCTATCATGGCACAGTAGCAGACACATTGAGTTCTAGAGGGGCAATTATATAATTCAATTATAATGGAACACAGAAACATAGAACTTGACGATAGATAAGAGCCATTCAACCATTCTAGTTTGCCCGTTTGCTGTAAAGACCGTATTTGGTCCTTGCTCATGTCTAATATCAAGGATAGCCTTTTGCTTATCCATAGCATGTTTAATGTCCCTCACTATAGCAGCCCCTACAACTCCTTCTAGGAAGATGTTCCACTTACTGTAGAAGTTGAAGTCCGCAAAGCTGTTTTTAAACCCAAACCACTCACGAGCATTAACACCAATTAATGCTCATTGAATCGAGCCCCTTAAGTATGGAATCATGGGAAAGTTCCCATGCTGACCTCTAAAAAACTCAAGCATGGTAGACACCCTATCCACACATTCAACTAGCTTGATGCTGCTTGATGTTATCCTCCTACTTAAGAAAATTATATTTTAAAATGTAAATAAACCCTATGAATTCATATAAAGTTTATTTTTTTTAATTATCCTGTATAATAAGATAACGTGTTAAACCAGAAGGTGATAAATGTTTTTTAGATAAACTGTAATTTTCAGCAAAATGTGTTCATGCTATTATTTGTAAAGAAACGATTAAGCTTTCAGCTTGCATTATCATTTAACTTTCATAACCTGATATTGTATTAATCATGATTTGACATAAAAACGTATCCTCTTCTACGCGATCTGCATTCTAAATGAATGGAATTACAATTTAATGAAAACACTTGAGTGCTTGTGTGACCTTGCAAAACCTTTCAGGGACAAATGTATATTCCAGACATGTATTATAGGTTTCCTCCATCAGCAAAAAAAAAGGACTATGGTGCTGCAACATATCCTGGCCTCTGTTGACCTGGGACAAACACAGGGAATCGTCCATGGCAAATCAGAGCTGGGGTGTACAGGGTTTGAAGATGGTGCAATGGCGAATAGGTGGAACACAGTGGATATAAAAAAGGTAGAGTGGGACAATGTGCAGATGGAAAGTGCTACTGTTTACCCACCACCACTCTGCCACACCACTAGATGGGATTCTAAAGCAATTTATGTGTCTCCCGAACACATTCAAACAATTACAGCATAGACAAGACATATTTTAAGCTCTTTTTTTCATTCAAAGGTTTGTTCGTATATGTTAGTGCATTGTGTTAGCATGTGTGTGTCAGTATATGGTGTTAGTGGTGCGAAGGCAATGATGGAGAAGTGTATGTATGTATGTATAAGTGTATGATGTGAGAGGGAGTTTGTTCTAGAGAGAGTTTGCGATAAGTGGTCCTCTCCTCTGTGGCTGGCTTTACGCATGAACGTGCATATGCCACCTGTGTACTGTTCTTTAAGGCCTTGACAACTTCAGTTGTTCAGCTTCAGGAACCCACTGCTAGTCAGCACTCTGTTGTCCCAGTCCTGTACCAACCCCAGTTTCCTGGGTCCTGCACAAGCTCCCAGCTCTTGTTTCCCCAGCTCCCTGTCCCACTCGAGCTGCTATTCCGTTCTGACTAAAGATTTTTTGTCCAACTATGCTTGTGGTTCTGCCCTGTTGTACCTCGCCTGGACTGATTAACCTGTTGCTGACTCCAGCTTGTCTGGTTACCCTTGCTGAACCCAGACTTGCTTCCCAACTATGCATCACAGTCTTCTACCCCGTATTTCAGACTGGTTAACCTGTTTTGTCCTCAGTCTGACATCTGTTCCAGTCACCTCAGTGTGTTGCAGTACCATTCCATCTGTCTTCAGCACAAGTTTCCAGCTTTCTGGAGCTCTGCACATTTTACCTGTCTGTGCTCCCTGCCTAGCCCCACAGAGGAGGTCCCAGCTTCCCAAAGCATACTATCACTTCTGTAGGAATTCACAGGGCAACTCCTTGGATGAGGTTCCAATCCCTCAAACATAGGTAGGTTCTCTGCACACTTCACACACTTATAAAGTAGTGTGAATATCTCTTCCTTTTTTGGATCCCTTAAACATTTACCATAAACTATTGCTAAAATGATTATAGTCTAGTGAGTCTTCTCATGAGCTCCAATGATCGCAGAAGACTCACATGGAAGGATGCCTTGGGTTTAGAATTTGGCTGGCACCTTGTCTGAGGAAGAACAATATGAAGTGTCTCTTTCTGTAGAAATGTTTTCCAAAAATTCAGATACCTGCGTTGACAAAGGTATTGGTTCAAGGAGCAGAAAACCTAATATGGCTGTCTGCTATAAAGCATGTAGGGAAATATTTCTGCTCCCTGTAAACATGTTGGATTATATACTGTCAACTCTGTGTGCAAATTGCATGTATATACCACTACAAATATTTAGCGAGGGCTTACCTTTTGTTACTCTTACTATTTGGCTTGGCATGTATGACAAAATAATGAGGAGAAAAACCTTTTTTCTGCATTTTTACCATATTGTGATTGGAAACATGGCTTGCCATAAATTGTGAATACCTTACCTTGTCTTGAAATAAATAAATGCCATAATACTCAAAGGGTTAAGGCAAACTTGAGAATGTTTTTGGCACTTCTCTATTGTTGGTAATTTAGGCTCAAGTATAAAGCCGTAGAGTAAGAGATCATTACTATTTAAACAGTGACTGTTAATTTATCTGCTTCATCTAGGAGAGCAATGTGCTCCAGCATTTGTCTTCAAAGGACGCTATATAAGGCAGAAACTAATAAAATACAGTTTGGGACTTTTTATAAAGAAATTGATGACAAAAGTGTTGTTCTAAATCCCAGTCCTCTTGAATTAACCATATGTAATGTAAGGGTTCTCTTGAAAAAAGAAATCTATTCAAATTATAATGACATAATCAATATATTATAGTCACATCTTTCCAACATTTTAAATGGTCGGGGAGCGAGGCTTTTGTTCCAGGGGATATAGACTGAGAGTTTATGTGACACTTACCCAGATTGAATAAATACATTCCATTTGTTAAGCATCTATGTGACAAGTGATTGAAATTAATCATATTAGAGCAAAAAGTTGTTTAACCAGCTAGCACTGAGCTCCAGCCTTCCCCTCTTAATGCTGGATTAATACTTTCTTGAGGTGCTCTTCACACATACACACACGCACACACGCACACACGCACATATATATATACAAGTGGGTCAGATCACCTCACCTCCATCCTAAGTACTAATCTTCCTGTGCCAATTGAATATTAAAGGTTAGATATTACAAGGCAGACTATCGGTCTATTTACTAATCAAGTTAAAGGGTTAAGTTGACTAATATAACGGAATTTGCATTCAATAGCATGCCACACCTTAACTGGCAATTAGATTATATAGTAAATGTGAATGTAATGACTTTGAGCACCTTAAGTTAAAAAGAAAGAGAAAAGACCAATTCATACTTGGGTTGAAGATGAGGATACAATGGCTATAATTACCTCATATGGCGCTATAATGGCTCATAAGAAGGGCTTGCTTGGCCAGTTTGTTCAGCAGAGAAGTGGTATTATAAATATACCAACAGTGGGTTTGTATCTCAACCAGCAATAAGAAGGTTGATGGGTTTGTCACAAGAAAACACAAAAACCCCCAAAATAACAAATTTGTGTGTTGTTTTGGTTAACTGTGTCCCGGCATCTAGGGCGTGAATGCTCTGGGAGAGCATTTGGTGGTATTTCAGTGGGAGGTTCCTGGCTGGTGGGGCTTGGAGCCTCCGGTCTGTCGTTGGAAATGCAGGTATATGCTCCCCTGTGTTGGTGGTACTTGGATAGTCTGTTAATTATTTATGTTATTTATTGGTGTTCAGTTTTTGGTAGTCATTGTCCTTTTGGTTTAGGTTGCGTGGCAATGGCTAGGTTGCATTAATATATTGGCTGTCTCCTTTTTAACCCCACTATTAGGTATGTAAATTGATTGGGGGGCCTGGGCATCAAAGGTACATGAGTCGTTGTATTTCTGCCGTATCTGGAGTAGCAGTGGTTACCTGTCTATGCCAGATAGCGATGGCTAAATGAACAAGCATGCATTCTTTACACGTGTGTGCAATACCGGTAAATAAATACCGGTAGCTGGGATGTCTTTACGGCCACCATAATTATTTTACACGCACATGTATTTTGTGTGCATGTGTATATCCATCCAAGAGTGTGCGCTTCTTTACTCCACTGCCATCAAATCTATGATGCTCTATGATGATATTTTGAGACCTAACAACATCCCCGGGAAGACATTCATAAAGGGTGAAGCGTAGTTATCACTTATCAATATCAACACTTTGTTTTTAGCCATAATTATTTGCCCCTTCAAAGAAACACAATATTGATACAGTAAAAATATGTTTTTAATGCTTGGCTCCTTCCTCAGAACTCAAGCCAACTTCCTAGTAAGTTGCCAAAATCAGGACTTTCCGTGCCAAGAAAACTGTGCAGTCTCTGTTCTTGCAATATAATATATATTAATTGCATATTGCATGGATATCTACATTTATATCTGTTATTTTTTTCACGCACATCAAGCAAAATGTCTTATTTTTCTTTCATAGCCTCTTAAATACTGGAAATAGCAAACAATTAATATTGTATGTGTTTCATATAGGTCCGTTGACCCTGTATATACTAGCTAAAATAATTAATTCCTGTATTATGTGTTAGATGCACTTAATGTAATTTTAACTGGTAGGTAATTTTTAGTAAAAAAAAAATAAATATTATCATATATACAATCACCTTTTGTGCAGCTGGTATATCTTATCATTTATTTGGTATATTAGGATACTGAACATCTAAGTTTATTGGAGCTAATTATTGAGTTTGAAATCTTAGAACTTTACTGCTATTAAAGTGTACATAATGATTGTCCACATCCATATGTATGTATTTCAGGTTATTAAATAAATATAATTCATGCTGACAAGAAAACATTACAACGTATAGATATATGTCTGATTGGGTAGGTTTGAGATGTGGAAACTCTAAGATTTTTATATGGAATATTAATTTTCCTTGACAAATTAGACAAAGCTGTCCATAACTTTTATTGCATACAGGATAACTGCATAAAAGGAACTTGCTACACAACACGATACGACAGACTGCAAGCTCTTTAGAAAAGCTTACTATCTGAGTGCATAAATATGTATAATTTCATATGTGGTTGTTATGGTACCTTGCACGTTAAAAAATCTGGTTTAATCATGTCCTTCACGTTATTACAGAGAACTACAACACCATCTCCCTGTGCAATCAGCAGCCATCGTCCTAATCAAGTCATCTGAACGTCCAACAACCTCTGCAGATCATCCGGACCCTATCAGCTCATGCCCCTCCAAGTAGTCCTCTCCTACTGCCCCCCCAACCACTAGATTGTAAGCTCTGTCGAGCAGGGCCCTCTTCTCCTTTTGTAACAGTTTATTACTGCGTGTGATTTTAAATTATTCCACTAATTGTAACAGCGCTACGGAATCTGCTAGCACCATATAAATAAATGTAATGTAATGCAATATGCCTAATGTCCCTTTGTCTACCTGTCCGTGAGATGACCCATTCATGTTGCCATTTAACATGGGCAACAACATTAATAACATCCACATAATTGAAGAGGTATATAATAATGCAACAAGACACAAACGAGTACACCCTCACAAACTGTACTTCCCTAAGTGATCAGGAGCCCACCCTGGTGTGTTTTTCTAGTTCCCTAGCGTAATGGTGGTGCACATAAATGTTGGGCCTGATTTCTGTTGAATCCTGGCAGCAGGCCTCACCAACAAGTCTCTTTGCTGCGCTATTCAGACTCATTCTTCCTCCAAAATCAAACCTGGTACCTCAGTCCAGCCTGGAAAGTAAGATCCTATTGGTTGGGAAACATGTCATTCAGCAAAAAGGAAGCTGAGCAGGACATGATATGTGGTCTGTTTCCATGGTAACAAGAGGTATTGAAATTCCAGGGTTAGCACAAGCTTCCATGTATGTAGTCGGTATGTCCTCCCCCAGCCTCCGTCTATAGGACCTGTCAAAACTTCTAAATCAAGTTGGTGTCAAATTCCAATTTCCAGCCATGTTCACATTAGCTCCAAGACATTTCAATTCGGCAAAATAATTCTTGTGTTTGATTTGCCATGAAACAAGATGCCTCTTTTTGGATCAAATGTGTTGGTGGTGTCTCTTAGAAATTGAAAAATGTTACCTACCAGGATGATTGCTTTAAAATATTGTGCAGTCTTTTGATATGTCTTGGATGCAGTCTTTTGATATGTCTTGGAATCAGTCATCACATTGAATCATAAGTCCATAATTTAATGGAAAAGGACCTACTCACCAGCATCAACATCTCAATACATGTATATATATCTATATATAGTGTTTACATATACCGTATTTCCCCATGTATAAGACGCACCTTTTTTAAAAAATTTGGGGTCTTTCTGCTTCCCAGTCCCTCCCTGCCATCACACTGGCGATTGGCCCCACCACTTTTCTTATAGCGTCCACATGGCTCAGAAACTCATCTAACACTAAATAAAAAAATAATATTTGGGCTGCTGAAAGTTAGGGGAGGTGGGGTTAATTTAGGGGCAGTTATGGTTAATGGGGTATTTAGGGTTAATTTAGGGGCAGTTATGGTTGATGGGGTCTTAAGGGTTAATTTAGGGGCAGTTATGGTTCATTTTAATTCAGGAACTAAATGTGTTGCTATCCACATCCACTCTCACTCACGCTCTCACTCTGATTAAGGAGAATTTTGTTCTGAACCTAGAAAATTATTATTAACAAATCAGTGTTTAGATAAAATATTTTTTATATTTTTCACCTTGTTTTTTTTTGTTACTCTTACTCCTGAAACACTTTTGGGGATATACTGTATATAATGATATGGACCATATCTTAAACTTTGTACTAGAATCATCTTTTATATAAAAGAGATACTGTATATGAAGAAGTAGACGTTTTGAAAGTTTCCCAAATGGAATCAATACCCGTTTTCCCCCCACCAAAATACATTTGTAGTATTTAATGAAATAATGTGACAAAAGAAACACACACATCTAGGTTTGGAAACCAAAGAATGCTTTTTTTTTATTTAGCTTTCTTTACAATTTAGCAAAAATCCCTTTTTCTCAGCTTAGAGAATATATATTATAACGCTTTAATACAAGGACTCTGTAGGATATTGTAATGAACTCCTTTAACAGAAACAGTACATGTTGTGTTTTGTACCTATTCAGGACTTGGCAGTGTGTCAATCACAGTAATCATGTAAACTGCTTTCATTATTACACATATTCAGCTTTCCATCTATAGTGCTGTCCCTTTCTGTTCAATAGTCCATAACTCTGCGAGAATCTCTCTTAAAGCCAAACTTCCTGCAGTTAGGTAATTAGAGATTTCGGTGGCAGACTTGTGGTTACATGTATAATTTATCTTCTATTCTGTTGAAACTAACTGGTCAGTATTTAGAAACAGGAAAAAAAAATAGAACCTCTTAATTCACCGCAAGATTACATAGCAGAATAAAAACATAATGAAACCTTATTAAAGTTTCCTTATTAAAGAATATGAGTAAAAGATTTGTAAAGCATTGATTGTCTTCTGGGAAGCTGACTAAGTGCAGAGATAAAATGATGCATTTGGGAAATCTGGTTGCGTTGAAATCTTTCAAGCGATGATTGTACGCAATTTTCAGTCCAACTTCCATGGCACAAATTAAGCTCATAGTCCTCTTCAATAGGCAGTAGATGTTGATACTAAAATAAAGATAATAAAAAAAACGTCATTCACTCCATATTAACCTTAATAAAACTCTTGTTTTATATTTATACAAATATATTCATACTTATATAATTCTTAGAGGCTTATTTACTAAAATGAGAGTTTATGGGTGATTTTGCAGGTGATTTCTGGTTTGACTTTACTGTACATTATCAAATGGCAACCCTGATAAGGTTGAGCTGGTTCTACATAAAGTAGAGTTCAGCTCTAAAAAAAAGTCATGCAGGAGAAGCTCGCTGAGGTTTGTACCTCATAGAGAACCTTAAACATTCTATGTAATATTATGATTTTTTGTTGCTTGGGAGTTATGAAGATTCAAAGTGCTTGGTCAGGGCATTTTGGGCATTCACCCAACCATCCTCCAGTTATACATGAGACGCTGCAAACACTTCATCAGAGCAGCCAGACGTAGGAAACTGGAAATATTCTGTGCTTGGCAGAGAAATCAGGTAATGGGAAGCGCAAATAAGTTATAAAAATGTCTTAAAAATGCTGGTCACAGCTTTTAGCACAGCTAGATCCATTAATTAAACCCATGAATAGCAAATGTCTGGCAATCTGTGTAATGGTTTGGCTATAGTTTAAACATTAACGTCATAGAAGCTGAGATCAGTGGCAGCCTGTGGCAATGCTTGCATTAATTAACCTACAAAGTTCTCTCCTTCATGCCACCACACTTACAAAGCCTTTCTGAATCAATCAACAACACAAATTTTACAATAGATACGAGCTAATATAATGAGCACAATAATCCTGCAGCTTTTGAGAACAGGACGTTAAGATTCCTTGGCTGCATAGGATACACATAAGGTGGATTTCTAACACGTATGTATTGCTTATGCTTATTTTAAAACCTAAAAAACATTAGATTTTTCTACTGTATGATAGAATTGAGGAACTCTTGAATGTCTTTGTGATACTGCCTGTAGTTACAAGTTTAGAATTAGTAGTTTAATTTGTATCAACTCACATTTTACTGCTATTATAGCTATATTTTTTTATATTACATTATTATTGTTACACTATCATTAACAACGTTTTATAGAATGCATGAATATATATTTCTTGGGCATTATTTAAAGTCTACTTACTTGAGCTGGAATTCAGGCTTCCATATCCTAGACCTCCTCCAAAACTGCTTCCAAATCCTCCAAAACCAAGGCCTCCACCTCCTCCAAGGCTTACTCCGCCTCCTAGACCTCCTCCCAGGCCACCTCCAAGACCTCCTCCCAGGCCACCTCCTAGACCTCCTCCCAGGCCACCACCTAGACCTCCTCCCAGGCCACCACCTAGACCTCCTCCCAGGCCGCCTCCAAAACCTCCACCCAGGCCGCCTCCAAGTCCAGCTCCTCCTCCACCAACAGAAGATTTGGACATCTGCACGGTGATACCACTTCCAGTGTTGAGTCTGTAACAACAAACAGGAGGTCAATTTCAGACAAATCAAAATTAGCCCAAAGATATGACTAGGAAACGATGTTCAGGTGCATTTAATACTTTGACCATGATAACCAAGTAAACTGCTTACAGACGTTTGTATGTACCATCTGCTGAGTCATATATAGTATACAATAATGCGTGATAACATTGTTACACAACAGGCAGACCTTTAAAAAAACCAAAAAAACAATCTGCCCATTTTGAGTTAGGATTAAGGAGAAAAGTTAATAAAAAATGTCTCCTAAAACACATTTCCTAAAAAGGTGCTCCTTGGATTTTTACAATACCACATTTGGTCCATCTAACATTTTCTTCTGCCATAAAGACCTCAAAGATATAAAGATCTCGCCTGATTGGCTCCCTGAGCAGTAGAAATAATGGCGCTCTGTGCTTTGTATCCCATACTTCGGCTCACATCAAAGTTGGAAGGTGTGGAGTAAAAATATTTATGTTATGATAGAAGTCAGGAACCTCGCTTTAAAAGCTCATAAGTAGAAAGGAATATGAATTTTCACTAAATAGAAACCTTGTTTAATTTTCCTTGAGAATCTCCCCTTTTTGTGCTGCGTTCTGTGATCATTATTTGATATGTATTTGGGAACTATAATGGAGGCTGTATTGATCTATGCTGGATCATCCCTTTGATTTGTCCTCACAAAGCCGTACAAAACCACGAGGAGGCCTTGAGCCAACTGAGATTAAATGGAAAGTCCTCCCAACAGTCACAGTAACATAGAGGGTATAAAGTTAAAATGAAAAAAGGTTCTATAAGCCTTTGAAGGCCAGTAGTCTGGACTGCAACGTAGTCTGCAATGGGTTTAAAACCCTGGAACAAAACATAGATACATAGATAGATAGATTGATCGATAGATAACACATTTATACAACATATATGTCCTAATAGCATTGTATTTCCTAAGCTACCATTTGTCATGATTTCGTGGCCACGGCATAATATTAAACACAGTGGAGAACATAATAGCTAGTTACAAACCAGATGATTAAAGAACCCTTCAAATAAACTTATTATCAAAAGGTCTGACTATTTTTGAGGAAAGACAAATTTCTTCTATATTTATATTTATGTGTGTTTGCCCGCATATGCGTGTTTATGAATATCTTAACACGTAATATTGTATACGCCACTGAAAATAACCCGCATGTAGGTCAGGCTATTGCATAACGCAAGTGATTTATTGATTAAAGCAAGAACGTCTTCCAACCAAAGTAAAAACGTCACCCTTGAGATAATAAACCAGCTACTTGCAATCCAAATATCTTTTTTTCAAATGTTTTATGCGTTCTGAATCCTTAGGAGCCTGACACGCTTTCTGTGCTACATTTCTTTTTTGATCTCTCTTATTTCAGCACCTCTAAGAGGGGGCATCAGGGAATAGCCATATTTATTCTCCTGCATTGGACAATATTGTCAGAACATAAGAATCAGCAAACAGTAGATGCAGCAAAGCACAAAGCTCTGGCTTCTATGTCGTTCTCCGCTCTATTTAGGCAGTAATATTTTACTGGAATACAGCACAGCTATTTTTAGTAACCCATTATCAACTGCGCAATAAAAAACACATTAAAACCGCAGCCTTGTTTGAAGCAGAATGAATTTTGTTGTTTAGAGAAACAAACTAACACATCAGCAATAAACGTATAAACACAATCATGGATTAATTTCCACTTGATACTGATTGGTGTCCTACATCTAGTTAAAAAGAATAGGTTACATTATCCTAAGATGAATCGGATATGTTTGGTTGTTCCCTAATATAACTGGCAATATATGAAGACCCACAAAACTCTCACCATTTTCAGACTTCATCACAGAAGGATAGCTCAAAAAAAGTACTGGGAATAGCGATCAAACCTCACACTAGTATATTTTGGGTCAAGATTTTACATTTTTAAATCTTTAGAACCATCTCAGAAATGACCAATACCATAATTTAGCCACAGCCTAACAGAGTACGTCTCCACATGGATATGGGAATTATTTCTGGCAATTAAAATGAATATTGGAGATTCAGATTAACCACCAATGTTTAATGAAAAAGGGTTAGTTTATTGCAAACCAAAGACTAAATTCCCTTTTCCTTGTCTGGAACCCTTGGCTACATAAATATCCCAGAACAAGAGCCAGATAGTCAACAGTTTCTCAAGAAAGTCTTCTGCGACTGCTGTTCACATATCTCAGATCTTTTGGAAATATCAGCTTTGGAAACTCTATAGTTTAAGGGTAACTGCTCCCCTGACAAACAGATAATACAGTTACTTGGGCTATCATGGCTGTAAAATGTGGGAGAGAAGACTTTCATTGATGCCCAATGTCTTGATGGATCTTTTCTGTTCAATGTTTTTGCTGCTATGGGAGACAAGAACAGCTATACACTAACCGGCTACGACTATCAGAAAGAACATATAAAACTTGTTTCTCTCTCATGCACTTAACTTTCTGTTACAGGAGCATATTCTTTTAGAGAAGCTTAAAACAATTGCTGTCTAATGACAAGAAAAGGAAATTGATGTTACATGAATGGGTAATGAATCATTTCACATCATTAGCATGCTTTATTATATCCAGTAGAACAGATGAATCCGACTGGCTCTGAGCCAATTTGACACAACTGTTTCTTTAACTACATAAAAGGAAAGGCCAAATGTATCCCTTGTGATGTGGAATAAGCAAAATCTGGTGTCAGGTGAGTTAACAGACCTGCTGTTGTAGCCGAGTTAAATGGACAGATTTAGTGCTATACTGCTACACCACTTACAAATTGAACCATTAGCCTCTAGAGTAAGGCATGACCTCCAAAGCAATATAACTGTCAAGGTAAGACAGACTATCCGGGTCATAATCTAATCAATCAACTTTTGATTACCCAGCTTTTTCACTCTACTATATTTTTCAAATGGACTCAAAATCTCTGCTTATTTTTGTGTAGATTTTCTCTCTCCCCTCTAAAACGTTCGCTGTAAATAGTTTAAACTGTTAAAATGTGGTCAAGATTATATATATATATATATATATAAATATATATATATATATAGTTATTTATAACTGAGAATAAAGTTTATAGAATTCCTACTGAACAAATTAAATATTAGCAATTTAGAATATTTTGCTAATATACTACTACTAGTTCTATACTACTACTACTACTAATTACTAGATTTACCAGAAGCTCTCTCACATGCACACGTGATCTTTTAAGGGTAATTATGCTTAATTCTTATTATTATATTATGTAGCCTAATGTTCCCACTGCAGATAAACAATGCTAAAATACTTGTCTTTACAAATTCAAACAGAATTTTCAAAGTTTATCAGCTCATATGTAAAAGGTTATATTATTCCTGTTTCTCCACCATGTAGAACATTTTTTATGGAAAAGTGTTCTGTATAGCTAAATAATTCCTGACATTTAAATAGAACATCAATGATAACATAGCATTAACCAAAATGAAAAATGGCCCTTCAAAATATAATATATTACTCTAGCTTCCAAGGGTAGGGGCTATATATTGACCTTTGTCCAGATTCTCTTAACATTGAATTGTAATTTTTGCATGTAATTGTAAAAAATTCTGAATACAGTGTTAGTGAGCATAGGATATTTACAAAATGGCCACTTTGTCTTCTCTTCAATCTAATATTCCCAAAGTCTGATTAATTGTTCCTCCTTTTTACTGTATATTGTTTTAGCAGATATCTGCAATTTACAATCTGCTACACTAAGTTACTCAGCAAAATGAGCTATCAATCACATGGGCCTATGGAAACAGCCGTTCACAGCAAGGCAGCCTCAACCCTACGTTCAGCTGTGCTTTTTAAACAGAAAGAGAATGCAGTGGAACACATTCGGTACTACCAAAAACACACAATGAATATGTTGGCTTATGTGCATTTTTGGAGGTGATGAGAATGTAAGTCCCTCTCCTGAGATGTTCTCTCTCTCTTTGGTGACCTTCCAAGAGCGCTTCCTCCTATTACCTCTTCCTCTAGTCTCACACAGTCCACTAGGACCCCACTCAGCATCTCTAACTCCCCCTTCCCCTCTCTGACCACCATCTGGTATCCTGCTCTTACTCTGCCCCCTAATCCTTACCATGCCACAGAACAAGCTTGTTCAAAAAACACTAGAAATTCCCCAACAATGTACTACCTAAATTATCTCCTTACCCAACTTGGCTACCACTCTATACAACCCCACACTTGGATCAGCACTCACGAAAATATCTCCAACCACAACCTGTACATTGTAGTTCCCTACTTTACTGCTAAACACCTGCCCACCCAGTCCCTCTGATCACTTGGTCATCTTTGCCTTGATTGTCTCTTTAATATATTCATATGCAATGGACATAGGAAGGGCTGTCCAACATGACAACATGTGAGTAGATGTGTCTAAGTAGTGAGCGAATGGTGGAGATGGTGTTGGGATTTGATAAATGTACACTTTATGCTTTGTGCGTTTATTTTTTAATTATACTTGTGTGACATAAAGATTGTTTACCTTAGCTCTTCACTGTCCATGAGTTTCTTGTAGGCTGTTATTTCAACATCTAATCCCATCTTGACAGCCAAGAGTTCCTGGTATTCTTGGCCATAGTGAGCAATTTGCTATTAGACGGTGGAAGAAGAAGCAAAGTGGTCAATGAACAATGCTACCATATAACAGATAAAATCAATAAAGGCTCAGATAATTCTTGACAACTTCAAAATTGTTTTGAAAAAATATTTACTAGTGGCTGCAGAATCAGTCCTGCCAGAATTCTAACACAGGAGGCATGCATACGGTAAATTCAGTTGCTCATAAATAACACGTTTACTTGAGTGATTAATAGTTAAAAGAAAACAAAAAAGCAACTTAGCGGTATTTCTGCCTTACCTTTCTGATGTCATCTAGTTGAGCCTTGAGGGATACAGCTTGTTCTTGGTATGAATCTGTTTCAGTGCCAGTGCTGCTCTCTGCTTCTGTGACCTGAGTTTCCAACTGAATATTCTGTTGAGAGAAAAATAGATGATCGTGTGCCTTATAAGCATTCTTTATTTGCATGTAAGGAGTCCACAACTACAGTCCACCTATCTGTTACAGTATAATTATAAAGAAAGGTGCCCTTCATCTTGAATAATGTCATTTTGAATCCTTAGCCCATAATGTATAAAGTTACAGGGTTTAGCTAAAGCAGACGCTGCCTTTAAATTATTTTTTTTTTAATGGATTTTTTCACTTTCATGTGAATCAACTTTGCTAGAAGTTTGATTGTGTAGGCCCAAAACTGCCAGCAGATATTGACAGAAAATATACTCTTTAACATATTCTTTTACGAGTAATCAGTAACAGGGAAATTTATAACACAAAAACAAATGGTTCTGTGAAATTCTACCAATGGCCAGCACCGAGGCCGAGCTTCTTCTTGACCACTCACTCCTAGTAAGAGTTATTTTTGGGGAGTGCTTGCAAGAGACACATGGGACATCCATCTGTATAAACAACCCGGAATCTGGAAGGATCCCATGTATGATACTACACGGAGGTAACATGCTTTTATTTGTTACATTCTAGTTTAGTTCAATATGGCTCATACATGCAGACTGTGTGCTGTGTTTATAGATAATCTATAGAAGTGTCTGCTTTTTCTACTAAAATGCTGCCTTATCCTGTGTATAAGCCCTATAACCGATACAATTAACATGTACAGATTATGTGAGCTATTATTGCGTTAGACTAAACCCTTACCAGTGTCTTCACACGTTCAATTTCACGATGAATGGACTCAACCTGATGCTTCAACAGCCTGTATTCTTCCTTGAATGATGTCAGAGCGTGCACTGTGTGTTGCGTTGAACCAGTTACCATAAGGATCTATTCAAATAAAAAAACGGTTTACACGTTCAATGAAATAATCATATATATTAGTTCCTGTCATTGAGGGTTTTAAATTGACTGTAAGCAGATTTGATCAGGAGCCTCCCCACCTTTAGTTCCAGTCTAAACTTGCATTGTTATAAATTAGTTTCTCATCATGCTTCTCCACTTTACAGCACTGTAGTAAAGTGGTAGTTTGGGCTTCCATAGGTAAGCCATGATCACCACCTGCATACATTGGTTTGCTAAATACAAGGGAGAACCCAAGCTTGACACCCAAGAAGCCACCTAGTCAGCCCGTACAGTAGGGTCAGCCCTAGATAGCGCTGACTTAGAAGGTCCTAGATTTTGAGAAGTCACACTAAGCTCAGTTGCTGACAATTACATCATTGGTTAATTAGTCCAGATTGTCATTTACGAAATTAATATACCACTGTTAATGCAATATGATCAAATATAAGCAGAATCGAACAACAGTAAAGTGAGTAATTGAGGTCTCTAGCATGTTAAGCAACTAAACTTTAGCACTTCTGGCATTGCATTATTTCTCCCTGAAGGTGTAATAATATGACAACAAGGTGGCTTTTAAGATGTTTTTTTCCGATTATAGGGAAAAGCATAACTGGGTCACATGACAATTAAGCATGTCCCAGAACATTATGAACAAGGCAGAATTTCACATGATAAAATAATTCTTTCTGGGAAAGGCTTGGGTATGTAACAGTACTAAAAATTATGTTTCTGATGCTGCATTTTTTTACAAGCCAGATAACAGTCTTTACTCAGCCACACTATCATATTAGGGAAAGGGGCTACAAATTAAGGCCCATTCCATATATTCAGGGGCTGCTGGTATCAGGATCATTTTAACCATTATAAAAGATCAAGTGTGCATAAAGATGCGGGTATGTACAATGTGGCATCTGTAAGCAATATGTATTATAGAATTGGTATTAAATGTTAATACATACCTTGCTCTCGGCTGCTGCAAAGGCTTCGTGTTTCGTCTTTGCGACCAGGGATTCATATTGTGCTTTCATTTCCGAGATGGCTGTTGTCAGGTCTACAGCTTGAGCGTAGTTATCGAATGAGATGGAAATGGCAGCCTTTGTTCCAGTTGTAATAATAGTCTGTACCTCTCTGACTTTCTGTAATTGTACAAAAAACAGTAGAAATATATACTTATATAATATATCTATATTAACATTTAAAAGGATGTTTTTTAAGTGCTATCACACATGGGAAGGAGGGAGATATTGAGCACAGATGAGTTCTCGTGATGTAGATTTTAATAATTGTATCTTTCATTCCTTAGCTGGAATAATAACCATACTAGCATACCGAATGTCATAAAAGAATTCTAGCATTTACTCTCTTTCCTCTCCCTTTGCATCATCTCTTTGTCTCTCTCTCTCTCCTTTTGTCTTCGATCTAACTTTTACATCATTGTGTCCTGACATTACATACATAGAAATGGCATCTCAACGTGGGACCTGAAACACCGAGTGGAACAGAGACAAATCACAATGCAGCAAGTCCACCATGATTTGACTTTGGCTCTAAGCCCTGTCCAACATGATCGACAGTTCCCACTTCGGCGTGCCTTTTATATGCACAGAGATAAGCTCAAAGGATAGCAAGTTTAAAAAAAATAACTGCTTTTCACCAACCATTAAATACAGTGTGGTATCAATGAGGAAAATAAGGTTTGATTTCTTTTTTTCAAATAAACTTCCTTTATCTGCTGGCCTTCAGTGGGTGTTCGCCTTTGAAATGTCACAACATGTTCAATAAGCTCACTTTTCAAGGGAAACTACTTGGGCGACTGAGAAAGCTCAGTTCTTGTTGTATGGCAAACAATGCAAGCATGGAAAC
This sequence comes from Spea hammondii, assembly GCA_029215755.1. Taxonomy (NCBI): domain Eukaryota; kingdom Metazoa; phylum Chordata; class Amphibia; order Anura; family Pelobatidae; genus Spea; species Spea hammondii. The sequence goes on along the minus strand of JARDYJ010000002.1, from coordinate 14,614,528 downwards.
CTAGGTATTTGCTTTCCTTAGCCATGGTTTAATTTCTTATGATGTACCAAATAATATTAGTGTCCAGCAAAAGGTCAGGAAAGCTGTGGAACTGGGCAAGGCAGTCATAAAACTGGGTGTAGCAGTGGGTATGTCAAAACTGAGCCAGATTAAACCTTTTAATCCCTTTTTCAATTAAAAATTGTTTTTCAATGATGATCCCACTGGTAGGGCCTAACTAATGGGAAATCAATGTGTTAGCCAACTGTATTATTTTTATATTTAAGTATGTTACATCTTTATTATTTTTTACTTCTAGATGTGTGTATGGCTTTACTTACAGCCTCATATAATTGTTTGGAAAGAGTAATCTGATCCTCAATTCCAGTCAGTTTTGTCTGCAGGTCAAAGATGGTCAAGTACAAGTGATCCACATCCTGCATGAATAAAAAAAAAAGTATATTAGTATTATTCTCATCGTTTATTTATAGGGTGGCAAGAATATATGCAGCACGTTACATTTTGCAAGGGGAATAACTTAAAGTGACACTCAACGCTTAAATTAAATCAATTCTATGCATTTGGAAACACAAATAAACCAAAAATAAAGAAAGGTAACATTACATTGAGTTATAAGAAACATACATACATACACAAATTCTTTAAAATACTTAATACTCATATAGTGTATATTGTCTATTATCTTTTAAGAACTCATTCATCAAGGCTGTACACCATAATGGTCACTTATCAGCCACTGCAGATATCGGACACTAGGCGGTGCTGCAGAGCCAACAGGAAAAAAGTGTAACTAACTATGTTACCCATTTAATGCTGATGCATATGACACTTTAATGCTGTACAAGTTTGTGTAATGGCCACTTATGGATAATGTATGCATGTAAGTTAAGGAAATATGTATTCTGTGTGTATAATACCTACTACAGAGGCACACATAAACATACTGAAAGTGTGCATACATAATATATACTTTCATGTCATTATGACTATAACATTTAGCTAGTGGCCATAGGTTGTGTAGTCAGATCACTTAATTCACCTGTCCTTGTTTTTTTAAATACATTTCCCATCTGTTTGGTACCTAAATTGAATGCTAACACTAATTATCAAGGAAACTGTATATCAGAGGCATCCAACTTAGTAGTCAAGAACCCTCATTCAGAAGTATGGGAATTTTTTAATTAATGTGTAACCAAATCAAGAGCATACTGTTTAAAATTGTTATTTAACTAAAACAACATTTGTTCTTGTTTTCCAACTGGTGAAGTTTGACCCTTAGCCTTTTCTGATTAAAAGCCAATTAGACTGACCTCTTTAAGGGTAGACCATTCTGCCTCCAGGCTCTTTGTGACTGAACTGTCCTCCTCATATCTGCAGACAAAGTTACACACTTCAAGTTAGATTGCCATTACCTCTGGGAAATTAAACTGCAAGGTGCATAAGGAAAACAAATTTATCATCCTAATGTTGTCATAACTGGAATATCACATGATGACCTTGTTACATGTTTATTGATGAACTGTATCTGACTGTAAAATCAATCCTAAAAGCTTGAAGCCTCTTTAAAGTCAGATAAATCGCTTCAGATGTTTTAATTAAACACAGATGTATCCACTAGTATTGTTTCTTATTATTACTGAATTATTGTTTTGGCCTGCGATACATAGGTTGTGGCTTCACAAATTCAAAATGAGATCATCACATGTTCTGTTTATCATAAACTCACTACCATTAGTGCCAGATGAGTGTATTACTTACTTTACTTGCACTTCTTCAATAATCTGCTTGTAGTGGTCGATTTCTGCAAGGATTGTGGTTTTGGTTTGAGTTAAAGTCTCAATCTGTGCCTTGTAACCTGCTACAGCAGTGGTTGTGACTACTGAGGAGTTAGCAGGTCCATTTGGGTCACTTCTGTTGAACACCGAGATCTGGGCTTTAAGAATTGTATTTTGTTGCTCCAAACTTCGGACCTTTGAATTAGTAAAAATACATCGAATTAGTAAAATTCTGAACTGATTAAACACACATTGTTATGTGTATGTATTACATTGGCTGGTGCACACATTGAACACTATAACCATTTAAATAACTTTTGTTTTATATATATTAAATATGAAGATCTGAAATCAATACATATGTCATATTACAAAGGATCCTTGGAGAATGCTTTAGAAACAAGTTACCAGTTACTTTTTAGGGTGGAAGTAGTTCTTAAAATTGTAAAATTTGTTGCCCAATCCTTATTGTCTGATTTAGAAAATTCTGCAACTTCATTCTCCAAATAATATTCCAGTTGGCTATTTTACCCTGTATAGATGTCACTAGTCTGGAACTAAAAGGGTTAATGAGATTACGTCACAAAGACGGATCCTTGGTTGTTAATTACGTGCATTACTGCAGTATTAATGTATGAGGATGAAGTATCCTAAAACAGAATGTAGTTTATTTAACCAGACTGCATCTGTCTTTAGACACATTCACAGATGTCACATGTTTTGTATCCAGGTATTCAGTTTCTAAGAATTCATTGGAAAACATAATCAGTGTAGTTGTAGTTTCAACTCCTAATTGGAGTCACCATTGAAGTAACATTTATATCAGCATTTGTTTTTGTTTCATGATACACATCAATGAATAATAAGATTTCTATCGGTATTTTTGTTTCATACACCCCATTTAATAGGAAACGTCTTAGTATCTTAGTTTCCCCAAACAACATCAATATAATAGGCTTTAAGATTACTAAAATGGGAAAATGTGTACACTTCACACAAATCTACTCCATATGAGACATTCAGCACTGAATTTTGGTATGATAGAACACTACATTGCTACAAGACTTACCGCTGACAAAATATTTAATAAAACAAAAACCCCTTGTTTCCAGAAAATGAAAATCTAGCAAGTTTTAAGGAATATCACTTTGATGTAACTATATTTAAACCAAAAATGAGTCCGAAACAATTGGGAGTAAAGGGTTTCAGCAGCCACTGAGGTGCCGTCAGATGCTTACCTTGTCAATGAAGGTAGCAAACTTGTTGTTCAGCAGCTGGAGTTCCTCCTTTTCCTTCAGGCGGGTGACTTGGACAGTGTCCACAGAGGGCAGAGATGGGTCAATTGAGGGGATGTCAGGTAGACCAGAACCACCTGGTCCTCCAACAAGTCCCGACTTGAGACCAAACACAATGGATGGAGTAAAACCATAGCTACCAATCTTGAATCCTCTACCACCCAAGCGGCCTTTCAGGACTCCTACAGCACCACCAAGTCTGCCACCTGCAGCACCTGCTCCTAACCCAAAACCTGCCCCTACTCCACCTCCAAATCCTGCCCCACCGCCAAATGCAGCGCTTCTGAAACCAGCGCCTAGGCCACCTCTGAAGCTACCTGCTCCACCATAGGCAACTGCTCTAGAGAGCCCAACACCTCCAAATCCACCTCCAAGTCCACCTCCAGAACCACCTCCATAGCCACCTCCATAGCCACCTCCATAGCCACCTCCATAGCCACCTCCAAAGCCACCACCAAACCCGCTGACCCTAACACCCCTGTTTGCAGAGAAGAGTCTGTTCCCTCCATAAGATGCCCCATAGCGCACAGCACCACTGCTGACTTTAATTTGTTTTTCCATCGTCAACCTGAAGTCTCCTGAGATATTAGTGAATCCAAGTCTGAACCTTCAGAGCAAAACTAACTCTGCTGCACCAGCCACTTATATACTTCTGTTGTGAGGTGTGAGGGAGACGCACAAACTCTGCTTCCCATTGGGTAACATGTGTTTTAACATGAATCATCAAAATTCTTCTAGGTTTGCAATCAGACTCACAATCAGTATACAGAGCTGTTGCCCTCGGGGTGCTAATTATGAACTCAGGGGCAGGGGTTACAATCTGCTGAAAGAATCAAGAATATGTTAGTTTACAGTGTCTAAATATAATGTCATTGCCAAAGGCTAGCGTTGGCTTGGATCTGCTTGGAGGCTAGACATTGTTTCAACTTGTATACTCTGTTGAGAACCATCATTCTTTGTGTAATGATCCTTTAGGCTCCTGGCCATCGATATGCAGAAATAGCAATAAAGATAGACTCAGGCTGGGGAAACTTCAAGGATATGATGAAAATTAGCCACGTAGGTGATATTTTTATTATTCACAATTTGAGGCTTACAAAGGTTAAGTCAAATGAGAATGGCTTTTATATTATAGTGTTCTTTTTATTTTAACATTGTATTACATGTTTATCTTTATTAACTATTTTTTATTTTATTGACCATATGTAACATGCATTGAACTGCAGTACACATGGTCAACCTTGCAGGGGAAGCTCTGAGTTCTCAGAAGGGTTTTAAATGGGCACCACTATTTTGTGAGAGTCAGCGTGGCTAGTGTTTTAAAATGCTCCTAGGAGCTTTTGAAGGAGGTCTTTGACTTTTTTTTCAACACTGGCTCAGCTTAGGAGATGATCATTGATCACTTTTTTTGGTCACGGGGGAACTGCCATATTTGAAAGGCATACAGCCTTTAGAAATTGTTCAATACGGTTGCTCCTTGGAATGATCAAATGGGACACCTACATTTTTGTTTTGGTGTTGATGAATGTCTAGATGTCAAGGCATTGCAGCAACAGCAGCTGAACGAAGAAAGTGATAGTTAATCACTTTCTATCCTCGTTAAACCCATTGTATTGTTTACCAAAGGATAAAGAGTCAGGGTGTTTGTCTAGTAGATTGGGCTAAGATAACAGATCTAGAACACACAAATGGCTGATATTCAGCTGCATGAAACTACTATATTATGCTAAAAGCACAACTGTTTTAAAAAAGAAGTGGCACAATACTTTTAAAAGTATATTTTTAATCCAATAGTAGTGATAAGAATACGTGCGATTTCCTTTGTTTTCTGAGGATCTGCACAAATAGCTGATGGCTGTTGAGGACGTTTTTACAAAGGTGGGGGCAGGAAATTGATTATATAATGCTGGCTTTTCCATAGGCTTCCCCTGATCTCAGCTTCCATGAGGTTTACTTTAAACCAAATATCTTTAAAATTTTTATATTAGAAACATAGAAACACAGAAAGTGACGGCAGATAAGAACCTTTCGTCCCATCCAGTCTGCCCAGCCCCTGAATACTTTCCTTAGTCCCTGGCCTTATCCTATATCTAGCTTAGCCTTATGCCTATCCCATGCTTGCTTAAATGCCTTCACTGTATTAACATCTACCACTTCTGCTTGAAGGCTATACCATGCATCCACTACCCTTTCAGTAAAGTAATATTTCCTGATGTTACTGTTAAACCTTAAAACATAATTCATAATTCTAATCAATTAATTTAGTGGAAAGCAGTCCCCTTTAAAGTTAAACTAGTAAAAGTTAGTAATGGCTAGCAAGCATAGGAATAAGTGTCCTCCCTCTGGCACCTGAATGGTTGCAAGTCACCTTTTACATCATGGTTTGAAAGAGCTATACATACATAAAACATATATATACATAAAAGAGATGCATAAGAGTACTTTGTTTAAAAGCACCAACACACTTTGCAGGACTGAACTCATTGTTTTTCAGTGGAAAGTAAGAAAAACTGATTTATGAGCTATATGCTGCTTTGAGTAGCAAGGTATCTGGAGTTCCATTTCATAGCCTTTTACTGTACTGACTCTGCTACAACTGGATCAAAATTCAAATAAAGGAATGTACATTTTCTTTATATTAATAGTTATTGTGGATATTCACTTTACAAAGACAAGGCGCTAAAAATAAGGTTAGATTGACCGGCATTCCCATTGGCTAGAATGGATAATAACTTTAGCAAATATATTTGAATGATTTTACTGGTGCCACATGTTAAGGGCTTTGATGTAGCTCACTGAAAACATGTCCACAGAAGCATAGGCAAGAAAATGTAAGTGAGCCCTTAGGAACTACCAGCATTTATGTATAAAATTGTCTAAAAATATGATATGATCTTTATTTAAGTTAAAATAGTGAACAAACACACTGTTTAATAACACACACAATATTGTATTATTGTTGTCCATATTTAATGCATTGTTTAAACATTCATAATTGGTTGGAAACAGTATGTGAACCTCTGTGCTAATCACTTCAACAAAAGCTATTTGGAGTAAGGAGTTAGCAAACCTGGAGTCTAATCAATTAAATGGGATTGGAGGTTGGTTTAGAGTTACTTTTACATAAAATAAACACTCAAACATTTTGAGTTTGCTGTCTATTATCACGAAGGCTCTGCTGATGTGAACCATACCACAAAAATAAATCTCGGAAGATCTGCAATCAAGAATTGTTGATCTGCATAAAGTTGGAAAGGGTTACAAAGTGATCTCAAAGAGTTTACATATTCATCAGTCCACGGGGTGTTGATTCACAGGAGGAGTATATCATCTTGCCTCTTTATAAGTTAGTGGTAAGACCTCACCTTGAAAATTCAGTGCAATTCTGGGCTCCGTTCCTCTAGTTATGAAATTAGAAAAGGTGCAAACGAGGGCCACAAAATGAATAAGGGGATTGGAAGACCTTAGTTATGAAGAGAGAGTCAAAAAGTTTCACCTATATGCACTAGAAAAACAGCTTCTTAGAAGGGATATTATACCATTATATATGTATGTGCGAGGCCAATATAAAGAGCTCTCCAGTGACTTGTTCATCAACACAAATGTTCAAAGAACCAATGGTCATCCTCAGAAACTGGAAGAGCTAAGAGTTCATAGACAACAAAGGAGGGGATTCTTTACAGTAAGGGCAACACAACAATGGATGACTTAAAAAATGGTCTAGCTTTTTTTATTTTAGAAAAACAGACCATACAGGGTAAATGATAGAAAATAACATTAATTTTTTGGAGCTTCTTAATCCAAGGAGATTGCCTTTTTGTGCCAAGAAGGATTTTTCCCCCTAAGTGGCAAAATCCAAAAAATAGCTTAATTGGGGTAGGAAGGATATGTAGAAAGGTTGAACTTGATAGACTTTCCAACCTATATTGCTATGTTACTGTGTTACTATTAAAGACTATCATTGTTTGTGTGTTATTAGCTTCAGCACATTGTGATGTAGATCAGATCACATTTTATGAATAATTAATGCAGAAAACCAGGTAATTCCAAAGGGTTCATTTACTTGTCACTGTAAATATATATATAGGCAAGGGTACTTTGGGCAAAAAAGGCGGAGCATCCGTGTACACCTTCTGCCACGTTCCTCCATTAGGGGGAGAGTGCCTAGAAGCTAAGAAGTTCACGGGAGGTTATGTCCACGAGGAAGTGGACAAAGAAAGAAGAGAGAAGAAGCAAGAGAAGATGCAGAGCTATGCGGCACAGAGACAGAGACACGGAAGTGATAGTGGAGAAGGTAGGGAGACATCCCAGGAGGGTGTGATGGCGAGAGAGTGTAGATGATGGTATTGCATGATGCATAAGTATCTGCCTGTACTTCCCAGCATTGAGCATCAAGCCAATCCCCAACTCCAGTTTTCAGAAATGCAGCCCCAAATGTGTCAGGATACTCCCCCATGTTTCAATGTTGCCTGCAAACATTCATTCTTGTACCGCTCTCCTGCCCTTCGGTGAACAAACTGCCCTTTCCTACAGCCAAATATTTAAAATTTTGACTCATTCGTCCAGTGCACCTGCTGCCATTTTTGCAACCCAGTTCCTGTGTTTTCTTAAATCATTGAGTCACTTGGCCTTCCATGAAGACCACTTCTGATTAGACTTCTGCAGACTGTATATAGGTGTAAAAGGGTCCCATTCTTTTCTACCAGTGCTGAGATGATGGCACTGCTGGACATCTTCCGATTTGCGAAGGGAAGTAAGCATGAAGTGTCTTTCATCTTCTCCAAGCTTCCTTGGCTGACCACTGTGTACCTAGTAGAACTGTTTCTGTTTTAAAGGAAGGTCACACCAAATATTGATTTTATTTAGATTTTGAATGCCCTATAGTTTTAGCAGTTAATATTTTTTTGTTAAAGTGTCTAATATTTTATACATGACAAGAATCCTTGCTGTGAAGAACAAAATAGGGATTCTTTCTTTCCTGGAAGCAGAAATTTTAATATAAATAAAACTCACTATTGGAAATAGATGATTAATGCTGATAAACAAGCAACTCAAATTACATTTAAGGCACTTATGTAACATGTGATAGTAGCTATTGTCTGGGAATTAATTGTCTTGTTCCACACATCTTTTTATCCAACAAATAATTATTTTCAGTCTATAGTCATGCTTCATTATGTTCAATCAGTTTGAAAATGTATTGTAAAACATCGCTTAGAACAAACCTAAGTACATCAAGAAAGTTGTTTTTTTTACATCTAGCCAGGATTAAACATTTTTCATCTCTTTTGGAATTTGTTTTTCACAAATACCATTTGGATATATTACATGGCAGATAAAAGATATGTGTTCCTGTATATAAATCAGGCCTTAAAATATCCCTCTAGTTATGGCGAAAACCTCACTTGCCCACGCCTTAGTCATGTACTATTCAACTAAAACATTCTTTTTTTTATTATTTTATGTCCGGGAGACACTACATTAAAATCTTTTACATACTATAATTCTGCTGTCAGTCTCAGGCAATACTACTACCACAACTAGCACTCAAAATCCTCACGTTTACCTTCAATTTAACTCCCTGTCCACTTTCAGACACTCTCACATCATGTAGGTTAACTGATTAATTAATTAATTAGTTGTATTTATAAGTTAATTATGATTACCATTCATTATGTATGTTTACTATGTTATTATAGATTTTTTTTTTTAAATCATATTTACTGTCATTACCCTTTCAATGACTTTAAAAACAGGCAATGTATCCCTGCCCTGCAAGACTCCAAACATTACTATTATTTATATATGATTAAAAGTAAAGAATTATTGATTCTTAATATATTTCTCTGTGTATAGATAGGGGTTCTTTGTTAATGTTATAATTAGGACATCCAGCCCATATAATAACTGCTGCAATTCTAACCCCTATAGTTTCTTACATCAAATAATTAAGATGGGTGCTGGGAGCTATATAAAGAACTAATACTGAAATAAATGGACACTAGAGCCACTTTGAAAATAGATCCCAAAATAGCACTCACAGAAACTTAAATATAGGTACATTTAGTAAATACCAACATTCAAATGAGACCAGTATCAGTGTGAATCACCACAAAATTAAATATTAATTATATAAACATGATTATTCCAACACAATCATTAAATACGTACCCAAATCAATAAATATATGAATAAATATAATAAGCAATTTAATGAAATAAATATACAATATATATACAATATACAAAATATACATTTAATGAAATACAAATATCGCACTATTCCATTACAAAAATATATATGTGATTTTTTGCCCTACATATGTGCACCAACATTTTACTTTATAACTTGTTTTCATCCACTGTCTTCCAGCTTCCCAATAAAAATGTGCTTGGTCTTACTACCATAGAACCTATGGAACTTTTTAGGCTTTGCACAAAATGTAATTTGTTAATCTAGACTGCCATGTAAATGAGCGTCTTTATTGGATTACTCAAATCGAATGAATGCACGTCCAGTACGTTCCATTTTACCATAGTTGACTGAACCTGTCATCTTAGAGTAGACCAAGTCTAATAAGCTTTCCTTTCAACTGCAGAATTGCTTCAATTACATAAAAATACAGGTTTGTATAAGCAGTATAATGCCTGCTTAATCAGTGCTCACTGAAGTGACACCGAATGACACAGTTTATCCAGTCAGCATGGAGCAAAATCCAGTCGCTGAATGACAAACATAAAGTAATCATTTTCTCTGAACTGAAAATGTGTTACCAAGGGGACTAAGGTTATTTTCTATTTACTGAAACACACACACATATATATACACACACACACACACTGATCACCCATAACATTATGACCACCTGCCTAATGTTGTGTAGGTCACCCTTTTGCCGCCAAGACAGTCCTGACCCGTCGAGGCATGGACTCTAAAGGTGTGCTGTAGTATCTGCACCAACACGTTAGCAGCGGATCCTTTAAGTCCTGTAAGTTGCGAGGTACGGCCTCTGTGGATGCATCCTGGTGCCGCGTCTTCTCCAGGTAAGCAACGCACCCGGCCATTCACGTGATGTAATAGAAAACGTGATTCCTCAGACCAGGGCGCTTTCTTACTCCGTGGTCCAGTGGGTACAAAAAACAAAAACCATCTGCGCTTCTCACCCTTATAAATTTGGCAACAAATATATAAACATAATATAAATTAGAGGTTTTGGTTATATGATTTGGCCAAAGCATAATTAAGCTCACCCGCCACTTCAAGGCACGCTCTTAATAGGGTGAGAACCTAACTTTATTAGGGTGAGATCGCAGACAGTTTTTGTTTTCTGTATACATTGTACAGCCAATCCACTGTATTTTCCGCATGCTCACACCTGTTTGGTAGGCCTCATTTTACACATTTGTATTATTTGAGCCTGGGACTCTTAGCGCACAGACATTTTTCTTTTCCCTGCTTTTGGCAGGGGACAGGGGTCAGCGCGGGCACCCTGACTGGTCTGCAGCTACGCAGCTCCATACGCAACAAACTGCAATGCACTGTGTGATCCGACACCTTTCTATCAGAACCAGCATTATCTGACGTTGATGGGCGGTCTCGCTGATGTCTGTGGGAGTTCTGCTGAGATGATGCCCAAAAGGGGATTAGGAAGGGCTTTTTTGTCAGGACTTTGGTTGATGAGTAGGGCATTAAATATAGAGTATATATATATATATATACATATATATATATATAATTTCATATTGCCTTTTCGCAAAAATGCATGAAAATCTATCCTGGCAGCCAAAATTATACACTTGAAATAATTTACCCAGGCAGATTTTTTGTTTGACAGTTGAAAATACATAAATAGTCAATCTAATGCACCAATTAATGTCCCTTTAAAAGCATTTTCCAACTTGAATGTTCTTATGGCTAAAATTCATTCTAACACTAAATGGTTTAGTTAATAGTCTGTGTTTCAATTAGATTTACAGTAGATTTTGATTACGGGTTCAGTTCATTATAAACACAACAAAATAAATCTTGTTTATTGAGCATGTCTTACTTCTCCTGTCTGCTTACAAAAATATGTTACTGGCCGCTGTCCTTGTTTGTGTCCTTGTAAGGAATGGTGGTAATAGGTTGCCCATTGTGCATTAGTTAGGTGACTTTATGGGTTGTGAATATTGAAAAATTTAATTAAAAACAATAGAAAGAGTTATATTTCTATTCTTTTGCGTGAAGATACAGATCAATGATATCTGTAAAAGCAAGAACACTCGTAAAAGGCATATGAAACACCAAGAAATGTAGCCCTCAGTGATACATGTGAAAACATTAAATGCTAACATTTTGTGAAATATACAAAATCATTAGCTACACCATCGGTATAATTCATAGCGGCTACTTATGGGGAGAAAAAGGCAAGCATTGTTAATTTGCTCTGTGCTTCAAGATATTTTTTTTTCTCGGCAACACTTTCTTACATGCATTTCAGTTGAACAAAGCTTATCAAGCTGAGTAAGTGCGTGGTAATATTTTATGTCCAGTGGTGAAACGATATATGTCCAGGGCCGGCCCAAGGCAAAATGCTGCCTGGGGCGAATTTTAAAATGCCGCCCCCCCCTTATCTACCCTTCCTCTCCCCCCCCCCTTGTGCTTACCTTTCAGCAGTCCTGCGGCGAATCTCCCTGTTCGGTCTCGGTGCCGGCTTGTAATGCTGAGTGCCGGAAATCTTCCGGCACTCAGCATTACAAGGCGGCACCGAGACCGAACAGGAAGACTCGCCACAGAGGAGAGAGAGAGGGGCGCCGAGCTTGGTAAGCGAAAACCACTCGGCCCTTTCTCTCTTTCGCTTTAAAAAAAAAAAAGTGCTTGCCGCCCCTTCAAAAGTGCCGCCTGGAGCGGTTGCCCCACTCGGCTCCATTGTCGGGCTGGCCCTGTATATGTCCATGAAGGCATGAAGAAGATCAGACTAGGGAAGGAAAACGCTATTGGCACTTTAAGGGCAACAACCACTAAATATTATGCACGCGGCCCCCAACTGAATATGTTGGCCGCCCACTATACTCTTACACTTGCTCAGCATGTGGCCTCTTGAAGCACCAAATCTTCCCACAACCAGCAGCAAAGGTAAGTATCTGGCATTTGCTGCATTTGGATGGCCAGTCCAGTGCTGGGCATTAATATATTGGCCATTCATTCCAGTGAGAAAAGGGCCAGGGTGTCCCAAAAAGTTCAGCACTAGCTATATGATATTCATGGAAGAAAAAGGCAAACGGGAGAGAAGCTGCAATTTGGTGTGCATTCTTGATGTATTTTGCATTTCTCCTAGCTGAAAACATTGGCGGTGATTTTAGAATGTGTCCGAGACAGAAAATTGGGATAAAACAGTGATTGTGGCCATGCATAAGTGATTGTGTGTCCCAATTTTCCAGAATGCATCAGTCACGGCCAAAAAGTAGGTCAGTGATTGAGAACAGCACAAAAACAAGCCATGTAAAGTTGTGCATTTCATGTATAAATATTTGTCAGTATTTTGCATTACAAAAAACCTGACAAAATGAACTGCCACATTTGGAGTAACGGTATTGAATCCGAAACAGATGCGTCTATAAATGCTGCTGATTCCCTTTCTACATATCATTATACCACAAGTATTGTATACAGCTTTACAACAATCAGGTATTTCTGGCACCTTTATGCATCACCCCCTTTCAATGTTTATGGGGGTTCCTTAATAATGCTAGACTATATTGCACGACTCCCCCTGATCAATCAATGCATCCATAAGACTGACTGAGCGTGATCTCAGGACAATATTTTTAGAAGCACCAGGATAGGCCGAAAGGGACTTGGTTGAGAGCAGATCTGTCCGTATTGTCTATGTTTTTCCACACATTTATGTATAAATATAATAAATAACATCAATTAAAATAAATAATTAACAAAACCCATAAAGCTTACCAGGTAAACTAGGAACCACCACATAAGGATGGACACGCCAAGATGCCCAAACCTGAGGCTCCCAGCACCACCTACCTGGAACCTTCAATCAAACCACACACCTGGCTGTGACAGCAGAAATACCCCAACACAATAAACAGGGGGGGAAGGCGGGACAAACAACACAGAGTAAGGTGACTACAAAATGTCCCTCTGCCTCGTGTCACAACCGCTTAAGTAACTACCCCCTACATCCCACCCCCAACTTACCAAAAAATTGGTGCCAAAGCCAGGCGCTACTCGGGATATTAGTCAGGGCCCACTCTGGCCCCCACGGGCATCATTCTGTTTTAGCCTCTACCCCTTCTGCTTGGAGGCGGCTTTATTTACCATATATATCTAAACATTTTGCCCTCTAGAATGAGACCTCTTGTTCTAACATTTTCTCCTCTCAGACTTATCAATGGCCACTTCTATCTACCTTGTCATTCAGAGCCCCCTCCTGTTATCATAACATTCACATTCAGTCACCTACCTTGCTATGGATTAGGATTTATTGATTTATGGAGCTCCATCTTATTCTGTAGCACTGTACAAAAGTCCTGACTCCTACAGGATTTCAGGGTCTTGGTTGGTGAAAAAAATGCAATCAGTGTGTTATATAACTTGTGACCTCATTCCAGAATTTCCATAACAATTGCAAATTAAACAAATTGTTCCAAGCACAACAGGCTGGGACATGTGCCAATATTCAAAATTTCTAACTAAGCACCAGTGGTTATCCATTATTATAGGAAAGATTTGTGTTCGCAAACAGTTTAAAAATATGCAAAATAATAAATTCTTCTTCTCTTTCTCTAATGTAACAATATATTAATTTTAAGAGAGTGCCCACGAAAGCGGCTGCACCAGAGGGGCATATAGGGTGTGGTAGTTGAGTGGATGTGTCTCTTTGGTACAGTTATAGCCTGTAAACCCTATATTATGTGCATCTAAGCTGCAATATGGGCTACCACCTACATGTATGTCATGTGAACTCTATATGTAGGGCCGGACTAGGAATAATGAGGGGGTCCTGGCGACATACGTGGTAACTTTATGGCTCCGGCTACCAGGAGGCCTCCCTTGAGGAAATCCCCCTGATGCCAGTGGGCGGTCTTGCTGATGTCAGTGGGCGGTCTTGCTGATGTCAGTGGGCGGTCTTGCTGTTGTCAGTTTGGGGGGGGACCCGCTGACGTTGCTGGTATGTAAGGGGAAAATGTGCGGACAGTTTTGCGGTGGTGACCCTAGGAACCGAGTTCCTAAGTGGGCCTGGTGCATTATGGCTGATGGCTGGATACAACAGGCAAAATGTTACCTTTTTATACTGACATAGCAACATAGAATCTCCTGAGGAAGCCACAGTGGCGAAACGCGTTGAGGAACTGAGGAACTTTCTTACCAGTATTTATTTATCTTTTAAAATAATTTATTTTATCTTTTTTAATAATTCCAGGACTTTGATACATAATTTTAAATATTTATTTTTTTGGAATATTTATTTGTAATCATGTACATAGATTGTCCCTTATAAATCATCATATACTGGGCTTGGTCCCTTAATAAATTGTGCTACAGACTAACTCTTTGAGGAGAGGGTTTGAGTGGTATAACAAGATCTTCCACCAACCCCCCCATTGTACCTGCACTTTACACTTACCTACAAACCGAACGTTTCATTTGGACACATTGGGAAACATCAGAGGAACCACCCAAAGAACCCAGGAGAATCAGACCGTGGGGCTGCAGATAGACACCAAACAGCAACCACACCTGGATACCCATTGGATTTACATACTGATCTAGTATGTCCACTTAATTGTAAGTGCACCTCACCTCCTCTACTTTCTCTCTGTGAAGATACCATCCCATGTTTTTTCCTTGTTTGTGTTTTTTTTTACATGCAAGCTACATACAGATCCAAAAAGATTTTCTTGAAGGTTCAGAACATCACAGATACATTGTGAGTGTAATGGGAGCTTTTTTGATTAGATACAAAGTGTTACATTGATTTCTACACTATCAAGTTTTTTTGTGTTTTCTTTTATATATATTTTTTTGTGAGCGGTCCATACGAGCGCACCTAAGTGGAATCCATTTGTAAAATTTCAACACCCGAAGTACCCTATTTTTCATACTTGTTACACCATTCACAACTATACGAGCACTGGTTTTCTTGTTTATCTTGACACAGTATACTTACATAGCATACAGCTGGAAATATCCAGGCAGTGGAATGGGGCAATGTCTGCCAGCAGCCCACCATGTTTTTGCCCATAGTACCAGATGGTCCAGTCCGGGTCTCTTTATATGTAGGTACAATAACATGTATTGATAAATCTTTTGCTAATTTGCTTATTTGATTTGGCATATACAAGCAATATAATGTGACCCCCCCACCCCCAATTCCTATTATATCATACTTTGGAATGCATGGTTTGCCTTTGATGTGTCTTGAATATCCACATATCAGTCACTAACGAAAAGTGTATAACATAATAATTTTGCTGTGTTGTGGCCGTATGTGTCTATATAGTTAACTCGCCTCATGGTAAAATATTTGTTTCCCCTAAAATCTGATAAAGCCTGCAAAAATAATCAAGACTTGCCTTTGTACTTTCTTTATTCTACTATGCATAACATTATCATCCCAAATATTGATTCTAACCTTGAGCATAGAACATTTTTAATGAATAAATTAAATTTTTCTTTTGCTTATTTGTTTTGCAATATAGTATAAGATTTTTAATATGTGTATTCTGTAAACCAAATGTTGTGTGTCTTCCCCTTTTTTTCACAATATAATTGCAGCGAAATGCATTGGAAAAAAGACAAAAAGACAAAAAGATAGAGTAAAAGGATGGAACAAAGAATGGAGGGAAGAGAATTTGAATCACTTTTATGGTTGCTGTGTGATAACAAACTGTGTTTATCAGGCATGTCAAAAAGATTGGTCATCAGCCGGTCACTGAAGTGTTTTCTAATTATAGTGTGCCCATGATTGGCTAGTGAATGCCAGCCAATCAGTGAAAACCAACATGGCCTACCGACTCTAAAGACCTTAATTAGTTGTTGGTCTTATCTTAGTTTCAGGATAGCCATATGCCTTTTTTCTCTCACTGTATTACCTTCTACCACTTATCTCCCTACCTCTCAGTAAAATAAAATTTCCTTACGTTAACATCTAAACAGGCCCGGCCCAAGACAAAATGCCTCCCCCCCCATTATCTACCCTTCCTCTCCCTCCCTCCCTGCCGCCCCCCCATTATCTACCCTTCCTCTCCCTCCCTCCCTGCCGCCCTCCCTATTATCTACCCTTACTCCCCCCCCCGTACTTACCTTTCAGCAGTCCTGCGGCAAGTCTCCCTGCTCCCTGAGCGCCGGAAATTACGTCATCTTCCGGCGCTCAGCATTACAAGCCGGCACCGAGACCGAGCTAGAGGGCTCGCAGAGGAGAGAGGGGCGTGGAGTGGGTACTGAAAACTTGGTACGCGAAAACCTCTCTCTCTCTCTTCCGCTTTAAAAAAAAAAAAAAAAAGAGGGCTTGGGGCGGCAAAGTGCCACCCCTTCAAAAGTGCCGCCTGGAGCAGTTGCCCCACTCGGCTCCATTGTCGGGCCGGCCCTGCATCTAAACCTGTGACTTTTAAGTTTAAGATTATGACCTCTTGTTCTAACAGTTTCCATACATTATATTAAACTTCTCTTTTGTTTTTGTTAAGCCCTTTTATGTATTTAAATGTTTATATCACATTTCATTACCATAATAATTACTAGACTTGGGCACCAGGGGGCTCTTCGTGTTCGTCTTTGTGCTCGTCTTTGTAAAAAAAAAAATCTTCGTATTCCGCGAATATTCGCCCGTTCTTGTCTTCTCTTCGGGCGAATATTCGTTTTTTCTTTGTTTTTTCCGGTTAAGGGGTTAATATGGGGTTAACACGTACCGCAGCAGCTCTGCTGCAACTCTATTGGTCGCCAGCAGGGGGCCTCCTGCTGGGGACCAATGAGCTCACTACCATATATAGCTAATATATTCTCGGGCAGAATATTATGCTACTCAGAGTAAAACCAACAGAGGGCAGCATTCTGTCCGAAGATATATTAGCCATATGTGGCAGTGTGTTCATTTTCATCTATTAATTATTTAAATAAAATATATCCCCATGATCCGCTGGTCTCACCGCTGCAACAGTTAAATGTCCGCACTCGCAGACATTAATTCTGTCGAACTTGCAAACTCTTTTTTTCTATTTATTTTGGGGTTTTTTTTGTATTAAACCATTACACGAAAGGATCATGGGAATATATTTTATTTGAATAAATGCAAATGAGCACACTGCCACATATGGCTAATATATGTTCGGACAGAATGCTGCCCTCTGTTGGTTTTACATTAAGTTGCATAATAACTGGATTTCTTTCAAGCATATGGAACAATGCTACTTAATCTAAAACCAACAGAGGGCAGCATTCTGTCCGAACATAAATTAGCCATATGTCTTCGGACGGAATGCTGCCCTCTGTTGGTTTTACATTAAGTAGCATAATAAATAACTGGATTTCAAGCATATGGAACAATGCTACTTAATGTAAAACCAACCGAGGGCAGCATTCTGTCTGAACATATATTAGCCATATGTCTTCGGACAGAATGCTGCCCTCTGTTGGTTTTACATTAAGTAGCATAATAAATAACTGGATTTCAAGCATATGGAACAATGCTACTTAATGTAAAACCAACAGAGGGCAGCATTCTGTCCGAACATATATGGCTAATATATGTTCGGACAGAATGCTGCCCTCTGTTGGTTTTACATTAAGTAGCATTGTTCCATATGCTTGAAAGAAATCCAAAGTTATTATGCAACTTAATGTAAAACCAACAGAGGGCAGCATTCTGTCCGAACATATATTAGCCATCTGTGGCAGTGAGCTCATTTGCATTTATTCAAATAAAATACATTCCCATGATGCTTTCGTTTAATACAAAAAAAACCCAAAATAAATAGAAAAAAAGAGTTTTCAAGTTCGACAGAATTAATGTCCGAGAGTGCGGACATTTAACTGTTGCAGCGGGGAGACCAGCGGATCATGGGGATATATTTT
This sequence comes from Spea hammondii, assembly GCA_029215755.1. Taxonomy (NCBI): domain Eukaryota; kingdom Metazoa; phylum Chordata; class Amphibia; order Anura; family Pelobatidae; genus Spea; species Spea hammondii. The sequence goes on along the minus strand of JARDYJ010000002.1, from coordinate 14,596,389 downwards.
ATTTAAATAATTAATAAATGAAAATGAACACACTGCCACATATGGCTAATATATCTTCGGACAGAATGCTGCCCTCTGTTGGTTTTACACTGAGTAGCATAATAACTTTGGATTTCAAGCATATGCTACTTAATGTAAAACCAACAGAGGGCAGCATTGTGTCCGAAGTTATAGTAAGTTATTTATGCTAAGTTAAATGTCCGTACCGGCGACTTTGTTGGTCGCTGGCACTGACATTTAACTGACACAGCGGGGAGACCACTGGTGTCCCTGCTGTGTCAGTTAAATGTCCGTACCGGCAACTTTGTTGGTCGCTGGCACGGACTTTTAACTGTTGCAGCAGGGTCCCAGGTTGATTTTTTTTTTCTGCCTAGCAACTAGTGGTAAAGGGCCGTGCGAGTGAGCCTATTGGTCGCTTGCACAGCCCTTTACCCTACGGATTTCTGCTCCCGTTATCCAACGCAGCATCGCAGGGGTTAACGGGAGCGGAAATCAGGAGTTAAAAAGGCCGTGCGAGTGAGCCCTATTGGTCACCTGCAGGGTCTTCCTCTGGCATCAACCAGTCTTCTCTTCTTCATGTCTTCGGAACGAACACGAAAACGCACTCTTCATGTTCGTTTTCATGTTCGCCCGAAGACGAATGCACAAGTCTAATAATTACTCATACTGTATGAGTGGAGTTTGCCCGTACCTTGGCCACTGATTGGGTATCTGCGTTTAGCTTTCAGTGGGGTATGGGGTCCTCTGCATGATATTTCCCGATCTGGCATCATTCTCTCTTCAGGTCTTTCTCCAGTTCACTTTTTATTTGATTTACAGATTTAATTTACCAATGCACTTTACCTTTCAAAATTATTGTCCCCCTTTCGGCACATTCTGTGTATTTGATCAAAACTTCCGCGATTGGCTGGCAGTGGTTCAGTGGACAGTGCCCACTAGTGGATACCATGGCTTCAGAGCTGGCCACCGAAATGGCACATGATCTGTCTAACAAAACATAAAAACCTTAAAAGACATAATATCTATAACCTTAAATGAGTGACGAGAAAAGGTGACATAATAGACACATCCAAATATGTCAAGGGATTACATAAACTCCAAGAGGGAATTGTTTTTTGAGAATAGACTTCCAGCTGAAGTACTATATGCAAACATGGTAAAGAAATCTTGGGATGTGTATAAAGACATGTTAAAGAGTTAATAAGGAAAGAGTGATCTGAAAAGAGCAGACAGTATGGGCCAAGTGGTTCTTTTCTGCTGTCACTACCAATATATCTATGTCACAAATATACTTATTATGTATTTTGAGACTGCAGTATATGCAGCAAATGTCATATACATAGAGTGTAAAGAATGAGTGATTTTTTTCTGGTTTTCGGTGACAAAATCCACTAACCAAAGGAGCTTATAGGAGATTTGAACATTTTCACATTTGCATGTGTGCACAATTATTTAAGCAATTCAATGCAGGAGGGCAGAGCTTCAATTGCTCAAAAATAATTCCTTCATAGTATCCATGGAACCTTTACTAGATTACAAAGTCACACGGTCTGGATCTACTTTTTATATGCCTAGTCAGGAAAAGTAGGAGCCGCGGCCAGACTGGGGATAATAAGATGGCCCATAATGAACATGACAGCCCGTAGCACGTGGTCAGAACTATCTAGCCAGTGACTGCACACCACAACACCCGATCTGCCGCTGGGGTGACAGATCGTGTGTTTATGGAGTGATATTGAGGAGCAGCCAACCAGGCATTTACCCAGTATGCCAGATGACCAGTCCTGGCCCGACAGGACCCCTTAAAACATCTACTGCTATAAGCCTATAAAATGCATTTTTCATCCAGTTAACTTAAATATACACTTGCTTTATAAAATGTTGTAGTGAGAGATATGTATATATTCAAATATGTCATGTTATACCTGTGGGTTAGATGACTTCCTCAGAGAGCGGTCAGTATGGTGTAGTGTGTGGCGTATGAATGAATGTCTTATTAGGGTTTTTGGGGAAATAACAAAAGTGGCCGGGACAGGATGGTTGCGGTGGGGTATTTATTAAGGATGGATATGACATTTGTGGCTGGTGTTCAATTATTTCCAGGGCAGGTTTTAATCTCACTCTGCCAGGCTGACCCTTCATAACATGAAGTGAAGCAAGTGAGTTGGATGTCTAATTCATCCACATACACCCAAAATAACCGTACCTGACTGTGGAATGTCTGTGTTATTTTTTAGATTGTTGTTTTCTAGATTGTTGGTTGATTAACCAAGGGATGGGATCCTTGTTATAGATTCTGTTCAATGAGGTTGAATAGAAGAGGCTTTATAATACAGGGATTTTCAACTCTCTGCATACTGTGATAAATCTAGAACGGCAGATCTTTCTTTTGTTTTATTGCCCTGATATGAGCAAACAGTAACAAAAAGCCAATTACCGCATTTTAATGTATACAGCGGGTGCTGTTTTAACATTGCCTTCCATGTTTTAATACAGTTACATTCTGATTTAGCGGCACATATTTGACCTTTCTGCTCAGTAGATTGACAATAAAGATCCCTGGGGTGGGTTTATGCCTGTGCATGCACGCAACTGCTCACAGTGGGGAGACTGAAAGGTCATTCATACACCAGGATAAACTGCCTGCAGGTTTCACCAAAGGATGAAGCTGTGAGCAGAAACACGAAACACAACCGCTTTAAACAGAGGACCTTCACCTTAACTTGTTACACGAGTGTATGGCAATTAATGAGTTAAACCGCACCTTAACGTAGCAACACATCCCACCCCACCTTCCCCCAGGGGAAATGGTCTTAAGAGGCATCTGATGGGAACGAAAGAAAGATCTATCAGCTGTTTCAGATATCTGTTGATCCAGCAAATAGCTGCATGGGACACTGCATGAACTAACATTTTCTGTCGACCTGCCACAATTAACATTTGATAGAATATTGCTAATCTTGCAATGTGCAAATTTGTTGATGGAGATAGAGATAGTCTTGTCTCCTGTACAGAGCCTAGGAGCACCTCTATCAGCCTAGGCATCAGCTACATGTTGGGCAGTCATAGGGTGACCACATCGGCCATGTTTTCCAGCACACGTATAATTTTTACTTATTGCCAACCAACCCAAATAAAATGCAGTAGGTATGTAGAGACTTATGGAAGGGAACCAATTAGTCAGTTATAGATCCCACATACTGCTGCGCAGCATTTAGTCTGGGCCGGTCAGAAATATGTAAAAATTATACGTGTCCTGGAAAACATGGCCGATATTAGTCTGGGAGCCAAGATTCTATAAACGGTTGCTTACAAGGTATATATGAATTTTGATATTCTCTTGGAAAGTTCAATTTAAGTAACCCCACCTCAAAAAGAATGAGTTAGAGTAAAGAGGCAGTTCAAATTCCTAAAAAAAAAGTTATTAAGAGAGATTAAAAAGAATAGATAAAACCATTCTGGGAATCCATCACCGGAGCCATGCGCCAACTGTGTTGCATTTTTATGTAATGTAAAATTTTAAGCTATCTATATCTTTTTCCTTTACATCGGCCTTCATCAAAGGTATTTCCAGGGCACATCATGTAAACCTTTCTTTTATTTTCAGTGATCCATCAATGAAGATTGCATTGGAATCCTACTGCCAGACAAGGAGGACACGTCCTGGACAAGCCATCGTTGTGGCAGACTAATAAAGAGCCTATGGCTAAGGACACAGAACCAGGTTAACGTGATGATGCAGCAAGATGGAACTGTCACAGACAACAGACAATAGTATATTTTATATAACGTCTTAAATAAAAGGGAAGCATGATTAATCTGTTGCCCATAGAGCTAGGAATAAGATTTAAGATATCTAAGATTTAAATTTCCTAGGAAAAATAACATCAATAAATTAAAGACTTTCAGATCTCAGTTTTATTAACTGGACATCTCGGCGTTCCTAAATACAAACTACAAATAGCAAACTGAATAATGATGCATTATATATTGCTATTACCCGAGGCTTCCCCTAAGCAGCCCCCCCCCCGAGCTCCTACACCATATTTGACAAAAATAGTCCCATAAATACAGTACACATATATTTGCTGAAGTGAAAGAGATTAAACTAATTAGTTCTCTGGTGGATTCTTTAGCATTATAGAATGTTTTTTAAAACTTTGTGTTGGTGGTAACGGTTGGAGTGATAACTACATTAGAATGATTGATTACTGACTCAGTTAACTTTCTAAGCATTAGAGAAAAAGCATGGATTCAGCAGAGGCGCATTCCACCATCACATTTCTGTCTGTACATCACACAGCGTCAATCAGTATGTGAAGCCTGATAATTTTTTCATCCCCTTACATATGTACGTATAGATAGAGAGCTATGCCCGGATATTTTATGAAATGTACTGGTGCAAAGAACATTGATATTTCAGTTTATTAATGGGTCAGTTAATGTTATCTGGTTTATCCGTTCTGTTAACATTTAAGGGTGGCAATTTACAATAATTCTGTGTGCATGAAGAAATATTTTCAAAAGAAGATACTACACATAGCTTTTAATAGAATTACGGTCAAAGTCTTTATAATTTTCTTCTAGTACAACCAGCACATGAATTGGACCATCTAATCTTTTGATTTTTAATTCATTTTTAATTCTGTAGAACAGCCCTATGTGCATCCCAAGCTTTCTTGAAGTCCTTTACTATGTTTGCCTATACTACTTCTATTGGTAGTCTATATCCTTATGTCGCTTTCTTCTCTTTATCTGGCTTTGTTGGTCATTGCCATACCTGGAGAGGCCACCCGGCACACCGGGCAAATGCTCAGTGACCCACTAGCCAACAGCGCCACAGACTCCAGCGGCTGGATATTTCCAGGCCGCACGCTACATGAACATCAAAACAAAGCATGCGGCTGGTCATATCCGTCAGTGCGCCTACCTCATCTGTCAGCTACTGGCCTTAAAGTGCCAGACGGCCCATCATCCCCAGCCTGGCCCTGGCCAATGCCGTTATGTGCTTGTATCAAGGTCAGTGCGTTAACAGGGGCTAGGGGTAGTACAATAGGGAGGGGCAGAATCATTATGGCAATGACTCCTCTTGGCATGCTATTTTAATTGTGTGTATATACGTTAGTAGCTATTTTTTGTATGTAATCCCTAAAGAAACCCCTTTTAGAATGTGAGTTGCAAAAAACAATTTACCAAAAAGCTTATAACATTAAGTTTTATTGATAATGAAGCTTAGATAAGTCAAATGCTTTTGATTCTTGTTGTAACTGGCCTTTTCTATGTGATGCTCGAGATGCACAAATTCCCATTACATTTCAGCCACAAAATGCCTGAAGGTCTTTTTCATTAGAATCTGTATCCCAAAGGCATGATCTGAAAAGTACATAAGTAAAAAAGCTACGCTCGAAGATTTTAAAAAGCTGGAAACCCGCCAAGATTATCTTCTGTTTAGAAATCAAACATAACCTTTCATCTGTATTCTCCTGCACTTTATATCGCTGGTATTATGAAGGGTACTGAAGCTCCGCTGTTGTTAAGTATGAAATGTGACATATGGATATTAACTTTGTGGAGTGATACAACAGGCATATAAAAATGTGTCTGTAACACTAAAATGCTTGAGTTTTTTTACACCATGAATAGACCAGAAAAACAATTGCTTCGCTCTCCAAGCAATTTATATCAGAGTGATACAAAAGCACGTCTTCTATTCAACAAAACCGACATTTAGAACCTGATTTTGTTTCAACTGTGCCGACCTAATGGGAAGAAATTAATATTTTATTACCCAATATATCACAGCTTTAATGGCCTTTAATTGATTTTTTTAGAACCACCAAACTTTAAAAAAATTGAATTTTCTTTATTGAAAACTTAAGGAATAAATAACCTATTATCATATTAAGAAAACACTGTTTTTACATTTTATCACCTTTTTTTTTCCATTTGCTATGCTCTTTGGTGAATGTTAACGCAGGGCAGAGACGCCTAGTTACGATCGTCTTTTTCTACTGAGTGAAGTAGGTGTCTCATTGCGTGAGTGATAGCTTGTATTCACTAAACCGCAAGTTTGAACGCGAGCGGAAATATAATTTTATCTATTGCACCATGCATTTTGAAGGACTATACACAGAGAGTTTCTTCTGAGAAATGGACAACCTGGCCCTGCATTCTGAGTTGTTTAATCTGTGAATCATTTAACTTTGCATTATCATAATGCAATGTCAATTTAGCCCCTGCAGAAGAAACTTAAGAGCATTATTCCTTCATAATGGAATCATGGGCTCATTCAGGTCAATTGCAATTCACAGTTTAGTGGAAGAAATCATCTGCGACAGATTGCCACATAGCAGAGTCCCTGTTTTCTTTTTTGTTTAAGAGGAGGAGAAAGCTGAAAAAAATAAAAAGATGTTTCTATCTAAAAAAAAATCACATATACAGGACAGTTCTGGGTAAAAGGCGGAGAGACTGAGTGTCATTGAGCCGGATGGTCTGACCTACTACCTCCGATGACTTGTGCTCCCTTAGTCTGGGACAATACACTCTTTCCCGTTTTCCCAATCACTAGCGAGACTCAGTGTAGGGGAAAAACCAAAACGAAGACTGATTTATTTTTCACACACAGTGCTGGATAAAGCCAGCAAAGCACACATTAACATAAAACAAGATATTGGGATACAAACCGCCCCCTTAATCTGCCTCCCAGAGACAACAGAGTCAGTAAAGGGATTAAGATCACAATGGGTTCCCAACCTCGCTTCTTGGCCTTTTGGCTAAGATCAAGTGTAGTTCCCCCTTATGGTAGGGGGGGGGACTATGCTGATCCTCTGGCCTTAGGGTTCGGGATAGCAGATGGAGCCCGAGGTGAAATTGCCCTAGCAGAAATGCTGGAGTCACCGTGTGTGGTATTGCACGCCACTGCACACGGTGAGCGCACGTTTCCACTGGCGGCCCGTCAGCACTACCTTTTCCCCAGGTACCTTCTGGTCCTGGGGTTAAGTTCTTTATTTTTGAATCCGGCAGGCCAGCAATGGTCTGTCCTTAAATTATTTTTCTTTATTTATATAATTCACTTCGTTTTCACGAGTGCCTATTAATTTGCCCCCCTTATTTGATTCGCGGTTTGAAATTCACGGCTTGGCCCCCACGGTCACTCCCTGGTTACAGATCCTGGCTGTCTGCCGGAGATAATCCCCTCAGCAAGTGATGGGATGATTTACTGCTGGTAGAAGACACAGAAGTCTTTACAAAGTCAGGGCCCATAGTCGGTAGGGAGGAGGCTAGCTGTCCGGCCTCTCCAGCGGCCCCAGTGATGGAGGGTTCTGTCACCCTGAGTAGGAAAGTGCGTCGGCCCTAACACTACAGAAAAGTGGCAATTTTAGGAGGCAAGGGTGAGCCACACTGTCTTAGGGCCCTGGAATATAAGGAAAGGGGTAAATATGACTGTTGCCCCAAGTCAGGTCATGGGGAGGTCAGGATAACCGTGGCCCTCATTGGGCAGTGGGGTGCAACATTGTTGCATGCTAAAAGGCACTCCTACCTCTTTTCCTGTCTGGAGCCTAATGTCAGGCACTTCCCTCCCTCCCTTGAAATTTATTGTGATGTTTTTATCATGGACGTGTTTGGCTCTTGTTTTTATGTGATTCTTATCTTATAGTGACAGCGCGGAAGATTCCCCCCTTTTGGCCAGCATGGAAGTGATATCTAGAAGCTGCGCCCCTTTAGGCACCAGTTCACCAAGAAGCATCGATATACAATCTATAAACAACCAGTCACATGACCCATATACGTATAACCCATACAGAAACTATGCAGAATTCATATTTGGCCATTTTCTCCAGGACAGACATACATTTCACATACTGCTGATTGGCATGTGTAAAGTGCTGCCCTGTGATATTGTAACATTCAGGTCCAGCTGCAGTTGCTTACCTGATCAAGTCAGCCTTTATAAACCTGCCCAGCCCTGCAGTCTGGGCCTTCACATTGATGTTTGAGGACTACCTGTTTGGTTCCTGATCTGCTCCTGCTTTGACTAAAGAGCGAGTGTATTTTATAGAGGAGATCTGGTCAGAGGTCCTGGTGTCAGCAGGGTACGGCCCTCGGCCTCCCGGCATCGGCCCCTGTAATGGGGTCTTAAGCCGGGAGCTGCTATTGGGGGTCCCGTCAGAGCTGGCATCGGGAACGGGTAGCGATCGAAGAGATGGCGGTTCCTAATTTTCCTAACACAGTACGTATGTATATTGAAGATGAGGAGCGTCGTCGTTTCATCACGTTGGAGGAAGTCCAGGTTCAAATCGTTGAAGGTCTGCTTCAGATGCCCAGAGAGGAGATTTTCTGCCTGCAGGATTTCGGCTATCGTGGTTTTTTTTATATTACCTTCAAAACTATTTGGGGAGCGCGGAACTTGATGGAGCGCAGTTTGAATCATGCGGACCACATCTTGCTGAGAGGTATTGTTTTTCGTCCTTCACTTGCGGTAAGGAAAGCATGCATTACAGTACATATGTATAATCCTTTTGTACCAGACGATGCGATTTGCGCGTTTCTTAGTCGCTATGCATCTAAGGTGGAGAACCCAGAATATGTACGGAATCCGTTTGGAGTATATAATGGCCGAAGAAGGTTCTGGGTAACCTTAAAGCCCGATGAAAAAGGGTACGGAGGGATGATGCATCCGCCGCAGAATTTCCCGATCGGGGGGAATCAGGGATACCTTTTTTATCCCAACAGTCCCATATACTGCCATAAATGCTTTCGGTTTGGACATACTAGCGAACACTGTATCGAGGAGCAAAAATGTTGCCGTAATTGTGGCCAGAAGGGGCATGTGGCATTTGAGTCCCCAAATCCCGCAAATGTGATATATGCAGAGACATCGGGCATGGGGCTTGGTCATGCCCGGTGTTGAAAGAACAGCGAAAGAAGGCTGCAGAGAGACAGGAGGCAGATGATAAGAGGAGGGAGGCTGAGCTGTCTGCTTATGTGGAAAAACTGGTGGAGCAAGGAGCCCCTGTGTCCGGAGTGTCTGTCAGATCGCTGCCGGAAGATAGACCTTCGGTTCCTGTGGTGCCTGATCAAGTGGCTGAAGATGTTGTTGTGGATCCGGTGCAGAGAGGTGTTGCTGTCGTTGAGAGTACACCTTTGATTTTCAAAAGGGAAATTGTGCAACAGCAGGAAGTTTCCATGTTAGAAGCACCTGAAGATCCTTCACTTAATGTGTCAGATCTGCCAGATATTGGCAGTATGGAACAGGAACCAAGGGGGGTGGAAGTTAGATCTGTAGAAGATGCGATGATGGATGCAGGGGAAGGATGTAGTGTGGAAAAAAGAGTTCGGGAGGTAGGAAAAGGTTCTTTGTCTGATTCCCCCCGGTTAGGCGAAGTGGTGGTGAGCGATGGGAGTTTCTCTCTGCTTTCAGGGAGGTTCTCTCCGCTCTCAGTGTGTTCGGAAGACCTGGGCTTGCAAGGAGGCTTTTTAAGCCGTGGCGTCGCGGATTCTGTAAAGAGTTCTTTGGGACTGGTGGAGGAGACATTGGTGGAGAAAGGAGCTAAAAAGTTCCGATCTGGGACGTGAGGTGTGTGGTATGGAGGGTACTAATGATTATTAAGTTATGAGGTCTCTCTGTATCGCATCCCTCAATGTCAGGAGCATTAAGAGGGCTGCAAGACGTGTTGTGATTTTTCAGACATTAGTGGATCAAAAAGCTGATGTGTTTTGTCTGCAAGAATGCAACTTGTCTGAACCTCTGCAGGGCCAACTTTGGACCTTGGGTCCTTCTGTATTCTCTTTCGGGGTTAGACGGAGTTGTGGGGTGGCTGTTTTATTTCGGAGTTTTGATTTTCATTTGGTTAGGGTAGTTGAGGTGGAATGTGGAAGGGTGGTGGTAGTTTTCTTTATGTGTGGGGTTTAAGTTAATCAATGTGTACGCACCGGTAGATAGGAAGGAGAGGGTGACGTTGTTTCAACATGTTAAACTGTGGTTACCAGGGAGGGAATTGGTGTTTTTGGTGGGTGATTTTAATTGTTTTCTTAAGAATGAGGATAGGGTGGGTCGTAGGAGAGGTGCGAATTTGGATGGGTCCAGTAGGGAGTTGGGTCAAATGGTGGAGGATTTTGGGTTGATTGATTCAGTTCGGTTGCATAAGTCGTCTGAGACGTTTTTTTCTTTTTTTAGTGAGGATGGGAGTGTATGTTCTAGGATTGATTTTATTTTCTTTTCAAAGTATTTGAGTGGGGTGGAAATGGTTGGTGTGCGTTTGCCTTTTACAGATCATGCTTGTTTATTATGTAAGGTGGAATTTGCGGTGAAAGTTGTGTTGGGTCGTGGGCAATGGAAGTTAACCCCTTCGCGACCTTTGCCGGTTCAGGACCGTCATGACATGAAGGTCGCTAAATGACCTTTGACGGTCCTGAACCATCATAAAATAAAATAAGCTTAGAAAGTGATCAACGATCACTTTCTTCGCTTAAACGGCGTTACTGTAATGCCTCGATGTCGAGGCATTCAGTAACGCCGAGATCGGCATCGGGGGCCATGTCTGGCCCCTCCCCGGGGCGTCAACAGCCGCCATACATTGTATGGCGGCGGACGCCCGTTTTAAAAGCGTTTAGGAGGCGATCGACGATCGCCTCCTAAACTTAAATGGTGTCGCTGGAATGCCTCAATCAGGAGGCATCCAGCGACACCAAACACTTACCTCTGGGTGGGCTGTGACCGCTCCGGAGAGCGGTCACAGCCGCCGCTGCCGGTGATCTTCGCCATCAAGCAAGATGGCGGCGGTCCGGGAAAATAAACAATAAAGATGATAGAGTTAGCTAGACGGTCTCCAGACCCTCTAGAGAACTCTGGCTCCACTTGCAGGTTGAATACAGGTACTGCATTCAACCATGCAAGTCAATGGAGCCCAGCTTTCTAATCACTATGTGATTAGTAAAATATTAAAAAAAAAATAAAAAATGGAAAAAAAATAAAAAAAATGTGCTAACATTTAAAAATAATTATGCAGTGATGTCACTAGATGAACCATCCAGTACATTGCAAAATGTGTAAAAAAAAATATAAAAAAGTATTAAAAAGATAAAATAAAATAAAAAAATAAAGTTTATTATTTTGAGCAAGTGCTAAAATTTCTCAAAAATCTCAACAAAGAGTTAAAATAAAAGCACTTCAAATACCCAAGGGGTGTCTAATATATAAAAAAATGGCTGATGGGGTAAATTGGAGTGGCCAAGCTCAAAGATAGGGCATAGGTCCAGACTGACCAAAACGGAGAAAAAAAGCGCACTTCCCAAATGTGGCATTTTAAATCTCAAACAACCCGACAAACCCATGCATGTCGGGTATCACTGCACTCAGGAGATGTTCCTGAACACATATTGGGGGGTTGTTTGACAGTGGCATATACCAGAACCTGTATATCTATAACTAAAGTACAATTTGTGTGGAAAAAAAATAAAAAAAAAATACTATTACAAAGTTTGACAAAGTGTAGTTCTATAATTGGTGCATGGAAAGGGTTAAAATAACAGCATTTGGAATACCCTGGGGTGTCTAGTTTTCAAAAATATATGGTTTGAATGGGTTAAATTGAGTTAACCGGCTTCAAAGATATTCCAAAGAGGAGATGGAGGCAGAATGACCAAATGACCACCTGGATTACGCATGCCCCAAAAGTAGCCTTTTACCAGCCAAACAATCTGACAAACCCATGCATGTGGGGTATCGCTGTACTCAGGAGATGTTCCTGAACACATATTGGGGGGTTGTTTGACAGTGACATATACCAGAACCTGTATATCTATAACTAAAGTACAATTTGTGTGAAAAAAAATAAAAAAAAAATACTATTACAAAGTTTGACAAAGTGTAGTTCTATAATTGGTGCATGGAAAGGGTTAAAATAACAGCATTTGGAATACCCTGGGGTGTCTAGTTTTCAAAAATATATGGTTTAAATGGGTTAAATTGAGTTAACCCGCTTCAAAGATATTCCAAAGAGGAGATGGAGGCAGAATGACCAGATTTGTTAAAAAAGATTTGGAAATCATAAAACGCTGCTTGTACTTATTGCCCTATAACTTACAAAAAACAGCAAAAAAACATAAAAACATTGGGTATCTCTAAACTCAGGACAAGTAGTAGAATCTATTTAGCTAGTTTTTTTACTTGCTTTTTTAGGTGAGTAAAAGATTTTTCAAATAAAAGTCATAAAATGTGTTTTTTTTTCAATTTTTCACCATGTTTTTTTTATTTTTTTTATAGTAAATAAGATGATACGATCAAAATAATGGTATCTGAAGAAAGCCCATCTTGTCCTGAAAAAAACAATATATAACTTATGTGGGTTCACTAAATGGGTGAGGAGAAAATTACAGCTGAACACAAGCACCACAAAAGTGTCAAAACAGCTGCGGTCCCACAGGGTACAAAACGAAAAATGAGCCTGGTCCTTAAGGGGTTAAATGTGCTATTGATGGAAGATGAATGGGTGGTTAAATGTTTTGAAAGATTTTTCTTGGAGTTGCGGAGGAAGAAAAGGTGTTTTATGTCGATTGGTAGGTGGTGGGAGTTTGTTAAAGTACAGGTGAGGTTGTTTTTTGTGAGAATGGGGCGGGTTAGGGCAAAGAATGAAAGGAGAGAATTGATGATGTGGCAGAATCGATTGGAATATTTGAGGAAATTGAGGGGGTTTGGTTTGGATGTAAAGAATGAGTTGATAGAAGCAAGACAGCAGGTGAATCAGTATGTTGAGAGGAAAGGTAGGAAGATAATGTTTCAAGCTAGGGTGAAAGTGTTAGAGGAGGATGAGAAATGTACGAGATTTTTTTTCAAGAAAGCGTTTGGTGGTAAAAGTTTGATGGAAAATGTGTTAAATAGGGATGGTGTAGTTGTGGAAGGGTCGGGGGTTGTGGATGTGGTGTTGGATTTTTACAAGGATTTGTATGTAGAGAAAGCAAGAGATTTGAAAGTGGAGGATGAGATTTTGGATGGTGTGGAACAGGGTGTAGATAGTGTGGATGCAGAGGATTTGGTGAGGGAAGTGACGAAAGATGAATTAGAAAGGGTGGTGAAGTGTATGGCTAAAGGGAAGACGCCTGGATGTGATGGGTTACCTGTTGAGTTTTATTGTAAATTTTGGGATTTAATTGGAGATGATTTTACGGAAGTTTGTGTGGAAGTGTTGCATAAGAATGAGTTGCTTGCTTCAATGAAAGAGGGCGTGATTGTGTTATTGTTTAAGAAAGGAGATAAAAGAGATTTGAGGAATTGGAGACCGATAACGTTGTTGAATGTGGAATATAAGGTGGTGGCGAAAGTGTTGGCAAATCGGTTGAGGATGATTGTTAGTAGTTTGGTTGGAGAAGAACAGGTGTGTGCGGTTCCTGGGAGACAGATTAGTGACAGTTTGATTGTGTTGCGTGATGCTTTGTGGTACTGTATGGATAGGAAGTTGGAAGTGGCTATTGCGACGATTGATTTTGAGAAGGCGTATGATAGGGTGGTACATGGGTTTTTGTTTAGAATATTGGAGAAGTTAGGGATACCTGTAGAAATGTTGCGGTGGTTGCGAAGTTTGTACGATGGAATTAGTAGTAAAGTGATGGTGAATGGTTGTTTGACGGAGAGTTTTTGTGTAAGGTCAGGGGTGAGACAAGGTTGTCCGTTATCACCGATTTTGTTTATCTGTGTGATTGAACCTTTGTTAAAGATGATTCGATGTGATAAAGTAGTAAGAGGAGTAGAAATACCAGGTAGTGGGGGGAGGAGTTTGAAAGTTTTAGGTTATGTGGATGATGTTACGGTGGTGTGTAGAACGCAAGCTGGGTTGCGGAGGGTTAAGTTGTTGGTAGAAGGGTTTTGTATGGGGAGCGGGTTTAGAATAAATTGGGATAAATGTGCTTGTAAAGCGTTTGGTGCTTGGAGAGAACTGGAGTTGTGTGGATGGCCAGTGAGGAGTGACGTGATTGAGGTGTTGGGGGTTAAATTCAATGAGAAGTTGGATGGATGTGATAGTTGGGATAAGGTGATAGGGAAGGTGAATCAAAAATCCTTTTCTGGAAGGGTGTTAATTGTGAAAGTTCCTCTGTTATTGTATTTAAATGTGGTTTTTCCTGTCGGGGTGCGAGTGATTAAGATGTTGGTGAGACGTTTATTTTTATTTTTTTGTAATTCTAGGATGGAGCGGTTGAGAAGACAGAAAGTGACTTTGAAGGTAGAGAATGGGGGTATGGATATGCCAGAGATTGAGCGTTTTTTGATGGTGCAGTATATATGGGTATGTATGAAGCGAGTAAGAAGGATGCAATGGTGTGTTGTATGTTGAGATATACGGCGGGTGGCTTGTTGAGGAAGTATGGTTTGTATGAATTGGATCGTAAGAAACCAGTATGCTTTAAGGTGCCTTGGTTTTATGAGAGAATTGAGCTTGGAATTAAAAGGTATGAGTTGCAAGATGTGACAGTGTCTATGTGGGAAGAAAAGAGGTGTGTGTTGAAGATGATTAGGGATCGTGAGTTGGTTGTTTGTTTGGATGGTTATATAGCGCTGCGTAAATTGTTGGCGCTATATAAATAAAAGATAATAATAATAATAATAAATGGTTTGACTGAAGGTCAAAGCAAGCAGGTGTGGAAGATGTTGTCTGGTAGAGAGTTGGTTAATAGACAGAGAGATGTGGGTTGGATGGCGGTGCATAGGTGTTTGCCAACTAGGGAGTTTCACAGAGTGAGGAAGTTGTGTGTTTCAGAAGTTTGTCCTAGGGAAGGGTGTTATAGAGTGGAAAATGTGGTACATGTGTTTTGGGCTTGTGAGTATGCTGTGCAAGTGTGGCAAAGAATGGGGAGGTTTGTGAAGGAATTAGTAGGGGTGGAGGGAGTGGGGTTCGAGGAAGTGTTTTTTGGATTATGTGATTTAGAGAAGAGGAAGAGGCGTCTGTTTTGGATGTTGATAAGCTGTGTGAAGGAATCTTTGTGGGATGTGAGGAATTTGTTAATATTTAAGAAAGATTTGGTTGAGGTTGATGGTTGTGTAAGAATGATTCGGGGACGGATGTATGTGTATGTTTTGAGAGATTTACGGAGGTTGGGGGAGGTTGATGCGGAAGGGGTTTGGAAAACCAAGAAATGGAGGGATTGGGGTGGGGGTTGAGGGATGGATTCGGGTGTGGGTGTGGTTGGTGTGGTGATAGATTGGAATCGGGTGGTGATGTGGGTGGTTGATAGGGTTGCTAAGGGTTTTTTTTTTTTTTTTGTATATATAATTGTACATATGGTTTTATGTTGCACTATGTGGTGTGGGATTCTATGGGAAAAATATACCATGAGGATGTTGTCTCTAATGCCGTCCGGAGTATCATCTGAGGGATGTGCGTTGACTGAGTGGTATTCTAAAAAAAAAAATTAAAAAAAAAATCTGTTCCTGATTTGTTCCTGCTTTGGTTCCTGATTTGTTCCTGCTTTGGTTCCTGATCTGCTCCTGCTTTGTCTCTTGCCGTGTTCCTGAGTTGCGGCCTGCGCCCCACTAAGTGGACTCCCAAGTCGAGTGCCCTGCAAGTGGGCAACCTGCCGTGTGCCCTGCAAGTGGGCAACCTGCCGTGTGCCCTGCAAGTGGGCAACCGGCCTTGTGCCCTGCAAGAGGGCTTCTAGTTGTGTGTCCTGCAAGAGGGCTTATAGTCATGCCGTGTGTGCCCCAACCCGAGGGCTTCCTGCCGTGTGTGCCCCAACCCGAGGGCTTCCTGCCGTGTGTGCCCCATCCCGAGGGCTTCCTGCCGTGTGTGCCCCATCCCGAGGGCTTCCTGCCGTGTGTGCCCCATCCCGAGGGCTTCCTGCCGTGTGTGCCCCAACCCGAAGGGCTTCCTGCCGTGTGTGCCCCATCCCGAGGGCTTCCTGCCGTGTGTGCCCCATCCCGAGGGCTTCCTGCCGTGTTTGCCCCAACGAGAGGGCTTCCTGCCGTGTGTGCCCCAACGAGAGGGCTTCCTGCCGTGTGTGCGCCCCATGCCGTGGGCTTCCTGCCGTGTGTGCCCCATCCCGTGGGCTTCCTGCCGTGTGTGCCCCATCCCGTGGGCTTCCTGCCGTGTGTGCCCCAACCAGAGGGCTTCCTGCCGTGTGTGCCCCAACCAGAGGGCTTCCTGCCGTGTGTGCCCCATCCCGTGGGCTTCCTGCCATCTGTGCCCCAACCAGAGGGCTTCCTGCCGTGTGTGCCCCAACCAGAGGGCTTCCTGCCATGTGTGCCCCAACCAGAGGGCTTCCTGCCGTGTGTGCCCCAACCAGAGGGCTTCCTGCCGTGTGTGTCCCAACGAGAGGGCTTCCTGCCAAGTGACTTTCTTTGTATATATATATTGTACCATCATATGCAATACAACTCTTAATCCGCATCTTCTGTCCTTGAGTTATTTCCTGCGCCTGTCTGTACCAACCCCAAGCCATCATGCATCGTGGGGTACAGACAGAGCCCCTCGTATCCCCTGCACCTGGGCTCCTTATCTACCTGTGTCCTCGGTTCGTGACAGATATGTAGCATGTACTAGCTCATAGAAGGGAATCAGTTATACATCCTGTAAAATACAGAACACAACTTTAAATGTCGGTGTTATTATGTGTTTGTATAGTTGAGGTCAGGGCTCTGTGTGGGTCGGTCAAATTCTTCCACACCAAACTCACCCAACCATGTCTTTATGGAGCTCTCGCTATGCACACTGTCATGCTGGAATAGAAAAGGGCCTTCCCCAAACTGTTCCCACAAAGTTGGAGGCTTGGTATGTCTTGGTATTTCCACTTCAGAAGACATTTTGGACAGTTTTCCAAGAAGATGTGTTGATATTATATTGCTACACATTTGTATGCACAATAAAACCAAATTGACAGTGCTCCAAACTCATGTTAATATTTTGTAGTATAGTAATATGTAGTGTAACTGAGCAGAGTAGTTATCATCCAGTATGTTCTGCAGAAACTTCCAATGCACCCTCTCTTACCCTGCAAAATATCCCAACATGAATAAACACGCAGAAGCATTTGTAGGACATTTTTCATTTTAATTCAACATGTACTATAAAAGACAACCCCCGAACACAGTGGTATAAGGGAGGGCTATAACTGAGGCACTAGCCAAGGGGGTCACATTGCTTGGTCTCCTAAAAGGAGGTGCCCCCCCCCAAGGAGTTTCTGTTTTGGCGCCACCGTGCTAGAAGGATTTCGGCCAGTGGTTTACCTTACATCACAATACTCCGTTAGGATTACGCCTAGGCCAATTTCTCATGGGATCTAGCCTTAATTACCTTTCAGTTCAGTAGTTGAGTCTTATTACCTTTGCATTTATGATATGTTTTTTGGCGTAACAGTATATTTAGAAATACACGCTGTGGCCTTTTGAACTCCAGCCTGGTGTCATGTCATTATTAGGTTTAGTAGGTAAAGGTTTTATTCCAAATCCTCCAGGTAGATGTTGCGCAAGTCATGTCAGGGTGCTTGTCTAGTAATTTTGGCTAAGACAACAGAGCTAGAACACATACAAATGGCTAACAGCTGCCAGGAAACATTATATTAGTAATAAAAACATGGTGTGAGTGGGCCTTTAAGGGACCTCAGTAATTCTGATTTGCAACACCAGCTCAAACTGCCAGGTGTCCTGAAAGCCACATGGTGCCAGGTACTACAAACCTTGGTGGCTTTGGGATAAACAGGATGGTTGGGGAGGTCAGAGATCTCCATGAAGGCAGATCACCCTACCTCGGAACTCTTCGGGTTTCGCATGGAGACTCTAAGTGAACAACAGATGGTCTCCCAAAGCGGGCTCTGAGGATAATATTTTGGTATACGTTTCGCAGGCCAATATAAAAATAGTTTAGATTATAAACTAATAAGAGCAGGGCCTGTTTCTCCTTCTGTAAAGATCAAAACATTGTGCAGGCATGTTGAGATAGTAAAAGAAGACTAAAGTTATTTGAATCCCTGAATCAGAGAGGCACCAGTAGGCTTGCCACCAGTCACAAGTGAAAGCTCCGCACAAGCTAAGGTTGCTGCTCCTGAGTAAAGTATCCACCCCGTGGGCCAACTTGCACCTGAAGGCTTTAGGCACAGACCTTTCTACTAAAGGATCATTGTGGCCTAAGCACAACCAGGATATGAGGAAAAGGGAGAGGCATTAGTGGAGAGGTCTCTTCCAGCTATTAATGGACGGGTGAGGAGGACCCATAGGTGGAACTTTGCCCAGGCTTCACTATACATAAAGACAGCCGTGGGTCTTTCTATGATCTTGTTATATTGTAACAACCAGGTTGTGTTTTATTAATGAACTCTCTACTTGACCTTTCCTTTTTAAAACAATTTGTTCATAATCCAATTTCACAGCAACTCGGTTTTTAGTCAAAGTATTTAAGTAGAATCAACTAAAGCTGACTTAACTCTCTTGGGTGCTGTACAATCCAAACAGCTTTACAAAGTACAACGTTATTTCTATAATTATAATAATAATATTTTAAATATAAAAATATAAATATATATATAATTATTTTAGTTTAATCTCTGTTTTTGTTACTGTCCCTCTTTTAGGGAAATGATTGAGTAAAGGGAATGGGATAGGATTTCAGGAGAGACACATATCCCAAATTCTGTGGGATAATTTAATCCAAAACTATCATTCTGATTGAAAAACATAACACATGAGCTATATGTAGATTTAATAAATGAATGTAGTTTTGCTAAAAGCTTTGATGTATATCCAGGACTTCCATGGTGCGTGCTCTTCAATAATGACATCTCTATAGTATTTCTTTATTCAGAGTAAGGAGATTTTCATATTGAGATAGCATGCAGCCAATTATATTTACAAAATCTATAGTTCTTTAAAAAATGATAAAACATGAAAGGGAGTATGTAGCATTTTGTGCTGAGGTTTTATTGGGTAGAGCAATTATTATGGATATTACTCTTGGTCCTGTCAACGGCTGAGCTATTTTCCAACTGCATTATTTCCACAGTGTCAGATGATTTGTTTCCTCGCATAATAATGTGACAGACTAGGTTACTGCATATGAACATAGAAAAATCCAAAAATCTACTTTTTTTACAAATTTATGGATAATTTGTGAAAGAAAAAAATACAAAACCACAGGACCACCCAGTGACCATCAGAAGTTTGTAGCAGCTTGCTGGTTGTCACAAGGAAACAAGTAGGAATGATGAAGACTCAAGATGTTTGGAAGGTGCTCAGAAAAATGATGAAGAACCAAAAGAGAAGTTACAGTCTCATTTAAATAGTGGCAATTATTTTGGTAGGGGCTCTACAGAAATCGCCAAGGGCCCTATGATAATAAAGTGTTGCAATAGCCCATAATAAAGAACAGTGTTTCTCAAACATTTTCCAACCATGCACCATCAGTAAACAATTTCCAGATCTGGAAGATCAACTATGTAGGAGAATAACAAGAAGAAAGTCTTCTCCTTCTATTTTTTTAGTATTTTGTGGGGGTTTTTTTTACACTAAACTCATCACAAAGTGAATTATTTTTTGATAGTATATATATATACATAAAGTTAGAAGAGTATGTGTGATACCATATTCAAGCCAGTATTATATACTGCATACACCATAAAATGTTGGAGAAACCTACTCTACATTAGCAAGGTCAACATTCAATATATATATTTGCATATGGTGCCCCATGAACATGTACAGCAATGGGGGAAAGGAACAGGTTTTATACATTATGTTGCCATGCATAGGCATTGAATCTATTTGATTAAAGTTTCTCTTGCCTTCTCAAAGCCTTTGTGGTAGTATGGTAGCCATATGCTCAGGTAAAATATCAAAATATTGGCACTATACTTAATCAGGTCTCTAGCTTAGAATACTGTGTGGAACCATTTGGAAGCTTGACGGACAAGGTAATCTGAGTAACCAGTCGAGTAATGGGATGGTCTTCATTAAAATGGAATGAATCATTGCATATGATGTAAAACAGATCAGAAAGAAAATTACAATGTAAGCAAGACCTTGTATGTATTTATGATATATTTTGTATTTATTTAACTCTAACTAAATTTATCTTTATCGACAACACTAGTTTTCTTTCTCGTGCTGAAGATTTTTTTTGGTGATGAGCTTGTGATGTTCCTCTATCCATCAATTTAAATTGGGGCTGACCCCACAGGAGACTTTACAGGACATACCATCTACAAACAAAGTTATCACTGAATAATAATTTCTTCAAATTCAGTATCTTCAAATTCAGATAAAATCTAAGAACTTCTGTTAATGGCTTTTCTTTTAGATCACACATAATAATTACTATGCGGAATATGATGGCTCTATATAAATCAATAAATAATAATAATACCCTAAGAGAAAATTGATGTGATTTCTATTGTAGTATCAAAAAAGGCATAGATGAAATGAACCGATGGTACTACACCACACATTATTAAAATGATGGACATTTTTTCAAATACAAATGTCAAATCATTGGTTTACATTTGGTCTTAAATTAAATGGAGAAATAGAGGAAAAGAGGAATAGAGAGAGAGTAACGCATCAGTAATGCAACAGTAAAGGACAAAAATACATTGCCAGTACTAAAATAATGACTCAAGAGCAAGATGATGCTGTTTGTCAATGATCAAAAGAAGATGAGTATTTGAAAAATCTTTCAGAAGAATATGTAAATTTCCAAAATTACTATCGGAACTGAATGACAATAAATTGTAGAAAATCATGTTGTTTTAACAGAGAAATAAGGGTTTTCTGAAATGGGCTCAAGAGGTAGAAATCCAAAAGTGTTATATATGCGGTAAAATAATTCAATAATATAAAGTATAGATAGGGTTCTGAATCAATAAGTGGAACATACAGTATATATAAGATGATGCGACCTGTCGGTGGGATGAACAAACCGAATTCTAAATATACTTCATGAAAACAGAATAAATTGCCTTTGAAATATTTGCGTCAATTTATGTCACATTAGATCCAATAGATCCCCCCCCATAAAACGCTTACAAAAACAGGGCCCTCTTCTCCTTTTGTATTAGTAGTGTTGTATATAGTTAATGTTATTAGTAGTCTTCACTCTCCCCCTGTTGTAATAGCGCTATTAAATCAGCTATATTGTAAAATATTGTAATGGGGGTCAAGAGCCAAGTTACTATTTTGCAATTTCTGATAAGGTGTCCTCATTGTTCCATGTCTAAAATGTCACATATCTATTATTTATTTTGTTAATTGCTTTTCAGACATTTTTTTGACACCTGACATCTCAGGCACAAGGAGACAGAGAGACATATTAAGGCAATATAGTCCTGGTAAATTTTTTTTAAAAAATTACTAATTAAAGGGCAGTTCTTTGCTTTTGAGGGTGGCACAGAAATTACAATTTCACTTGCATCATAATTATATATATATATATATATATATATACAACTTCCAACCGAAAGCGCCATCATGGTTTCCTCTCGGACACCTAACAAACATTTATACACAAGACTCTTGCAAAGCCGTTTATCCATTAATAGAGCTTAATAAATATGCCATTTTATTCTTTCTCTCCCAAAGTTTATTGACAAAGTTTATTGACATAAAAACAGTATATATATACTTTTAAGAAGCCTTTTTATTTTCTATCCGTGCCTGTTTTTTTATGTTTACATGATAATCAAGCATTCCCTGAATGAAGCAATTTTGTACATGATTAAAGAATTGTTTCTCGGGAGGCTTTGGGGATTCAGAATTACTAGGAATGATGTTTCTCACATTGAATTTAGTTATAAAAGTGGGACAATTGGCAAAATAAGTGGAACAGTACCTTTAACAAAAACTAGTGCTTTGCTATAATATTCAGTGTATAGGAGCATAGGAAAATATGTCAGATAAAAAGAAGAAAAACATTCACTGAGTCTCTTAACCCTTCTTGTTTCTGATCAATACATAAATAATCTTTTTTAGTGCTACTCGTACAAGTAGCTGCGTAGGACCCCATTTATCCACATCCTCTGTGGCAGAGACAGGGAAAGAATCCAATTAACGTTTAGCACATCATGGCAGTAGGAACCAAAGAGAAGGTGTCATTACATTACATCGGAGAAAAAAAACATGGCAACACTTCCAAAATAATGTGCGGATTGTATTAAAAGCTGGGGAGAAGGGTGTATTGATGCCCCAGAATGTTGTATCTCCCATGCTTCCATATACAGGCCTGCCAAATGCATAGAACACGTGGACCTGTATATCGTAGGGTATCTAGGCGTAGATATAATGAAATCATTGCTGGTATTATCGACGTGCCATCCTAATTATCAAACGTGGGGGCTCCTTAAACTGTACAGCTGCTTTAACATATCACAAATGTTCAAAATTCAAGAGTCATCCTCATCTTTACATAAGAATAAGCACAATAATAAAATGTAGGTAAAAACAACAAGTACAAATATAAATTGTTCCAGGGATCTGGTCGTGTATTTGCCCCTTTGCATTGTTTTGATTTGCTCCTTTTTACATCAAAATTTTTGTCTAATCAATATTTTGGAGATTCTGGCTTTGGAAATGTTGCCAAATAAAAAAACAATAAAAAGAATAAAATCTCCCCATAGGTTTCTTCTGTCTTGTATATCTTGTGTATAATACAGAGGCGACCTATGGAGAGATTTTTTTGGTGAAGATGGGTTCTTTTAGCATATACCAAATTGTCCGAAAACCACACAATGCATTGCGAGCATGGGAGTAATGCAGGTAACATTACAGCAGCACACAGCAGTCTCCTAGACGTGACTGAACTAGCAATCAGCTGTTCCATAGGACCAGGACTCAAGATGCAATTGGAAACAATCAATTAGTATGGATGTAACCTGAAGCCTTCAAAGGATTTGTTACGGAGGGGCAGCTTTAGGCTTGTAATGAATGAGCATCAGCCTTTGGAATACTTCTACTCTTCTCCTACCATCCCCCATGCTGCCATCCAGCAATGATCAAATGTAAAGCTATTGAATTGTGGCCATTGATTAAGTACTGTATACCAATGTAAGCAGTGATTACCACATATTGCACCTATCGCATGTATATGTGTATATACTATTATATGCAGTGATTATCGCATATTGCAGCTATCGCATGTATATGTATATATACTATTATAAGCAGCGATTATCGCATATTGCAGCTATCGCATGTATATGTATATATATATATCACATGTATATGTATATATACTATTATAAGCAGCGATTATCGCATATTGCACCTATCGCATGTAAACATATTAATGTATTTATTTATGTGTAGTTTGGGAACCGGACATTAATAAAAAGCTTGAAGATTTAGAATTTACAGTAGTTTGCCTCCTGTGCATTGTTCTTTATACTGTTATAAGTGAGCCACTTCCCTATGGGATGGTTCAAAAGGTATAGCACATTACTTAGGGAGCTTAACACATTATCTGGTTGATCATTCAAATGCATTTATATCATCACTATGAAACAGACCTAAGACATTTTACCTGTTTCTTACCCCCTCCCCCACTGTAATTACAAATAAAGCATTTTGGTAATTAGGGGGTTAAAAAACATGATCATATTTAAATAAGAGCTGATAAATATACCGCTATCAACCACACATGATTAAGATATAAAATTTATTCCTGTAACAAGAGAAGCTGGAGTCAAACCACTGAACTCTGGGGTGCAGCCTCTCACCCCAGTAGGCAGAAACATAGACATACAATAAAGAGTGCATAGTACACCGCTATGTTTTTGCCTCGGTTATCAATAAATAAGATAAAATAAGGGCACATGTTTTTTCTAACGTAAAAGCTAATCAAATAGTCAAGTTGGGTTAGTTACTGCATTATAACTGCACTTCAGGACTGCACATCACCCAATATATATATATATGTATACATATTACAAAATACTGTATCTTTATGTTATATGTACAGTTGATACAATTAATTAAGCAACAGTGCATGTAAAGAGTTAAAACAAACATAAAAGGTTAAACTCGTATTTGGAGGGATTGCAAGCATTAATATAGGTTGGGTTCAGCACCATAGAGGTGGACAGCTCCTTACAACCAGTTAGGGGGTATTGCAGAGAAAAGCTAGGTGCATCACTTGGTTAACTGCTTGACTTAAGCTCCACAAGGCAAAGATTTCTATACGAAAAAGATCAGTCCTTTTAAATTGTAACATGATGTATTTGCTTTTTTTTTCTTTTTCCAGTTATTCCTTTTTATATATACCAGAAAGATCTGTCTCTTCCCAAAGGTTCTCCTGAAATTACAATGCAAATTGCTTGCAGCACATCCATGATCCACCTCTCACTTCCCCAAGTGTTATGTGTTGTGCAGTAGATGTCCATGGTAGGTTCATGTTTGGCTAAATCTTATTTTCATATAGGGTTAAAGCAGTTATCCTGGATGCTATGTACAGCATGATGGGATTCCATAGGCAGATGACAAAATATTTGGTAGCTTTTGTGCGTCTTCTTCTCCAGCTGACAATACAACAGAATTCTTCCATTTCACACACTTAATGCTTAGTAGGAACGCAAGGTGGGTTTGTCATGCTGAATCGTTTCTGGTTATCGTTTGCTTTGTTTTATTGTTTACCGAGAGGGTTTTCACCAAATATATACAATACAGAAGCATTTTTTGTCATCTGGATCATGACAAGACCACAGACTGCAGCAGGTCCCCTGTATCTTTGTCCAAAACAGAAGAATGCTCGGTAATCCTGGGTTCTAGATCTAGGTTGATGGGTTCTTTCCTCTGTATGGTAGGAGAAGTGTAACAGCCACTGTCTTGGGTACCACTTGGTTGTCTGTTCTCCTTTCCATAGAAATGTGCCCTCTCTCCTTTAGGACTGCAGTGGTCTCTCTCATATTCCTCCTGGGCTTTCTCAATTTTACGTTTTTTCATTTTGCTCTTGTGCATGTGGAAAGTGCTAAGTGAAAGGACAACCAAGCAGCAGATCACAGTGGCCAGGACTATCAAGACCAAAGTAGAAGAAAAGGGCTGAAACAAAGGCTCCACTTCGGTCAGGCAGCTGGTGCCATTTGGGGAAGAGGTCCTGTTTAAGAGACAAGGTGGCATAGACAGCCCGAGCTGCTTGGGGAACCTGGGACTCATCAAGAAGGTTGGTGAAACAATGCAAAGAATGGAGAGCTTGTATCCCCTTCTCAAAAAAGGGTGGGTTATCTGGAGGCAAGCCCACGTATCCCAAAAGTAGGCGATTAAATTAAGCAACCTGCAAATTGATCAGAGACAAGAAATAGTTTATATCACAGTCTAACATAAGCCATCTTCTCATAAGACAGGTTAAAGTCACGCCTGGTCATCAGCCTGAGGATCTGCTCTGAACCATGACGTGCATTCCCTGGTAGAACCTTTTTTTGGTAAGAAGAACTCCAATGGAAGAAACCTTCGGTAAGATTAAAGGGCCAAATTGTACCGTCAAATATTTGATCCAATTAGTGAGCTCAACAGAGACAGCCCTGCAGATGCCAACTGGAAACAACAAAAGACAATAACTGTCTGCAAGAGGCAGTTCCATGTATTTCATGTCCAGCCAGTGCAGAACCCTCAGCGATCCCCAAGAAATGTTACACCGGCTTCTACTTACTTACTTCAGATCAATGGGAAACAGGGCAAGTGGTTTAACCCGCTGTCTACCAGTGGGGCAGCCACTGAATATTTGAATGGCTTAAGCAGGCACCCCGTGACTCGCCTCACCCCAAAGTCACCTGGCTTGATCTGGATCACTAAAGGACTCGCAGTGCCCGGCTCACTCACTTGCCCTTGGGCATCCTGGCAGCAGATGCCAGCACTTTAAATGTCTCGCTTTCCGGGTGATTTCGGTACAGCGCGAGTCTGCAGAGCCTCGTAGAACCCGCCAGTGGTGGCTCTGCGCTTCCCTAGGAGCCCCGGGGTATGTCTTTGTCTTGGACAGGCACCTACCTGCGAGGGATGTCCGCGGCGCTGCGGCTGGTGCTGCGATAGTCCCCGCCGCTGGCTGCAGAAGGCACTGAATGAGCGGACGGGCTGTTTTAGGAGCCAGCAGCCTATTGCCAGCCTGCTCTGCGCTGACGTCATTCTGCCACTGTCTTGCTGGGATGCTGCGCTCAGGGCTGTCGCTGTTATCGGCAGTTGCCTGCAGCAGTCCCTGCTTGCCAGGTCCGGACACCCAACAAAGCAGCCGTAACGGGAAGCGTCCCGAGAGCGCAGATCTAAGCATGAATGGACAAGGATAACGGGAGACGGGGCATTCAACTAGAACCGGACCTCATTATAAAACTATAGTACAGCTGATGCAGAGGCTAACAAGTGGAAGTAGCTGCACAGACCCGCCGCCCTGCTTGGGTGTATGTAGCTCTCGAGCAATGGTTAGATCGGGGTGATCTATAATGCGAATGGCAGATACCATGCCATCGGGCTTTCAGGCAGTTCTCATACAGAACAGGGCTTTCACGTTATATTCAAAGACCACCAAATTAAAGCATCATCCTAAGGGTATCCCTGCTTCAGAACAGGTGTATAGAAGGTTTTGGCACAGCAGTTTCAGGGCAGGGATAGGCTTTACCGTGGTGGTGGTGGTGGAGTACAATGCACTTAAGGTATAGTGGGGTTAAGGTATAGAGTTAGAAAGAGAAAGTATTTTTTTAAAAAGGTTATTCTTTTATACCTCCTTCGCTCACACTTATATTGACCTGAACTGTGGAAAGGGTTAATCCTGAATCGCCTGGAATGGGATTTGGGAATGAAGTGTAAAGAATCAAGTGTGTCTTTGGTGGTATAAAAAGTGAGAGTTGTGGTTTTAACTGTCCCACTTCACTATTCATTATGGAAGGGGCAACACTGGTAAGCTTCTCCTGCAAGAAGGGTTGAGCTGGCCCTGTATAATGTATAATTCAATGTGTAAAGATACATTCAATACCATTTACTGACTTAACTATAGATTATACAGGGCTGAAACACAGCTGTCCTGTCAACTGTCCCTTCACCGAATATACCCCTACAGTTAAATAAATCATCAAAATCTTGTTAATGTATCTTTATCTAATTTGAATTTTAAAATACTTATTTTTAAAAAAATAAAACCTATCATTTACAACTAACAAAATACAGTACTGTGCAAAAGTTTTAGGCTGTAACGTAAGAATGCTTTCAAAAATAGACAATAGACATAGTTCATTTTTAACAACAACAGAACAAAAATCTAAATCAATATTTGGTGAGACCAACCTTTGCCTTCAAAACAGCATCAATCCTTCTAGGAACTTGGCAGATAGGTTGATCCAAACATTTTGGAGAACCTACCACAGTTCTTCGGTTAACAAACTTCCTATTGCTACAGCCAAATATTTACAATTTTGACTCATCAATCCAGAGCAACTGCTACCATTTTTCTGTACCTTGGTTCCTGTGATTTTGTGGCCTTTTTTTTCATGTCAGACACATGGCCTTTTGTCCACAAGTCTTCCATGAAGACCACTTGTAACCTGACCTCTCTGGATGGTAGTTGGGTGTACCAAGGTCGACCACTGCGCCTACGGTCCTCAAAACTTCCTGCTTCTTTGTGCTTCTTCAAAAGCACATCTGGAATCTTCTTTCTGCCTGGGAGAGACCTACCTGAGACAGTATAACTACCTTGGGTCTTGTTGCTGTGCTCAGTCTTGCCCTGGTGTAGGACTTCTGACATTAAACTTTCTTCAGCACCATCACCCAACTTTATTCCTCCTACGCAGCGGTTTCTGTTTCAGTTAATGATTGAGTTTCAACGTACTTATTCAATTTATGACCATAAGCTCCTAATATTTTTGCAGGTTCTATTATACGTGATAAGTATGTACAGTCAAATACAAACAACCGCTTCATGTAGCGTATTAAATGCTTTAACCCTTGGAATGATAAATCGGCACATGATACTTTTCTACACCTCTGATATTGAGGGGGTTAATGTGAGTGCTTCTTGGATGAAACATCTTATTAATACTGCATATTCATCTTCGATCACATTAAGGAGATCTCTACATATGTCCTAGAAAAATGGTGCTTTCCACATTTAGAGTTTTTTTTAGCGATACATCATGTGTACTCCTAATGAATGCATACCGATATCACAGACAGCCAAAATACAGTCAAAATGGCTGATGGATGGCTTGGATCTCACAATTGATTTGTAGCCTTACAGTCAGGTTAGTGAACGGAATACAGAAGTATTTGCGTGTGTTTTATCTGCACAGAAAGCCCCCCCCCCACACACACACACACAATTTTGGTGCAGCAGCTCTCAAAATGATTCCATATGTGGCCAGTTAAGGGAACATTTATTCTTTATGGCCATATATTGCTTAGCTTACCACTACATTGATGTACCATAATTTCAGCAAGTCCTATTTAATCACAATATTTTCATCCATTCGGTTTTAAATAGCATTAAAAGAAATATAGAATTTTGACGGCAGATAAGAACCATTTGTCCCATCTAGTCTGCCCATTTATCCTAATGTAAGGACTCAAACTTTAATCAGTCCTTGTTCTCATCATAGATTCGGGATAGCTTTATGCCTATTCCATGCGTGTTTAAGTTCCCTCATTGTTATTAGCCTCTGCCACAATATTACAATACTCTTACTGTCCATACATACGATATGAAACTGTAGAACTGGGTGCCTGAGTGCAAATATCCTAAAGTGGCCAGTAGATGGCACTGTCTTAACAATGCGAAAATCAGTGCAATTTATCAACTATTAATGAATTTAGTGCTTTAGGAATAACCTATAACCCTGGGCTATCAGAAGGGCTTCCAGCATATTGTATTTTTTTTAAACATAGTTCTCCAACAAGGGACATAGCCTCATTACAACTTAAAATAAGTAAATGTGAATCGTAACCTGTTCAATATTCTTGCAAAATTTGCAAATGGTCTTCATTGCAACAGCCTTTAAACCTCTAAAGGGATTTTAAATGGGTAAACCATCAGCTCTGTGTTTAGTTCTAAAATGTAGCTTTAAGTCAGAAGCCTCAGTGAGGATGCCAATGGCTGGGGATTTATTGCTTTTACCTTTCTTTGTTCAAATTAAAGTCATACACTTTTGTGCACTTTTGCTTAAGCAGTCACTCTAGGGCATTTAGTCACTAAACTGTGAGTTGCAGGTGAATTAAGCTGAAATAATTTATTTTGAGGCAGTAAGCCAGGGGTGTCCAACCTGCGGCCCTCCAGCTGCTGCAGGACTACATCTCCTATAATGCTCTTTCAGCTAAAGGGCTGGCTGCGGAGGATGGGAGATGTAGTCCTGCAGCAGCTGGAGGGCCGCGGGTTGGACACCCCTGCCCTAAGCCATTTCTTTACAGAATAAACTCAATGAGTAGTTAGGTCATAATGGATATTTATAGCAAGAAGGTTTGGTGGATAAACCACATTGTTTCAACTCAACTGGATAGGGGGCTTAAAACTTTAATTACCTATGAGAGAGCCTACAGAGTTAAGCCAGTTGATGGTTGTAGCTAGCCTCAGGGTGCCTTTTGTAGAAGGAAATGTTGACAGGATCAGTGAAATTTGGGTAGTAAAAGGCAGGACATGGTTGGAGAGTGGGTATGGCCTCACACCTTTCCCTTGCCCTGAGAAAGAATAAAGTGACCCAGAGACCCATAGAGACTTCACTCGGAGACTGGGTCAAACCCGGTGAGATCCCAGGTATGACTACATGTAGTTTATGTGCATATTTTTAATATCGATAATTTGCAACCGTAAACAGCCTCTCCAAAGGCTCTACTGCAGTTAATAGTTACAGATTTAAACTTGATACTATTAAAAAAATAACAGTTTGCCAGTGCCAATTTAATGAGCGATACATTGTTTTTCACTCAATAGACCTGGTTGTTTGAATAACAGCCATTATTATGAAATGTTCTATCCTACTGCGCTTTCGTTTCTTCAATACTATTACTCATTTCTATGTTTGAAAAAAAGGTCTAAAAAATCTTTTTTTTTTGCTAAATAATAGATTTTTGTTGAGAAATTTACAATTCAGTACACAGCACTAGCTGCTACTTACCTTACATTATTAAAATGACGTTATATATCCCGCTGAACCTTTCACACACACTGATTGTACTGCTTTCAATAGACATGTTTTTGTCTCATTTTAGAAAAGCAAACGTAATTGTGCATTTATGTGTACGCTTACATTGGCGACGCAGTGAAAAATTTGTCTAATTACCGTTTATTCATTCCGATTCAAAATTATTTCCAATGAGTGCAATGTGTAATATTTGGAATATGGGATATTAAAAAAAAAAAAATTTCAATTATCCTTGATGATAGAGGCTACTTATACTGACCGTCTGGCACTACAGGGGTTAAAGGAGGAGCACAAATATCCTGGATGCAGGAGTGGGAAGAGGTAATAATGATAGAAGAGAGATGAAAGTCATGAAAGAAGCAAAGAGGGCGATTAGGGGTGTATTTGGATAGGAGGGTAGAGATATAAGGGATAAGGGCTCTTTAGGTCAGAATCAGAAGTTTGAATTGGCTTTGAAGGATATGGGGAGCAAGTGGAGCGATTGGCAAAGAGGAGTGAAAGATGAGGAATGGCAACAGAGAAAGATTAATTTAGCTGCAGTGTTGGGAGAGTAGGAGGCCAAATAATAGGGAGTTCCAATAATCTAGGTGGGATGTGAGGGATGAAGGAGAGAGCAGAGACTCCAACGCAGTGAACTTGGTCTGTCGGTTTGATAGTGGAGTTGTCAACAGTGGAATTGTGGACAGAGCAGATGGTTGGATAGCCATAAGCTCTTGAAGATGTTGAGCTTCAGGTAATGCCACGTCATACTCGTGAGGCGAGTTAGAAGAGAGAGTAAAAGGTCAGAAGAGGAGATATAGATAAGAGTGTCCTCTGCATATAGGTGGTATTCGAAACCAAAGAAAGATATGAGTTGTCCAAGTAAAGAGATGTAGATGTACAAGAGCAGAGGCCCAAGAACTGAGTTCTGAGGAACATATAGTGGTAGGGGAAAGTAACAAGTCCCAGTGAAGAGCATAAGTAATGAGAACCGGCTTTTGTTTTAGTGGTGAGGAGGTTGTAAGTGATTTTAGTGAGTGCAGTCTGGGTGGAATGCTGTGGACGGAAACCAGATTGTAGAAAAAAAGGGTGTAGCCACGAGGACTGCCTGTTCCCTGTTATGTCAATCGTGGAAGAGGACCGGCCAAGAGGCTCTGCGCTTTTGTGGAAGTCCACAAGGAGGCCATGTCCACTGAGAAGTGGAGGAAGAAAGAAGACAGAAAAAAAATGAAGATGCAAAGATGAAAAGTGGAACTGTGCAGCAAGAAGACAGGACAAGGAAGCAGTTGGTAGAGAAGGTAGGGAGACATTCAGAGAGCCCGTGACAGAGAGTGAATGAGAGTGTGGGAGAATGTGAATGAGAGTGTGAGAGAAAGTACAGTAGATTAGAGAGCGTGAGTGAGAGTAAAAGAACCAATGAAATTCAGATGAAAGTTGTTTGTTTCATTTTAGTTTGTTTCATTGCGGGTCCCGCCTCATTTTCGGAGAAAGAGGGATAAAATTGGAAAAGAATGGCTGATGCGGTCTGATTAATAAAATGGTCTATTTAGAAAGTTGGTACCAGTGGGGTTAAGGTAAAGCTCTGATAATCTTCAAAACAATATCGGTGTTTATTGGATAATATCTGTAACTGAGCTTTGCCAGCATTTACAATGACCGTTCTGCAAAACAGGTTGGAAATGGGCCCAGAACAAAAAAATGTAAAGCCCTTTTAAACAGGTTCTTGTGTAGCATAATACAGATAATATCATATACAAGTTTTTGGGGTTTTTTCTGATGGATGGGGGGGAGTTTCTCCTTTATTGCTTCGGTTTCCAGAAAATAATAAGATATATAACTTTTGCATTTATTGTTCTTACAAAACCCAGTTCTCAAATTTCCTGTAATGCATCCCTCCTTGTCTGAATTTGAAGTTAGTTCCTTACCTTAACATTAACTGTTTTTCTACTCTGGAAAGGTCCCTAATATAACAGGCTCGTTAAACGAATCTATAAAAAATCTAAAGCTAAAATGAAGATAAGGTTATAATTCTTAAGAATAAGACACGTGTCACATAACTGATTATAAAAGGTAAATATAGATATGTGGCACTATATTTTAATCAGTGGTACTAGTGAATCCAGCGAATGTACTGTACCGAGGAAAGCATCTCTCAATAAAAAATGCAATTTGGAGGGAGCAGTTGGAAATGAGCTAGTAAATTAAAATCTCTTTTTTTGGAGAAGATATAAGGCTATCGTGATTGCATTTTTCCATTAGCTTTGGTTAAGAGCCTCTTTTTTTCTGAATTGGCAACTGAACAAAATTGATCGTGGAATTCTTAAAATAGGGACATAAACTTAAAGGAGAACTGTCATCAACCCTGCTTTTATTATTACTGGATTTATTTAAATTAAACTACTAATAGCATATGCTTTTGTTTTATAAACAGGGTTACTATTTAGTATACTTGTTTACAGTATATGGAAGCCTAGATCAGTGGCAAAACTAATATTTTGATGTCTTCTAATTTCTCGTCATCTCACTCATACCAAGACTGCCGGAATCAATCAACTTTCACTCGAGGAAAGAAGCATTAGGGAAGAATACATTAAAGGGAAGCAAAGATAATGCAGATCTTGAGAATGTTAAATTAAAATGCCTGCTCTTGTGGTATTAACAAAGACCACTAAAGATCCACCTTAAGGAGCTGATGAAACTAAACCAGTAAACATCAGGGACAGATAATGACTTAAAATGCACATGAAGCACACTAGCGGTTGTTACTCATTACGATAATACAAATGTAAAAGGCTGTTTCTGTTTAAGAAAAATGGATATCGCCATATTAGCTACAGAGGAAAGTTAGTCTTTTATTGGAGTTAATTCATTTTGTTGGGCCAACATAGAAAAAATATAAAGTTGCATAAGTTTTACAGACCAGAAGAAGAGACTTCCGAGGGACTAAAAGATTATGTTTCTGTT
This sequence comes from Spea hammondii, assembly GCA_029215755.1. NCBI lineage: Eukaryota > Metazoa > Chordata > Amphibia > Anura > Pelobatidae > Spea > Spea hammondii. Next base: position 14,563,377 of record JARDYJ010000002.1, on the reverse strand, counting down.
TAATCACACATGGTGAAAATTATGCTTGCAACTAGTTCAACAAAATCTAAGGGGCTTGCAAGTTGCCCATCCCTTGAGACTTAAACTTAAACTTTGAGGGCAAATACAGTCTGCCCTTTTTATATCCTGTGAAAATCATTTTATATCCTGTGAAAATCATTTTATATCCTGTGAAAGAGACCTGGGTGTTGGTTTATATTCAGAGCAGTCTGGGGCAATTGCTCCTCTCCTGCTCCTCCCTTGACGGCCATTCATTACAAATAAATCTCTAACCCTCTAGTTTTAGATGATGACCTGTTCTTCTTACATTTCTCCTCCTCTCAGCCTCTCGCCTCCAAATGAGATATATTAAGATCTCTGATTCTGATATTTTTTTATTGCAAGCCATTCACCATTTTATTCTCCCTTCTTTGAACTCAATGATTAGAATGCCAGGAATGGAGATGGTGCTTCCACAACGGTATGAAATACTCTAGGTAACGTCTGATCAGATATCTCTAAAGAACCACCTTCTTCTTCCTGCTCCTAATGCCTCCAGAAAGCCACCCAACACCCTGAAACCCAATCTTCATGCCCTCAGAAATAATTAGTCCATGTTCTGATAGCTATATTGCATTATTATACATTTATGAACATTAAACACTGTTCACTATTCGTTTTGGTTTAGTGCATAAACCTCCAGATTATCTCCAAGTACACTTAGAAAATCCAGCTAATATAGTTACCATCTTTAATTTTGGGATTATGCTGTTACCAACACCTCTGTTGCCTTGAACATTTTTTTTATTTAATTAAAAATGAAGTCTCAGGATTTGCGGTCTTTCTATATTAAAATCAATATAATCTAATTTGTTTAGTTAACAACAATTAACAATATACGTATACTTTACATGGGGATTCCCACCATTTTTTTTTTGTTGGTGGTACAATTCTGTAGTGGAGAGGGCAAGGTTGGAGAGCACCAATGGATCAAGGGCAGGTTAATGTCAGAAACAAAAAAGGTAAGCAAAATGGGGATTTGAGATAAAACATTAAGTATGTATAATTTACATATTTTTAATGCTTTATGAAAAAAAAATTAGGCAGTGTGGAGGACGTTCCTCTTTAAGGTCCATTACGATATATATACAAGTAAGATTTTTGTGACAGTTCTTCATAAATGATATTTATAGTATCCTCTTTCTAATAAGTATTTGAGTTTTCTAATTTTAGTTCTATTTTGTTTGCATTCATGGCATATTTGTGTTCATTAGTTCATTACTATCTAGATTTCATTATCTAATTTACGGTAATATGTTTTCATAGCTGTGATGATTGCAAATATTTTCACTTGTATATAAAATATGATGTTTTTGAGATCTCGAAAAAAACATTCATTTGCATTCAACAACTCACTTAGTTGTTTTTAGAGGACCTTTCGGATATTTCCCAGCAGTTCAAATGACCAAAGAGGGTGTGCTTAGAGCCATAGCCAGAGGGCAAGGCTTTACCAGGACTTCTTATGTTGTTTTTCCGTATTGACAGCTATTTATGTTATCACATAAGTATTTAGAAGGACAATTCATTTTGGTTCCAAAATGTAATTCAGAGCCAATTTTTCTGTTAAAATTAGGGCAGCTGTACAGGGTCATAACTTCTATGGGGCAAGATGGGCAGCTGTCTTAAGGTGAGTCGCACAATGCCCTTGCACTCCCTTCCATCTTCTATCTCTTCTAGAATCAAATATGACATCACCACAGGCCGGCACCTCCAACCCTGTCCCTGGTTACACTTCTGCTGGAGAATACTGTGATACACACCTATTAGGCCCAGTGGGCCGCTGCACTGCTACTCCGGTGGCAGATCCTATGCTGTAGTGAGCGGCCAATGTCTGGATATGCTCATCAGCAGCATTGATGTCATCGGTCAGCCACTGCCGTTAAAGTGTCTCCGGGCTGCATTGTTACCCCCAGACTTATACCAAGCAACCATTCTGATTTAGGTCCCTAAAAGGTACTGTCAGTCCAAAAACACTTGGGAAGTATGAAAAAACATTTCATTTTCCCAGAACAAATTTAGACGCATCAAGCATGTATTTCAGAATTTCCATTTATGAGAGTGAATAATCTTAAATTATGCAAATATCAGTGCTGCCCCATTATGGAAGTACAGTTGGTTATTTGAAGTTGAGTGGAAACATTTATCACCAAAAATGGCAATTTACAAATTAATCAGTTTGCTCTGCATGGAGGAAAATAATGATTTTAATAATTTTGTTTGTAGTGTGAACTGAAGTTGCGACAGTAACTTCACTCTCAGTTGAGTACAAAAATACTTGTGCGATATATGGAAGCCGAAGGTATGTTCCTCAGATTGCGCCGCATTAAGTGATTTGTGATGGAATGGCTCATGATATATGTGGCAGGAGTTAAATGTCCATAGGTGCAATTGCTTGATGAAAGACGAGCCCACTGCTGGCGACCAATAGAGTAGTTTGTACAGACTTTTAAAGTCCTGGTGCCGAAACTTGGCCGGGGGAGACCACTGGTCTCTCCGCTCCAAGAGTTAAAGGTCCGTATGAATGACAAATAGAGTCGCTCGTATGGACCTTTAACTCTGGGAGTGGGGAGGCCATGGTCTCCCCAGGCCAAGTTCCGCTGTCATATGTTAAAGGGCCTTTACTCCTGACGGCGAACCTATAGATTTCCGCTCCCGTTATCTACGCAGCATGGCAGAGGTTAACAGGAGCGGAAATCCATAGGTTCACTGTCAGGAGTTAAATGTCCATAAGAGCATTGGTTGATGCCAGAGCAGGCCCCTGCAGGCAACCAATAGAGTCGCTCGCAGGCCCTTTAACTCTTCTTTACTTGTCTTCATATACGTTTTGCCACCGCCATGTTCGTTTCTTCGTTATTCGGGCTGAACAACGAAAACGCACCTTTCGTGTTCGTTTTCATGTTCGCCCGAATACCAATGCACAAGTCTATTCCAGCCAAAAAACAAGTTTTAGCTGGTTTTGTGAGTATAAAAGTTCATATTTGTTGAAGTGTATTGCTGAATTTAGCTTTTTGAACACTAAGAACATCACGGGTTAATATTAAAAGGTGTTATTGAATCTTTTTTTTTTTTTTAAAGTTATGTGTTTAGCCTTAAAGAGCGTAGATAACTACATAACTGTTCTGTGTCTATGTAATTTTGTGTCCTTGTACATCCCTAAAAATAGGACAAATCATAAAGCATTTTTGTGTCAAGGAAAATAAAACAGCCGGCCCCGTGAATTATGCTGGCAGGAGGGATGGAGGGACACCTTAACAGCAGCTTACTGATATAGTTTTACATTCCAGAGTCATTTCATGCTTCGGCTACAACTGTCCAGGTTCAGGGAAGGTCTTCTGCTCCAGGGAAATTTTAGAACGAGCGCTTCACGCAAAACAAGCCTTCATATCCATCCGTCATCAGTGATCGCCATTCAGGCCCTGTATGTGCGTGTCCTATTAGACTTAAATGCCCGTTGATGATGTCACAAAATAAGTGCCAGAGAGAGCATGTCATTTCTGTGTCCTGCTGAATTCATTTTACATTAACTCGGGAATCTCTTCATATACATAACCTTAAAGAGAAGAGAAAAGAAGGAGCGGTGCAACGGATTGAATCACAACAAATCGTATTTTGTTGGAAGCTGAGAATAAATACTCTTCACCTTTGGAACAGTAGAAATGACTAACTGGAAAATGAGCCTTTGTTGGGTTTATTTTTTATTGGTCCCAAAGTCTTTCCCATTTTACAGTCATCTTGATTCAGATTCACTCTTTATGTAATTAACAAACTTAAATTTGAATATATTAAACTTATTGTGATTTTTTTTTATTGCAAGATTCTTTGTTACTATTAAGAGCTGAATAATATATTTCATTCTACCTTTTTAATGATTGCACTTATAACAGAGAAACCAACGAAAAGCTAGATATCTAAAGGCCACTACGACCTGCAGGTTGTAAAGTCATCATAAAAATTTGAGGAATTAATTAGTTTTTTCTGATTCTGTCTGGTAATAAATAATGTACATACATGTTTGTGTACCTCTGTTGTGTTATTCTTAGTAACTCCTGTTAAATGAGAACATTGGAAATCATTTTCTCTTGATAATTTATTAATTCACAATATTAGGTGAATATGGGATTTATTTAAACAATATTATAGGTAGAACCTTTAAAACAAGGGCCTTAATCGGGCCACTTCATTGGGTTATATTTCATGATATTGCTGACTGTATGATTACAGGTCAGAAGCACACATAAAATTTAGTTTTGCTAGAATTGTGATTTTTTTTTAAAGGATTACTTTCCAGAGGACGTTATATCAACCTTTACACTTCCTTACTTGTACTGGGCTCGTTTGCATGACTCTCTAGTTATGCCACCATGTCCTGTAAGTGTTTTTAGTATTTTAAGTGTATGAAGCTGGATGATACTGCACTATTGCTGCTTTTACTTTTATAGATTTCAAGAAAATATATTAACGAAAAACTTTGAAGAGCCTGATATTCATCTATTTTTTGAGTGCAATAAGTACCATACTACACTATTGTGGAATTTGTTTTTTGTTTTCTCCCCCTATGTATATGCGCCCCTTCTTCTTATATTTGCTTTTGGAGTATTTGGAGGAATACTTAGGCTAGGTGCTGCAGTACAACATTGGGGGAGTATTTTATATATATATTTTTTTATCTTTTGTTTACATTTCAAATTAAGCACATATATCATGTGTTAAGAAATACTTTTTATTGATAAGTGTATGTGAGCATGAATATGTATGCATGAGTGTGTGAGCATGAATGTGTATGTACAGTATACGTGTGTGTTAACATTAATGTATATTCTATGTATAAGTGTATTTAAGCATGATTGTCTATGTATAAGTGTATTTAAGCATAAATGCCCATGTATAAGTGTATGTGAGCATGAATGTCTATGTATAAGTGTATGTGAGCATAAATGTGTATGTATAAGTGTGCGCTTACATGAATGTGTATGTGAAAGTGCTTGTATGTACAAAAATGAATGTGTGTTTTTGTGTGAGCATAGCTGTGTATGTGTAAGTGTTTGAGTGTTACATACAGTATGTGTGGCTGAGTGTATATTGTGGGGCAAGGGGACAATCTGTCTGGGGCAATGATGGCACAGACAAGCTGTCTAAAATCAATGATGGTGCAGATAAGCTGTTTTGGGCACTGAAAAGCTGGGGCAAAGATGGCACAGACAGGCTGTTATGATGGCACTCATAATCTGCTTGGGGGCAAAAGTGGCACTCGCAAGCTGTTTCAGGGCAAAGGTAGCACTGTGGGACAATTGCTTGGTAATGGTGATCCCAGGGCCCTTCCTATAGGTTTGTTGGTGTTACGTTTGTGTGGTAGGTAGGTTTTAGGCTGGGCTGTGGCTCAGAACCTAGGGGTGTAGGGGTACCTGGTATACTCATATTATGGAACTTTCAAGGCAAAGCTTTGGCCCTTTTGTTTTGTGATATGTTTAATTATGGCTGGAGGATCATTTTCATCGTTAAGTGTTGCAATGGTGGGACATTGTGGTGATGTTTTATTACAGTTTTGTAAGACAATGATTTGTAACATGTTGTTATAAATTAAAGCTGTAAACATAGACATAATGTACCATCAAAAATTATGTCTGTGTTTTATTGTGGGTTATTGGTGGTGGGGGGTTATTGGTTGGGTAACCCTCAGGCCCATATAGCGACTATGCACCTTTTAAATATAGCCCAACCAAACCCACCAGTATTCCAGCCATTCTGAGCATTAGGGCCGGACTGGCAATGACAAGACGGCCCTGGCTCTGTAAGGTCAGCGGCCGCCTGATGGCGTAGGTGCGGACTACTGACATATATGTGTGGCCACGTGATCACATGATCACGTAGGATGTAACCAGGCATATCCAGCTATCAGCTATACACTACATCACCAGATCTGTTGCTAGAGTGAGTATCGAGTGCTGACAGCCAGTGGCCCATTGAGTATTTGCAGCGTGTGCCAGATTACCATTCCAGATCTGCTGAACATTCTGAGCCATCCTCAGTCTTGCCTTGTTGGTAATCCCCAGTCTTCCCCTGTTGGGTACAAATCCCACTTCAGATACAGAAGTAATATTTTTTTTCAACAATTGTCACTGTATGCATATGAGAGATAAATATTTAAAATTGTAATAAAAAACATGAAATACTGTGTCATTTTTACATCACTGCTCTTTTGTATATTTCCCAAATGTATTCTACCAATTAAATGCCTCAATCCACTAGTAGCTGCAGCCTGATCAGTTAATTTACACTTCCCATACTCTGTCCCGCTGTGAAATACAGCAGGTGAGCATATATTATACTAATTTACTTTTAATGTTAACCATAATGGAAAATGACTGAAAAAGAGAGGAAAATTAACATCTGGTTTTGCTGGGTGCATCCACAACTGATATTTCAGTAGCAAGTAAAGGACAAGTTGCAAACCCATGATTTCAAGATGTGTCTGACGTCTATATATACCTAAAGAGAAAGTAGAAAAATGACAGGAAAAAATAATAATGTAAACACAGTGTATGTGTTAACAGTAAATCATCATTGGTGAGCAAGGTATAAACGTTCTACTCTTGTGGGCTTTGAAAGGCTATTTATACAAGCCTGATATTATGACTACCTTTTATTTATATCAGGGCTGGCGCCCTCTATAGGCAAGGTCGGCAGCAGCCTAGAGTGCAGAACTATTTGGGGACCCCTTCTCTGAGACAGACTGGTCTACCCAGCGTTGGCCCTGCTCATGACGTGCCATAAAAATCACTTCACTATACAGAGTATCCAAACAAATAATGCATTTTTATATAGGGCAGTGATTATCTTCCATCTGTCAGGCTTCCTATGTTGCCACCGAACTGTGATGGAAGTTGTGCCAGGCCTCTGTCTCACTGCTCCCTCACAGTGCCAGCGATTGCTCTCAGCGATGCTGAGAGTATATGATATCATTTTCCAGCGTTCAGCAGTGAAGTTGCACACACTCACCACACGACTTTAGCAAGGTAAGTAATGGGGAGAAAGGGGGGAGATTGATAGTGACAAAGGAAGGGGGGGAGATAGAGAGAAATATGAGAGATAGGAAGAAAATGGGGAGAGAGAGAGAGAAAGAGAAAGAGAAAGAGAAGGGAGATAATGTGAAAAAAGAGAGATGGGGAGAAAGGGGAGATGTAGTGAGAAGAAGGATAATGAAAAGGTGAGAGATGGGGAAGGATGCAGGGAAAACAAGAAAAAGGAGAGATAATCAACAAGGACAGAGGTTGGGAGAAATATTGAGAAGAAGGAAAAATGAGGACAAAGGGGAGAGAAAAAGAGAAAGTAGAGAGATTGAGAAAAAAGAGACACAATTACAATTAAGGGATGAGATAATGAGAGATGAAGAGAAGGGGGGAGCTAATGAGATAAAAGGAGAAAGAGGAGAGTTGAGATATAGAGGTTTGTGTGATATCCTTGATATACAGAATAAAGGTGCTTAAACTTTAATTGCTGTTACATTATTTTAAAGTTTGCAGGTTTCTAGTGCCTTGGCAATCCCTAAAGATTTCTCTATAACTGTTATTAAAGGGAAGGTTTTATATCCCACAAAGGAAGAACGCGCATTAAAGTACTTTGTGTGTACATTAATATTCATTCTTCAGAAACAAAAACTAAAAAATAAAGCACTTGCCCAAGGTAGAAGCTGCAGATTAGCAGTCCAAGCTACCCTCCTCCACCATTGTTCCACCATTTCCAACACTGACTCATCCTCATTTTCTGTTTCATTGAAATAATCCGTTTTACGTGTGTCTTAAATGCCTGAGGATATCAAGATTAACTAATGGGCTAGAATCCTTACATTATGGTACGTGCAAAAGTGATATTTCACGGTATTAATATTAAAGAAGTAATGATCACCTCTTGGGAGGTGGAAATTCATATTAAAGTATCATCTCATAAAAAGACATTAAAAAAAACCTTAACACCATTCTGATAATAATATCTGATATTACAATATGTTATAACATAGCAACAAGGATGATTACAGGTAAACTTTGAACGTAATATAGCGTGGAAGTATGTTCATTTACATGTAATATATCATTTTGTACTATGTAATAATCTAGTCTACATTTATCTTTTTAGTTGCCTGCTTGGAATATTTTATTTATTCCTAGACACTTCCATTAAGTAATATGACAGACAATTACGGTGATTTTAAGGAAACGTAATATTGTAAAATAGTTTATATTTTTTATCAGTTAATATTAATATTAGAGTTGTACTGTGTTAGCCATAGAAAGAGAAGAAGCAAATTTGGTAAAGATGATACCTTTATTGACTAACTAAAGTATAATGGATTGCAAGCTTTTAATACTGTACGGGTCTCTTTTTCAGGCATGTTGCCGCAGGTAATTTATTTGCCAAATTTGCTTACTGTTACAAAAAAAGGACGTCTAAAATGTAGATTTGCTATAATTCCCATATGATTGCCTGTACATATAAAGTCTTTAGCTAATAATAGTTTAAAATTCTCTATGTTAAGTAAAAGCCATTGACCTTTCAGCGATTTTCAGGTCGAGGAGTTTAGGGACCGGAAAAGAGTCAATGTGGGAGAGGTGTTTCTGTTCAGCTCTTCCTCTCTGGATCTGTCTGCATCAATCTGGCCTGGAGAACTTCCACGTTATTACCTGATAAAATGTCATGCTTTGTCCATGGTAAGGCAACCTCCCCATGGGCTGGATCGAAATTGTCCAGTTACAGTTTGACTATGTTTATGGCATTAATATAATTATCCCGTTAAATTGTTTTACAAAAGTGGAAATTGTAAGTGTTAACTGGAATTAACAATTATTATACGATCACTTGTATGGCTTCTGATACTATTTAGTTGACCGTGTGGAGGGTAATTGTTTTAGGGGAGGGTGTTGCAGGGGTTGGTGTAATGTGGCCTTTACAATGTAGATACATCGGCCTATTGTCTACCTCTTTGAATGAAAGCAGAATCCAATAGCCAATGCGTGGTCCAAAAGCATTGGCTGGAAGTATTATAACAAATTGGGCTATTTTTAAAATTCTCTCATCTAAAAATGATGTTATTTGGATCTTTTTTTATACATGGAAACATGTTCTAAATTTAGTTCTATTTCAGACTATTTTTGTGAACAAGAATAATTACTGGAAAATGCTGATCACGTATATGTTTAAAAAATCTGAAAATGTAAAAAAATAATAAAAATAATAAAAAACACCACTAATCTGTTAACTCTATTTATAAAATCATATTAAATCACACATATGATTGCTGTATATAAATGTATCAAAGCAAGCCATTCTACTTTGTGAATGAGACTACAGTATTTACTGTACCTGAGGCACCTGCAAAAAAATGTACATCCTTTCCACAGACAAATCTTTGTTTTTCAAGTGTTTAACGATTCTCATTTCTCTGCTTCATTCTCATTAATTTTCTGTGTTCATTAGTTTCGACTTCGCTGTATTTGTGAAGACTATAGGTTATAGCAAACATTAAAAGGCACTTCACTTTCACATCATCGCTCAGTTTATTGGAGCGCATTACTTCAATACTTTAATTACATTTCTGGTGTATACAGCCACAGCCATGTATGCTGATCAGCACCACAAATGAGATTACTAATTTATTTAAGCTTTTCATCTTTTTTTTTCCATGACTGTAGCTTCATAAACAAGTTTTATTTTTATTATTTTTATTATTTTTATATGTGTGTGTGTGTTCAGTGTATGTATGTAATTTTAGACTGTGGATATGCAAGGACCATAGCAGTACCATAAGACATGATCTCTCTAATTAATATATAAGTATATAATTAACATCAGTGATAATATGTGTTATTACGCAGAAAGCCTGACGTGGCCACATCATTTAAAGGCAGGGTTGGAAAACCTCATCTTAGAGAAAAGTTTCCAAGTGAAGGAAATTTCCTTGCATTCTAATGAAATTACACAACGACATTTGTTATTTGGTTTATTCACCAAAGAGTACGTTTAGTATGTGAGTTGAGTTGGCGCAGTGTATTATTATGAAGAATCTGCCTGGTTTTCCTGCAAGTTGCTTCAGTACGATGCACAAGGTGGTGTAAATAAAATCTTAAGTTTGAACAGAACCCAACTAAAACATGTTTTTCTTTTTAAAATATGTAGGTCTCATAAATTCCTACCCAATGGTCTTATGAGATACTTTGTATGCATTGAATGCTGGAGGCCAACAAGTATTTCTGCATCCACTATTCTAGTACAAAACTCAGCTGTAGGTTTAGGTTTACAATAGCTTATTTTACAAAACTTACATTTTTTATGGATGTCGTGTTTAACTAACCATTAATATTTTAATACATTATCACATATACCTGTATAGATAGATAGATAGATAAATAGATAGAGCCAAATATAATATATATATATATATATGTTAAAGGTAAGTTAACAGAGTACAGTTTAATTCCATATACCAAAGTCTATTTCTATTCATGTTGTGTGTACTCAAGACATATGGGAATGGACAAATACCCCACACATAGCCATTGGTACCGTACTGGAAATTGGTCTCCGGGTCTTAATGATGTTGTGAATTAACATCTGGAAGTTACACAGTAATGTGGTTTTCTGTGACCTCTTGTAATGAGAAGCCAGTACAGTATCTCATGTATTACTAACTATTTTTTAATAAATTAAATTAACACATTATATATTGTAAAGTTTCTTAAAATATATATATATTTTCTTTTTGTGATATTTGTCCTTTAAGATTTGTAACTAGTACTACCTATTATTTCAATATTTTTAATGTTCATAAATGTAACTTTTTTGTCAACTAACATTTAATATTGTTGAGCCACTGCTATAGACAAGATGTTGTTGCATATTAAATATTAAAGATTTCTTGTCTCCATGTTATGGTTCTCTGTTTTGCTCTCTCTTTTTATCACTCATCATTAGCACAAAATTAGATTGAAGACCTTTATGACAAACGTTCAATACGCCAGTATTTCTGTAGGTCATACACAGAAATAAAAAATCAATAAATGTAAATGGAAGCCATGAAAACCTTTCCCAGTAATCATGAATCACATCCAAATCCCAGATATGTTTCTCACTTAAATGGAATTAATAGACAACATAAGTTATAAAGTCAATACCTTCACAGGAAATCCAGTAAATGTTTTACCAATTAGGTTATTTTAGTCAATAAAACAAAAAATAGGGCAATAAATTACAATGTAGCAGTTGGTGCAAAGAAATAATGAGATTTGTTATAAATTAATTTTGGCAACTGTGGTATTGGCATGTAAAATGATCACAAAATCTTAAACAGCATTATCCAACAATCATACATGTATCCTGTTTGGGAACTTCTTAAATATACAAGATATGACCCAACTAGTCCCAAGCTGACCTGTTCATGCTAACGCTTTAATCCATGCTGGCAAAGCACAATGAAAACTCACCAGGTACAGCTCAATAACCTCAGAGCAAATGTGCTCAATTAGTCATGTCAATCTGCAAAGAATCGCCCTCCGAAAAGTGTCACCCTTTATACCGTGTTGTTGCAGTTGCAGACTTCTCCTTGGTAGCGTGATAATAGCTATGACCAACGCATTTCTCAAAAAACACTACCAGCTTCCTTAGGGTCACCTACTATAGGAACACCAAGAAGATACACCATATGACCAAAAGTATGTGGACACCTGACCATCACACTTGGATGAGCTGGCAGGCATCTCATGAAGCTCCCGATGCACAGTGCTTACACAGATGTTGGTTCCAGAGGCACTTCTAATGCTTGTGGCTGGACTGATGTTACTACTAGATGCTTCACCATAATTGCACTTACAGAAATATTCTGACTTGTGGCAAAGGTGGGATTCTGTCACAGAGTTGTCACCTAAACCCAATAATTAGGAGAGATGCCCACATACTTTGGGTCAAATAATGATTTCAGCATATGGTGTCCTCCGAATGATATATATGTTACCTTTTGAGCTTCTATACAAATACAGCCACAGTAAAAAACATCTATTTTTTTGATGTAGAAAACGATTTTTACGATAAACTACAACTAATTTTGCACTATAAACATTTTATATAATAATTGCTTGGTTCACTTTTTTTTTAACAGACTTTTAGGATTAGAATGGTCTCAGTAGTGTGCAACAAGGTATTGCGTCACAACAATTCTGGTATCATACTAAGTCTAAGTCTTTTCTTTGCCCTGTGTCTGTAGGGTCATCTTGTCTTGCATGCATCTTGGAATGTTCTATGTACATCTATATCTCATACATACATGTTTAAAGTCAGGTAAACGAGATACAGACTATATCAGCATTAATGGGTGTCCTAAGCAGGAAATTTTTTATATCCCCTACAAAATACCCCTTCCTATTTCTTTTATACATTCCATCAGCTCTTTAAATAGGGCTATTTTCAGAGTGGAAGAAAATCCATATTTTTCATCATATTACATGTAAATATGCTCTGCTGGAGAAGCAATTCCAAGATCAAAATGTGATCTTAATGGGTTTGATAAAATTACACCAAAAGAGTTAGCAGTGGGTGGGAAGAAATGAAGTGTAAAAAAAAATGGGTATTGGAGCAAGTATCTATCGGAGTATCTGTAAATGTAGCGTAATGCCATTTGCTATTTTAACGTGGTTTATAAATCAGTTGTGTTTTTTAATATGCTTTTAAATGTTTTATAAAAAAAAAACTCTTGTCCATCTCACATAGAAACATAGAATGTGACAGTAGAGAAGAATCATACAGCCCATTTAGTTTGCCCATTTTTTACTTACTAGATACTATCTAGAAGTGTTAAAATGCCCCCAAGCTTGTGCTTTTTGGAGATATTATGGTCTGCACCCAAGTAGTTATCTCCTACTGTCTCCATCCTATTCAATCATACAATAGATTGTAAGCTCACAGGAACAGGGCCTATATGTTAAAGTATGTTAAAGCTATTATCAATTTTAAATTGTCTGTTAACTATTTTCTCCGTCCCCAATTGTAACAGCGAAATATGCTGGCGTTACATGAATCGGCTTTAATAAACCGTGGTAATCTGTATATTACCGATTCCACATCTATCACATTTTGAAAACAGTATGTGCAATATAAAAAATATATAGGGCTAATTATCACATTAACCACTGATTTAAACAGGAAGAGATACTGACATTAAAAACAATTATATGAATTGCAGGAAATTATGTGATGTTTCCAGCACATTTAATATTTAAATTGATGCTGTTTGCTGCAGAGATGTCAGACAGATAGAAATGCTATCACTACGAACCCTGTTCACATACGGTAAATCCTTTGGTTCACTTTACCGAAAGTTAGACCTTAAAGAGCTCCCGTCAAACAAACAATATCATGGCTGGGCTTTAGGGCAACGCATACATAAAGCACATCGGTACAATGTAACAGTACACGTATAGATCAAAAGATATTTTTATTTAAAGTTGGATGAATATACATATAATGGCTAACAGGATAATTGTTTTTATGTTACTCATTGGGATATTCAGATGATTGAGGGACCTCTCAACTATCATATGTATTAAGGTGCATAAGGGGACTGAAGTGTCCCTTTAAAATTAAACAGTGTTTACTGCATACATGACAAAAATGTTGTTTTCCTAGCTTTTACCAGAGATAATAATATATGTAGATGTAGCTTCTTTTAATCTAAAGCGATGTCTATGTCTAGTCCAGAAGTTAAGTGGTTAGAGCTTACTCAGAAGTAAACGTTAATATCGGGTGGTAGTGTAGAGCATTCAGCTGGCAACTAGCCATACCTTTATCAACATTCAAGAATGTAATCTTGTTAGTCCCTGACGAAGCCGATGGCTATGCCGGAGAAACACGTGTCGGGCTTAGTTATTCTTATTATATTTTTTTTGGCAGTCTTTATCTGTCTCTCTTTGTTATATGTTTATGTTGGGTGGTCCTACCTGTTACTGATATAGGGATAGAATGCGATCTTGTATCACAAGGATTTAGATGCATGCATTTAGTGGAGGGTGTGGATCTTTATACATCTTTGTCCCTGCCTCTACTTTTCCATGAGAGAGATTACGGTAGAGTGGGCTTTGGCAGTGCCATAACCAGATGACGCTATAGGGACACAAGGACATAGTGATTATTGTTGAAGATCTCACATTAGCAAACCAAAAGATTGACTTTTCACAATCATCCTGTATATCCATAGAAAATGTTCTATTTTCCACCTTCACCCCTCTTTAAAACCCTCTTTTCATCCTCTCTCCATCCCTTTTCTCACCTTATTTCCCCCTACCCATATATATTTCATTTTATCCCATTTCCAAATCACTTTAGTTCTTATTCGGAAAAAAATAATCTAATTTCATAATGTGACACAAATATGCCTGCTACCCCCCTTTTCAATCACTTGCACTATTGCTGGGGGCAGGATTCCAGGGAACAGGAAGGCAAATGACCCCTCTTGGACCTATCTATGGTCTATCATTATTGTCTTTAAGAAAAAAAATGGAATTCATTAATAACTACTCAAATCTTTACACTAGAGTACTGTGCAATGACCATTAGGAAAGCAAGAATGTGTAAATGAATAAGTATGATTAGTCTATCCATGTCCTTTATAGACCATTGGACACGCCAGCAGCCTCAATACACTTCGACGACCAACAAACATTTATTCAACATTAAAACAATTCATATAATCTAATATGTTTATAATCCAAATTTGGATTGTGGCATCTGAGGAACACAGCACTGAATACAACATCATGAGAAAAACAACCACAGATATTTATTATTGTTGTATACTTTTTTTTCAACGATAATTGGGTTGGGTTTAGAAAGAAAAATACTTCTGCAGACATTTAATGGAAAAAATTGTAATTATAAACTGAAAAACAAAATAGATCTAAATATATATATGAAAATATATCTAAACATTAAAGTAATTTGGAAGCTGAAATGATGATTTTTATTTTTTTTTTACAATCAGCCAAGCTAGTTAAATATTATTAGATATTATTAGAGTATTTGATTCAACGACCTTACCACCAACCTGATTACTTGAAATGACCTTGTGTATATCCATACCATCTTTCCACTTGGACCTTGCAAATTAGCACATCCAATTAACACCTATTTTAGATGTATATTACACCATGTTCAGGCTGCAATAAAAAGGTTACTCTGAAAAAAAGCATATATATGAAGAAAAATGTGTATGCCACTATTTTTCTAGCATTCATTAGTTACTTTCATTAAGGGTCCAGCTGCTAATTAGATGAAAACGATAACAGAACATAAGGGTTATTGGGTTAATGTATATTTCATAGCTTTTCTTTGAATTGTTCATTGAAACATATGTAAAATAAATAATCTATTCTGATAATCAATTCTATAGGCACAGGTCCATTGGATTGGAGGAACATATTTAATTGTTTCAAAGTATGGAGCCAGGGGCAGACTGGCCCAGAGGACGGGTACTCCCTGGGCTGGTTAAAATTATTTAAATAAGGTTGACGCAACTTGAGTGGCTCTGGGAAAGGGCAGCGCAGTGGAGAGATTTAATATAAGGCTTTGTGACAACTGACATGGCAGTAGAGGGATCGGGATGCAAGACAGGCTCCAGGTAAGTGTGTGTGAGAGACAGGCTCCAGGTAAGTGCGTGTGAGAGACAGGCTCCAGGTAAGTGTGTGTGAGAGACAGGCTCCAGGTAAGTGTGTGTGAGAGACAGGCTCCAGGTAAGTGTGTGTGAGAGACAGGCTCCAGGTAAGTGTGTGTGAGAGACAGGCTCCAGGTAAGTGTGTGTGAGAGACAGGCTCCAGGTAAGTGTGTGTGAGTGACAGGCTCCAGGTAAGTGTGTGTGAGTGACAGGCTCCAGGTAAGTGTGTGTGAGTGAGAGTCCATGGAGGAAGAGGGCAAAGGCCAGCAGCCCGCTTAGCTTTGTCTGCGCCAGAGCCAAATGGTGCCGGCTTTCCGCTGTATGGAGTTACAATAAGCCACGTCAATGAGGTATTTTTTAAGTTTGTTTTCGCTTGTAAAAGTAAGGAGAGATTTAGCGTCTTTTTTTTTTTTCCAGCAACTGTCTACCAAACCTGGAGCCAAACATGGGACATCCTGGTGGGAGATTTTAACAAGGTAAGTTATTTATATTTCATACTAAAGTACTTTAAAACTACCGTATTTGCCCGAATATAGGCCACACTTTTTTCTGTATACTGCTGTGATATATAAATGAATAATACAAATAATTATTATTATTCACATACTGATTTATTCACAAAACAGGGAGTAGCTTATACCCTTATACAATATAGAGAGAAATAACACTGTATTATTAAGGACAATGGGCGGTCCCTAAACCCATTGAAAACAATGTAGTTTGAGCCCGTACATGTACGGGCTTTGTCATTAAGGAGTTAATCCTGTATTTATGTACCAGCATAGGGCATAATGTCTCAAGGAAGTGAGGATATGTGAGGTATGTATGGAGTGTATAAAACGAACCCTTGTATACGTAACCCAACTACCCACTCTATGGCTTCTGAGTACTGCCTGAGGTAAACAGTGATCTACCTGCTGAGTACTGCCTGAGGTAAACAGTGTTCTACCCGCTGAGTACTGCCTGAGGTAAACAGTGTTCTACCTGCTGAGTACTGCCTGAGGTAAACAGTGTTCTACCTGCTGAGTACTGCCTGAGGTAAACAGTGTTCTACCTGCTGAGTACTGCCTGAGGTAAACAGTGTTCTACCTGCTGAGTACTGCCTGAGGTAAACAGTGTTCTACCTGCTGAGTACTGCCTGAGGTAAACAGTGTTCTACCTGCTGAGTACTGCCTGAGGTAAACAGTGTTCTACCTGCTGAGTACTGCCTGAGGTAAAAGGGGTTCTATCTGTTGAGTACTGCCTGAGGTAAACAGTGTTCTACCCGCTGAGTACTGCCTGAGGTAAAAGGGGTTCTATCTGCTGAGTACTGCTTGAAGTAAAATGGGCTTTACCCCCTGAGTACTGCCTGAAGTAAAAGGGGCTTTACCTGCTGAGTACTGCCTGAAGTAAAAGGGGTTATAGCTGCTGAGTTAACTTTTGCAATTATACACTGTTAAGATGATCTAAAATGGATACTTTAAATATAAGCAAGAATCATGACTGTGTTGTGCTAATGATGTGCAAACTTTTTGTAAACTAAAATCCTTTGGTATTTAATTTTTTTTGCACACACCAGCACTTAAATTATACATTAAACCTCCCCCCTCGCCAATCTTGGCCGACATTGAAGACAGGACCTGCTGTTCTGGAGTTCTCCGGTTTATCTTGACACGAGCAGATGTTCTCTTCCAGCTGCATATTAATCAATGATACATAAAGTACCTGATCCTAGATATCAGATTAGCCAGATCCCAAACAGTATATATAAATTAGTTTTGTAGAGGAAGCCTTAGATATATGTATCACCTTAGGGAGAACATTTGTTTCATATGTAACGAGCAAAAAAACACCATCTATCACAACTTAGCAAAGCATATAATAACTTAAAAGATTCATCACTTATATGTGCAATTTCCTTTCGCCATCTGGATGAACAAATACAACAGAGGACTATGAAAGGTTGTTCTTGATAGACTTGTGTCCTTTTGAAACTTAATTATGTCAACACGCAAAAGAAAAATTAAATGTCCACGTTAGTTGATTAAAGGGACTTTGGTGTTTACTGCAGGACACAGCACTAATGATTATTCTAACTTGATTGTCACGTCCGCCACTTTATGAACAGTTCGTCATTCATTATGCAATTTAGTTTTCTCTCAGTATAAATAGGAAGACATGGGAGTCCCAGCAGGTCAAAGCCGTGTTACAACCCCCCCCCCCCCAAGAACTATGGACACGTGAGATATTGAGTTTATGTGATGCCTGACCATTAAGGGACTAATGTAAAATTGCATTATTTTTCCACGTGGATGCTTAACCTTTGTCCCCCCCATTACTGTTTTTTAATCTTTGTGGCTGAAGTGGTAATCATTTAAATAAACAAAGCATAGCTATGGCTTTATGGATCTCATAAATCATTATTTTTCATTAATGCCAAATACCTGAGGTGTGATCCATTTTTATGTGTGTGTGTGTGCAGTAGATAAAAGAAATGGAAAAATCCATAATAGAAACCTAATAAAGATAGAATTGCTAAAAATAATGTGAAATTGTGTTACTAATTTATAACTAAAAATGTGAAGCAGGTAGCACAGCCAGGGGTTGTATTCTGGCCTGGATCTATCTCGGCACTCAGAAGGAGGTTTGCGGTCCGGAGAGGTCAGTTTATGGCATTGCCTGACTAGGGCATCACTGAAGATTGATACGGCACTATGTACCGTCATGTGTGATATTTCATTGGCGGTGTGATGGAGCAAAGTGTTTCACAATGAGGGCTTTTCATATAACACTTAAATATGTAAATATATATCTTTGATGGATGGGGGGGGCAAGGCATGGAGCTGAACACCCGATCGGGATGACGGCGAGGAGGGTACAGATGGCAATATACCCCCTAGTTTATTTTATTAACCCCTATGTCCCACCATGCATGGAGTGGGGGGGAGGAGGCAACTATTTAACTTACTAAGTCCCTACTTTTTTTTCAACTTGAATACACTTAACTTACCTGCAGGTTGTTTGCACATTTGCGAGTGTTAATGCGAGTTGGCCTTTAGTAAATTTGGAAATTGCATTTTTTTCCAGCTTGTGCAAGTTTGCTCCTGCTAACTCGCACTTTTTTGCCATCTTTGCCAACTTGCATTGTTATTTTGAAGCATAGAGAATGGTCAATAATCAAATGTTTTGCCAAATGTATTTAGAGGTACTCAACACAACTTTTAAAATGAGAAAAACCACAATGTGCTTTCCCAATCAAAATCATCTGCGTTGGAAATCAAGAAAGGAAATGGAAATCAATTTCAGCCCCCAGAAGAATTTTAAGAAGTGCAACACGCACACTTTTGTTTAATGGAATTTGTTACAAACTGACTCACCGGTGCCTATCAGTAATATATTATCATCTGTACAGCCATAGGCATGATTATTATTGACTCTCTCACCCTGAAACAACACACCTTTCACCAGCCCAATTCATTGCGAAAACCTCTGCCAGGCTAATTTTCTGATCCCATAACAAATCATCCGCTGCTCCACTGTGCCAGTCCCTTCACTGGCTCCCCCCATCCCCATGAATTTCAGAGAAACCCCTGAAACTTACATACCCCCCCCAAAATACTCTAACTGCCCTATTTCCTCTGCCCATTACTTGCGTCTCTCCTGAATCATTGTCACTTCTTCTTGCTCTTGTATCCATTATTTTACCCAGGCTCAACTTTTCAATACTTACTAAAAACCCACCTGTTGAAAAAAGTATACAAACTATGCTCCTAATATCATCAACTTCTACAATCAAATCTTCACTATCCAAGCTCTTTCTCACCTTCTTTCCCATTATCCCTCAGCCTGCTAATAGACTGTACGCTCACAACAGCGTGGCCATCTTCTCCTTCTTTAAAACTGTATTTTGATGTCTACTAATGTTATTTTTTTTATTTTGTAGGCTTAAATGTTTTTCTATCGCCTCCATTGTAATAGCTCTATGGAATCTGTTGGCTATAAATAAAATCTAATCTAATCAACCTCAGACTAGAATTTGCATGGCACCGATAAAATGACGCACCCTGTCTGCCTTCAAGGAAAAGTAATGACAAATGTATCTGTTTTACTTTTGATGTATCAAGGGCATGAATTTGAAATGATATATATTATATTTCCTAGCTCACAGAGGCTTTTGTTATATTACCAATAATTCCAGGGACAATGTTGCTGAGATGATGCTAATTGCAATAACTCTTCCACTTTCAGTACCACAAAGGAGCTCAATTAAATCCTATAGTGGCTGTGAGAGTCTCTGCTTGCCTTTTATACTTAACCCAGGTGCCTTGTTACTGATGGCAGCAGTAAAGAATTGAAGGCTATCAATACTGCCATTCTTACAACAACATTAAATTGAACATAAACATGCCGGTTCCTGCAGATAGTAGGTTAATGTAGAGCTAAAATAGTACAATAACAGCAAGGACACTTTTACTCAATTACAATACATAGATTTCATTGTCTGTTTGATCAACATATTCTGATTTTTATTTCTCATTTTTAAAGGATATACATGGATTTTAAAACATTAAAGATATACTGATTTTTTTAATTAAATTGCTTAATTTGTTCCTAACCTGGATATCAAATTAAAGTTAAACAAAAATAAAACTTATAAAGCCTTATGGTTTAAAATTCAGTTCAGGTTCCTGTGGAGATATGGATGTATGTTCTCTAAGGAGGATACTGTGTGTGCTGTTTAGTTTATTATGACGCATTGTGATACTGTGATGTATTTCCTTCTGCTGAAAGTTTAATAAAAACAAATTAACAAAGAAGACCTTTTTCTCATGAACTGTAGCTCGTTTTCATGGCGTTTCTTTAGTACACAACTTTTTCAAAAACGATATCTGTTTCAGAGTCCCAATAGTCTTTAGTCAAATGTGCATCTTTTTATAGGACCAACACAGAAAAACGCTTAAAGTTACACACATTTCAGGATCTCAGGAGTCTGATTTTGTTTCAAATACAAAATTAAAAACATATAGAACCAAAAAGTATTTGATGTTAGGTAAGAACATTTCAGCCTATCTAATCTACCTGATGTAAATACAGAAAGGTTTGATGCAAACCTTTAAAACACTTTAAACTGACACTGTCTCCAAAAATAACCAACCTGAGCAATAAAGAATATAAAATTACCTTACATTGGTTTACATTTTTTAAGATGCTACTTGACAGAAATTCCATTACAAAACCATGTGTATTAACACGGAACTCCCCACCCCGGTGCAATAACACCCACCCTTTTGGAGGACTTTGGAATTTGTGCCCATTCATCCATTTGTGAGGTCAGACACTGATGTTGGATGATAAGGCCCGGCTCGCAATCTCCGTTCTTGTTTATCCCAAAGGTGTTTGATGGAGTTGAGGTCAGGGCTCTGTGTGGCCGGTCAAGTTCTTCCAGACCAAACTCATCCAACTATTTACAGACCTTACTATGTGCACTGGGGAACAGTCATGCTGCAAAAGGCCTTCCCCAAAATGTTCCCACGAAGTTGTTTTGGTATGCTGAAGCATTAACATTATACTTCACTGAAAGTAAGGGGCCCAACCCCTGAAAAAACAGCCCCAGACCATTAATCCTCTTCCACCAAATCTTACAGTTGGCACTCTGGTAGGTAGCGTTCTCCTGGGATTGTGCATAGGGATCTTTGGCTTCTGTGCAGCTACTCACTCATGGAAAACCATTTCATGAGGGTAATGAGTGTGGCTGAAACACCTAAATTCAATAATTAGGAAGGATGTCCAGATACATTTGGTCATGTAGTGTATTTCCATCTGAAATTGTTCTCTCTTCTGGTGAAATGCATCCATGGAGATTTCCCTTTTCTTGTTCCATATAACTCGTTCACCTATGAGTATGTCAAATATTTTACAAGCTGCAAAACGTCCACCCATTCATGTGGTTCATGGAATAACCAAAAATAGTCTGCCCGTTTTGCATATCTTCTTCTGTATATTGTTAACCATGATCTGCCAACTTAATCTCAACAAAACCAATGATTTGATTTTTAATGTCTTCTCAGGATATATGGGCTACTGGTACTCTTTGGCTGTCTAAATCTCAGTCTGAAACTTCTGAAAATGATTTTAAAATAGAGTTAAGTATTTGTGCAACTGTCAAAATTGTTGCTGAAGATTCATGGACCACAAGTAAATCCAGTTATTGTTTACAAAACCTCTAAGGCACAAACACATCTCCTTATCACTAAATTGACTAATACAGATACTCTACCAAGTAGACTGGAGCTTAACAACATATTTTTTGTCAAGTATCTTTGTTAGATAACAACTTTTTTATATATATTTATTTGTTTATCTGTGTGTCACTAGGGCTCTATGCAGCCCCTTATGAACCGACCGCAGAATACACTGACTGTTCCATCTTCCCTTTTTCGTATATATAGGAAGTTAAATGGGTTGGAACTAGGTATGAACTGGTAAAACTAGTTATGCCAATGAGTGTGGCTGTCCACAAATTAAAGAAAATAAGGCAGAGTTGGACAGAACAGGGTTGGGGAGGTGGCAGAACTAGACACCAAGGCCCATCAGCCATAGATGAAAAAGCTGCTCCAAAGGATTGGTTGTCCATACTAAATCAGTTTCCAGGCTATAGACTTCCATGAGTTATGTCGTGGTATGGACATGTCTGTGTAGACACTTAGGTGTAAGCATTCTTTTACCCTAAAGATTTACGTTCAGACATTCCATTCCACAAAAAGCCTTAGTATGCTCAGGAGATGCAAACTCAGCTGAGTCTGATCAGTTAAGGTAACCCTTAAATGCAACTGAACTTTTGACTTCTTAGTGAATACACTCAAATAAATAAACCAGGACCCAGTAAAAGATTATTTTGTGGTGTAATTTTATGATTGCACATTTGCAGACTTAAATCACACATTACTTAAATAAATTGTTTCTTGTAAAAGGACTTTGAGAGTTTGCTTTGCAATGCAGTATGAGTTCTGAAATTACCACAACTTGGATGAGTTTCAGCGCTTACCATGAAACAAGGCATCAGAACCTTCATTTTGCTACTTAATTCCACCACTAATTCTTTTCTACTTGTGATCAATCTTGATTATGCAACTAAATACAAATGTCTTTTGTGCGTTCATAGCTGCTGAATACAAATCTTTTCCAGTCCGTACATTTTAATGCGTGCATTTTATCATGATACATTTATAATGTCTTATGCAAAATTCATCTCAAATAGCATCGAGACACAAATTTTAGTTTAATACGCAATGTGCGCTGTTTTGTATTTTAAAAGACCGGCATACGAGAGTAAATATTCTGCTTTTAAAAGTATAGATATGTGGTATAAGAAACGGGATAACATTTTTGAAAATTTTAAAGGCAAAGCACAATTAAATGATAATTTTTCAAAAAAAAAAGTGATTTTTCAATGTCCTATTTGAAGCCAAGACTTCTGTATTATGGGTCATACCTGCTAAGGTCCCAACGTGAAGAAACAATGAAATCACTGACCCTTGGTACTTCATGGAAGCACTAAACAGGGTTCTGAAATTGGGTTCTCCATTACTGTTTTGGGGATTATGACCAAAAGAAGCTGGTAGAAAAAATATTCCATGTGGTTTATTTTTCAGGCGCTAAATATTATTCCTGAAGGTTTGAGCTCTAACGTAATTACACAATAGGGTCTATGTTTAAAGTTGAAGGTTAAGTTGCATAGGCCAGCACAAGGAAGTTAGATGAAACTGCCCATCACTTTATTGACTAAAGTAAACACGTCTGGCAAACCAACCACAGTTCATGTTGCCAATAATGCCAATTCACAGTGAGTTATGAACAAAGGGCATCTAATCACATAATGGTGGCTTGAGTTGGAAGTCAAGGTAGAAAAGGTCTTCAGCGTGACAAAATCAACTTGACTCATTAAGAACAGATTATGTGGTGATGTTACAATAGGGAGAGTGAACATTAACAATAACATAAAAATTAACAGTATACAAAACCGGCAAAAACATTAACGCACATTAGGGCATACTGGTACAGAAAAGGTCACAATCTATAAATATTAAAATAGGATTCAAATGGGACAATCTGGCGAACCACAGGAATCCATCCC
Organism: Spea hammondii; assembly: GCA_029215755.1. Taxonomy (NCBI): domain Eukaryota; kingdom Metazoa; phylum Chordata; class Amphibia; order Anura; family Pelobatidae; genus Spea; species Spea hammondii. The sequence continues at coordinate 14,539,540 of JARDYJ010000002.1, read as the reverse complement.
CAAGTAAACTGACAGACATAGCTACAACGAAACCTTTACTCTAAGGGAAAAAATCTAGATACTGGAAGAATCCAGGTGCAAACATTTAAAATGTAAGTAGACGTAATAATAACAAAACATGAGGACCTACCTACCAGTGCCCTAAAATGTATTTTTTTTTTATCCTGAACTTGGTGTTTTAAATGTGTAATGAATGTTAAAACTGATTAGATAATTCACAAAACATATTTCAGGGCATACAGAACTCTGCTCACCATACAACATTCAAGATGGCCAGCACAGAACAGCTGACTTCATACGATCCAGAAGAGATTGTGACAAACCGCGGGTCATGGCCAAATAGGGGTAAACATATAGCATGCCTGCCAACTTCTTACTTAACCACACTGAGAATACATAACATTAGTCTTTAGTTTCTAATACAGCTACTTTCTCCGGTAAAGCTAGACATTAGACTGGAGGGTACTGGGCAGCAAACTTGGGCCATCCTGCTGATGATGCCAGAACTTACATGAAGCAGTTCATACATCTAATTTCGTCATTACACTAGAATACGAACAATATCCTGCAAACCTAACCTCTAGCTAGGAAGACAAATTCTATTTTATTATATTTTTTACATTCCGAAGTGAAGAATGGATGTTTTACGCTGTAACCTTTAGTATATAATTATTTGCCAAACACTGTATGTTACTTCTGGCTACTGTCCATTGCCTATGATAGATTAATGCAGACTTTAATAGATAAAAAAAAAACTTACTTTTTCCTTCTGATTTCTGATTTATCTCTACTCTAAAGTGTGTCACTGCAATTTATCCTCTAATAATTGCCAGAGCTACAATCTTAAATCACCGGTTATACTTCAGGAAGAAACGCTCAATTTTTCAAAAGAATAATATTGGAAAAAAATACTCCAGGGCGACATGTTTCTTCTTTTACTTCTTAAGATCCAAATACCAAACAGTAGCTCCAATATAAGTAAAATTAATTACTGAATTATCACTGGGTGTAACTATTTACTCACATAATTAAGTATTTGCTATCCATATAGATATTTAGTTTAATCTGGAAGCTTGGTTGGTGGACTTTTCAAGGAAAGTTAGCTATATGTAGAAGCAGGGGAAAATGAGATTTCTATTGCTGATGATCATTAAACTACTGAAAAACTGCAATGTTAATAATTTTTGGTATTTTTTGATGACATAATCTATGTACTATACCTTTTGTATTGAAGAACTTTGGGGGCGCCTACTCTGGAGGAGCAGGGCCGTTGGGGAGATATTTTATCTCATTCTAACTGGCGGTGCAGCCGACCTCACTGCTGAGCGCTGGGACATATGGCCATACCTAGGAACTCTCCGGTTTAACCGAAGATATCAGGGTGAAGCACCTGTTCTCCGGTTCTCTAGGTCAACACCCAAATCCTCCGGGTAGCGGGAGTGGGGGGTCTTGACATCCCGTGATGTCAGCGGGAATGCCCATCGACATCAGTGGGAACGCCCCTGGACGTCAGTGGGCAATCCCGACCGTGTCCCGCAAGGGAAGGCTACAGGTAGCCGGAGCTAAGAAGTTCCCAGGTATGCATATGGCTTGCAACATCATGAGGGAACAATAGAACACATGGATGCAAGGCAAGTGTAACCCAGGATGTTTATGTGTAGGGACAAGAGTGTATGTGTTTAGCGGCAGGGGTAGAGTATATGTGTGTGTACTCTTACAGTCCATCTATTACTGTTCCTGTTTTGGGCCTAATCCTTGCAGCAGTCCTGTCTGCGTTTCAGCATCAGAGATTAGCCACACACATGGACAGGCTGTAGTCTCAAAGGTTAGTGCATAGCTGTGCTACAATCATTAGTTACATTTTTGCTACATTGTAAGCAGTCTGCTGACAGAGGCGAGGCTGCCGGCCCCCTGCATTCACTTTCCCTGCGGCGCTCCTTAGAAGTACCGTAACATTGTGTCTACTGTCAGAGGGGGCACCATGAGGCCGTAATACAGCCTCCCCTGCTAGAAATGTCCAGCTGGCAAATGACTTGGCCTTTATTTATTGTTCAGTTAAGAAGCTGTAGTGAATCCCTGTCAGCAGCTTGAATCGGAAGTAAATAGACAAACAAACAATAACTTTGACTTGGGAGAAATGTTCTGTAGCACATGTAATGTTTGTCACTGCTTGCTACTTGTATTCAGCACACATACGATGTTGATTGTTAAATTAACAGATGTTGTTTTATTTTTATAAGCAGATACAATAAACCATGTTAACAAAATGACAGTACCGCGCTGACTGACTACACACTAAAGACTGGCAGACACGACTACTATCAACTGATTGTCTAGAACCAAACCTAAGAATACTACAGCACAGGGGTACCCAAAAACAGTCGTTACTAAATGCCCCAAATAACCCATGGCAACAGCATTATGATGGACATTGGCAGGCCCCGGACCGGCTGTCAGAAACATCAAGAGAATATCCTTTGGGCTCCCCACTTACCGCTTTCGTTGCACTCCACTCCTGGTGTCCATTTAACAACATTTTATTGAATAGCATTTGGTTTTCAACATCCATTTAGGCCTCTATATTCTGAAACAATTATTCATTTGTAAATTAAAGTTTCTTCATTAAAATGCATACAGATGTCTTCTTTTATATTATTTTGGGGCTCCCTTTATTTCTAATAAAAGGAAGCAGAAAGGCCTCAGTCTCCAATGATATTTGGCTGCTGTGCGTTCTCATTACTTTGCTCAGTTTAGATGAAAATTTTCCCTAAATCCTTATTTTAGTTGACTTTTAATAATATGACTAAAACCTAAAACAAAAAAGCAAAGCTTGAGACACCAATCAGAGCTAATGCTGATATAATTACACTTTTTCAGAAGGGTTGATAGCTGTATGGGATATTCTCTAGGAATTAGTGTGGAATTACCTTAATACATCCATTTCCTAGTAAATAATTCAGGAGAAATAAAACATTTTACTCCATGTAATAGAGCTTTAGAATGTTGTATCATTTATTTATTTATGTCACAATCTAACTACTGGAAAGAGGAAACAAACAAAAAACATATTTGTAGTCTTTTGTGCTTTCACTTTTCTCAGTACAGAATGACATTTCAAAATCATTTATTCATAGAACTATAGAGCTCGACAAGAGATAAGAACCATTCGGCCCATCCAGTCTTCCCATTTTTCCTGCTGTAAAGACTTGACTAAGTGGAACTCATACCAATCTTTTATTGTTGGTATCAGATTCCAAATATGTTTTCAAAACCATTGTGCTGGGTTTTTTTTTTTTTTTAAACAGTTGTAGTTTTTGCATGATGTTTCTAGAATGCTGCATACCAGTCATATCTTAGCACAATCTACTAGACAAACACACCTTGTCAAACTACCTGCCGTAAACAATAGAATGGCTCAGCCTCAATCACCATGCTGAATGCAATCAATAATGAAAGTCAATAGACAAAGGGGCTACGTGGCACTGCTACAAAGAGTAAATATAATCCTAACCAATAACCCCAACCCTTTTATTTATCAGGTGAAAAGCCCCTGTGATTCTTTATACATTTGTTTTCTCCTGAAGTTATTTTATTATAGATTGTAAGCTCGGTTGAGCAGGGCCCTCCTCACCTGCTGCCAAATTGTGATATTATATACTCCTTATATGCCCTGTCTACCCACGGAATATGATGGCATAAAATAATAAATAATAATAATTATGTGGTTGCTTGGTTCACATCACGTTATAGGTGTTTAATCGTGTTACGCCCCACTCATGATATAGCACCCCGCATCTTTGCATTGAAGTGCACCACCTGGGCATTGAGTCTACACAGTTGCTAGAGGTCCTACTTGTCAAAGCTAAGAGTCCAAGAATATCTAACCCTAGGTGAGATTTAGCCATAATAGAGAAGCACCACACTTGTCAGTTCTTCTTTTAGAGAGCTAGATAGACTTCACTAACTGGATTCTGATACGGGCTGGGAAGTATCTAAGGAACAGTTTAATGTATATCCAAACCGGCATGCAAGCCATGGCTCAATGTCACATATTCAAATACAGACATACAACAGAGGCGATGGACTGTCTTTCAACAACTTGTAATTGTTTGATGGCTGTGTGCACCATGCAAAGCTGAAGAAGATTTTGCTTCTCATACTTCAGATCACCAGAGTTACCCTATAACTGGGGAGATATCAAATATTCATTTTCAATAAACGTCCGCCATTTAAAAGTGCCATCTGGTTACCCTACTATAAAGAAACTAACAATATTCTATGTCATCGATGCCTCTACAAATGTATATTTCCAAACCATTTCCAGGCCTCGGCTGGTTGTAGAAGCATATTTTTTTTCTTTCTATTTTTATCTATTCTCAACTATAACCGGACCCATTAGAAAAGGTAATTTGAAAAAAATAAAAATAAAACCCAATCACTCCCTGTTTTAAACAAAGATAATTAATGGGTATTATGAACGCCATTCTAGTAACTTAATATATACAGAACATTTGTTGTTTAGCTGTTAACCATCAACTTAATTTGAAAAGGAGTGTTTTTCTTAGCAGAATGATTTGCCATATGAAATATTTTACATTTCACTGTGTAATCACTCAACCTGAATTACACATTCTCGCTCGACGAATTAAGCTTAAACAGACTCCAATCTTTCTATCAAATTGGCAATTTATTTGACGCCTGCTTATAGTTAGATATAGATGTTTGGATATTACTTAAGTTGAATTACCAGAGTAGTCTTAGCTAAGGCCTAATTCTTCATATGGCTTACGAAAGAGGAAATCTCCATTAGGGAACCGTATAATAAGCCTGGCAAGATCAATTTCTAGAAAGTAACCGCATACGTATAACAGCGCAGATTACCATCTCATGTATTAAATATAAGCGCAGAATGAAAAATAGCCAAAAGGAGATATAAAACTTATTTAGTATGAGTTATATTATTCTAGTGCATGCAAAGACGTTACCAAAAGGATTGAAATATAGGAATCTTCTTGCATTCTTGTTTGCATATCCCTTGCCAAGCAGCAGGTAAATTTAACAGGAGCAGAGCTAAATATATCATGTCCCCCCGCACGTTGTTTGTTTTCTTCATTAAACTATAATTTGTTGGTCTGATGAATCCTCTAATAAATCAAACTAAACACGAACCCCTTTCTGGTTCATATACATTAATATGCTTCTCACCTTCCTTAAAATGTAATTGATGACAGATGGAGACAAAAGGGGGTTCTTTCACACTTGGTGGGACTGCACGCCCCTTACGTGTCCGGATGTACCTAATGATAACAGACACTTTTGAAACGAGGGTCTTCTCGGACATCGTGGTAGATGGGCTATATATCTTTGTTTGTTACGATAACAATATTATACTGTTTACCGATCCTCAAGACCAGGAAATCTGGTCTTAAACTTCAGACATAGGACCGACCACCAGCCTTTCGTTTTGGTCATCCTTTTACCAACTCTCTATTAGACATACGCATCGGTTCTTTTTTTTTTACACCGTATTTATTTTTTCATGTGGTTTTGGTTTTTCAATAACCCAAAGATTCTTTAAATAATAACCTTTTAAAAGTCAATCACAAAGATTCTGTTGAAGGGGCTCACTAATTGTTCTACTAAGGGTCTTTATGAAACCTGTCAGACATTCTCAATAGTTTCACCGGGATCTAAAATATAGAAACATATACAATACTAGTTAGAAAAGCACCAAAATCGGCTCATTCACTATGAGATTAGACTTTCAGGGCAAACTTTTAGTACTATCTCACAGCAGGGAAGAAATCCCTGTACCTGGTATTGTGATTTCAGATGTATTAAGGTGTTATGTACCTTCAAAAAATAAACTCTGCTTCCGTCTCTATTTCCCGGTCAAAAATCAGAAAATCACATCTTGATCGTTCACCACAAATTTGTTCTACAATAGACAAATTTGTCATGGAAGATCTAAGACTACTTTTTTCATCAAGCACTGACAACACACAGAGATCCTTGAATAAGGAAAATGCAGGGGGTGTACAAACGTGTTTCTGGGAGAGAAGTAGCACAGATGTGGCAACATTTCCCCTGCATTTATGGAAAAAAAACAAATATGTCTTGTATACTAGAACAAAAAGAAAATGTATGTTTCTGCATCAATGTTTTAAGATTATTTTATTTGTTCTACTTTGCAATTCATAGCGACAAAGCACAAGGTAATGTTTCATCTGGTTAATTGTGTTAGCTAAGTTCCTGTCACTGGATGTCTTCATAAATGAACTGCTGAAAGCTTGATAGACAGTTTTGATGTATGTGTATGCTGATTATAATGCTTCCTGTATAGACTACTCCGACCTCTTTGACCTTGAAGAACGAATAAGACCCAATCATTCTGCAGCTCCAAGGAACACAACCATCAAAATTCTGTCCATTTAAATTTATATTCCAAAACAGTCTTTACAATTTACAACGATGATTTTTTTTTAAATAAAAATATCAGGTCTACTTAATCTAGTCTGTCACTCAACCTTTACCTCCTCTGCTCACAGTGACGTTAAGCAACATGGTGAGTGTGCCACTGGAGCACTTGGGTGTTCATTAAATGACAATGATGTCCATCCATTGCTTCTTCTGCAAACCTGTCTGTACAGGATTAACCTGAAATAATAGAGAGACAAGGGCAAGTGCCTTCCCCCAACATTTCGGCCGCTCAAAATGGACACCATTTTAGGAGTGTGGTTGGGGCATGGCTGGTACAGGAGCCACAACGTATTTTCTCACCTTGAACATCATATGATATCAGCTTCCGTGTATTATGAGGATGCCATTTGGGATCTATGTTCGAGGTCTGGGCTGCAAGTTGATTATCCAGATTTTGCGCCAAGTCAGCCCATGATTCTCATCGAATGCAAAGCAGGCCAGTATTTAAAATTCAGGACTGTCACACTGCCACACAAGCGGCACAGTTGGGGGGTATGTAGGCGATATAAGAGAGGCTACCTTTCAGTCCCTTCCCCCCATGCCTCCCGCATCTCACAATGTCAGCATTTCCACAATCTAGTTTAAAATGATTTGTATCAGGATATTGCAAAGAGAAAGAAAATACTCAATGAAGAAAACAAATGTCATGCATCCTCGCTGACAGAACATGTAGAGTGTGTGCCCTCCATTATACAAGGTCAGAAGAGTGAATGTATCCGTAATGGGTCATGAGATTACATTACAGAGAATCTCAGGATTCTTTATTATATGGAAGGTTTCTTTCAAAGAGGATATTAACAGAGGAGATGTGTTTGAATTGGTTAAAGACATCACACACTGTGAGCCTTGAGTCTGAGAGCACGGAGAAATGAAACATTGATATCTGTTTTGTATGATTCATCTTAGGACAGCATGCGCTAAATAATTAGAGATTATTATCCTGCTAATTGCGTGATATTAGGAAATTGGAATGCATAGCTCTTATTTTAGCAATTACACTGAAAGTTCATATGAAAAGTGTGGAGAGAGATAAAAAACACTGCAAAAAGAAAACTCATTACAAAGAAGTCAAAGAGCTGTAGCGCTAGTAGAAGCCAACTAATGCCTGCGATTCATTTCAAGCTTAGTCCTTGTCCTGCAGTATTAGGATGTTTTTTTAATCAATTTCATTAGCATTTCCTTCAGTAATGTAAATAGTGTATTTATGAGTGTGCGCTAAGCTTCTAATCATTTTTATAGTTGAAGTTGGTATTAGTATCTCTGTCTAGTTCTGGGTATTTTATTTAATATTACCACAGCAGTGAGATGGGGAAAGTTAGACAAAACACAATGGTTTTACAGATTTTAATAACACTCATCTTCCCGCTAGTAATACTCACTCTAAAGATGATCTGTAACTTTACCAAATACTACAGTTCAGAATTTAATATATTTAATAAATGTAAGTAATGGTGGTTATAGATTAAAACAAGCGGTATATGTGTTAAAAACACACCATTTTTATTAATAGGAGCAGCCATCTTGACTTCCTTTTCTGTCTGATATAATTATAAATTGTTCCTCCCTAGTATGTAAAAAACATTGACTGACACGCATTGATTGACATGCAAAAAGCACAAGATTGGTTAAATAAATAAATTCAATGATTTAAAAAGCTCTGTAGAGTTCTACGTATTAAACTTAGGGCGAGTAGGCCTTGGGCAGCAGGTCCAGAAGGGTGCAGCCTCGCTGCCACATAAGAGGGAGCCAGTTGCCCTACTGGGCCATTAGGGTCCCTGTAGTGCCACTGCTCAACAGGTGGGTTAAAATGGAAATCACTGATCTCCCCAACCAGCTTATTACCACTATGGAATATGCGGAAACACTATTGCCACAGTCCTCCATAATCTTCTTCACCAGAGGCGGCAATCACGGGCTGGCAAGGTGTCTGTGGATGAATAATGCCACCACAATTTGTGGTGTCCGCCCCCTGCCAGCTCTCTGGACTGCCTGTCGATGGAGTTGCAAGGGAGGTTGTGGAAATCATGGATCTCCTTCTAACTGGTCCAAAATAAACAATAATAAAACAAGGTCTCTTAATACAGATGTCTGTTTCACTGCTCCCATGCGAAGCATGTCCAGTATTAATCCTAAACACAAGGATATTATGTAATATCTCAAAGCTCAGCACTGAAGCCACACAGTATGATGGCACTCTGAAACAGAGGTCTGTAGGAACAGACCTTACACTTCCCAGAGGATTTAAGAAAGGTAAGAGATGGGTAGAAAGGCAGAGAGAAATATTGAGATAATGAAAAAGATGAGAGAAGGAAAGAAGGTGGAGAGATAATGACAAGGGGGAAAGATAATGAGAAATAGGGAAGATTGGAGATTCAGGGGTTGGGCCTCTTAGTTTCAATGATGAGTCCCGCTGTACGGCATACGAGACATTTTTCACAATTGTATGCTTCCGAATTTTGGCACCAGTTTGGGGAAGGTCCTGCACTGTTCCAGCATGACTGTGCATCTGTGCACAAAACAAGGTCTATAAAGACATAGTTTGACAAGTTCAGCACGGGAGAACTTTAGTGGCTCTACAGAACACTGATCTTAATACCACTGAATATCTTTGGGATGAATTGGAACGCTGATTGTGAACCAGGCCATCTCATCCAGCATCAGTGTCTGACCTGGGTCTAAATTCCCATCTACACATTCCGAAACCTTGTAGAAAGTAGACTTGTGCATTCGTCTTCGAAAGATGTGCGTTTTCGTATTCGTTCCGAAGACACGCCGAAGAGAAGACAGCGGCGGTAAAACGTAGGCGAAGACGAAGACACACACCACGAAGATCTTCGTGATTGTCTTCGTCTTCGTCTACCACTCTCCCCCCCTTCTAACTTACCTTGGCATTGCGGCAGTTCACGGAAGTGGAAATCTGCAGGTTCACCGTCACGGGTTACAGGGCAGTGCGAATGAGCCCATTGGTCGCCTACAGAGGAAGACCCTGCAGGTGACCAATAGGCTTACTCGCACGGCCTTTGTAACCCCTGACAGTGAACCTATGGATTTCCGCTTCGATGCTGCGTTAGATAACAGGAGCGGAAATCCGTAGGTTAAAGGGCCGTGCAAGCAACCAATAGGCTCACTCGCACAGCCCCTTAACCCCTTAAGGTGCAACAAGTGCACCAGGAGCCTAAAAGTCTGTACGAGCGACCAACAGAGTCACTCGTACAGACTTTTAAAACCCCAATGCTGCAACTTACCCTGCAGATCCCACTGCTCTCCCTGTTCTATCAGTTAAATGTCCGTACAACCGACCAGGGAGACCAGTGGGATCTGCCGGGTAAGTTGCAGCATTGGGGTTTTAAGACTCTGTAAGAGTGACCAACAGGGATAGAACAGAGAGACCAATGGCATCTGCCGGACAAGTTACGGCACCAGGAGTTTAACAGTCTGTACGAGCGACCCTATTGGTCGCCAGCAGGGGGCTCGTCTGCCATCAACCATTGGCAGACGAGCCCCCTGCTGATGACCAATAGAGTTGCTCATACGGACATTTAAACTCCTGGCGCCAGAGCTGCTGTGGTACGCGTTAACCCCGTATTAACCGCTTAACCGGAAAAAACGAAGAAAAACCGAACATGAAGAATGTCCACGAATATTCGCCCGAAGAGAAGACAGGAACAGGCGAATATTCGTGGAATACGAAGATTTTTTTCCCACGAAGACGAACACGAAGACGAACACGAAGAGCCCCCTGGTGCCCAAGTCTAGTAGAAAGCCTTTCCAGAAGAGTGAAGGATGTTAAGGTTGCTAGTGGGGAACAAACTCCATATTAATGCCCATGTTTTTTTGGAATGGGATGTCCAAGAAGCATATAGTCATATAGTGTACCTGCTGTAGAGGCAGCTCCTCTCCTTGTCTGACAATGCCTAAAATTAAGTCAGAGCTCACAGGCAGCATGGGTTGTCCTACTACAAGTTGGGTACACAAGGCATGTTACTCCTCTGGGGTCCTGGAGTAATAGGTCCATGTCCTCCTTTGTTAATCTGACCGCAACTGTGAGTCTCATCGTCTCTGAAAATCTAATGATTGGTTAATTAGGCAATCAACTCTTGTATATTCAAATCTTTTGTAGCCACAGATCATTTTGGAAATCCCTAGTCCAGTCCTGATCTTGGTTATATTCTCTTTCATATTTGGCTAAATATTGTCTAAATGCAATCCTGTAAAATAGATAAAGGGGTTCCTTGTTCAGCAGTCACCCAAACTTAAACAGTAGTGACTCTTATATGCACATGTATAAATATTTAATTGTGTACTTAGATGTTCATTACATGGATCAGTACACTAAAGCCTTACAGTTTAAAATGAATTCCGTGTAAAATGGTTTGCATGATGCAGATAGAACTCATTCTAGGCATCACTAGGCATAAAGAGCAAAAGGGGATGGCAGGATCACAAATTGGTGAAACATGTTTGAAGTTGGAGGAAATGTAAGAAGAAGAGGTGGATATAGTTATTGTTACGCCCTAAATTGCTTCTGGTTGGGCACATGCTTAGTCTGTATTTTTAAGAATCTGGCTCTTGACCAAACCAGGGCAAAAATAATTTTTCTGTATTATGTGATTGAATACTCAATGCCTTAAACTAGGTGTCTATGAACAGCTTAACTCGTCCTGGAAAAATGAAATGTCTCTACAGGTTAACTCTTTATATGGTTATCACCTACATTTCTCTATCGCAAAATGACAAAACTGGCCTCCTATGAGAAAAAAACGCAACCGTACCACAGAACTCATAAAACAAATTCAGAAAGGATCCAGTCAGAGACCAAATACTGCTAAAGCCCTTGTTATGTTAGATTCTCTAGTGGCTATATGTGCAATTATAAATTATACCCCTCAAAAAAAGCTTCTTTTTACAAAAAAATCTTTCATCTGGAACAATCCAAAAGGTCATTGCCATCTGCCCCCTTGCATGATCTCCATTGCTATTTTGAGGGTTTTCAATTTCTTTTATGTCATGGTAAAATAATAATGGAAATTTGTATATCAAGACCGATAAAGTAACAAATTACTGCATTTCTTCATATATATGATATTTAGGGAAACACATTGACAGCTGAGCTGTAAATACAAATGATTAACATACATTTTTGGTTCTGAGCCAGTGAATTCTGAAATTCTAAACACTAAACGAGGACAGCTAACGACACTATGATGATATTTATCAATCTGTAAATATTCAATTTATTTGGAGAAATAAATTATTTTTTTCATTGCACATCAGGCACTAAATGGCACATTTTTATTTGGGCGATAGTTAAATGATGTATGATTTGAAAGCACTCATTTGTGAAAGTTCCTCTAAAGAAAAACTCATTATAACAATAGGGTTATGCAAATTGATATAATAAAATATAAAGTTTATGTTTTCTTTTTACGGGAGAGTGTAACATACAATAAACAACGACATTATTTTCTGTGGGTCACTGAAATGCAGAATGGAGGAATGACCTGATCCACTAGAAAAGTCACATTGCTCCTCTTCTCCTGATGTGATCCAAGAACATCGGGGGTTATGCTTAAAAAAATTCAGATTCTGGTGCAATGGATGAAACATGTTCTTATGACTATAGCAACTGATAAGCAGGGACATTGGTTGCTATGACAATAAGACCACTATTTGAATTCTGTACCAAGATGTTCATATATAACATTAATTTTTCTGAATTTGGTGTGTCATAAAGAACAAATAAAGGAAATCTAAGCAAATATAATTATATTTGTCCCTATAATATAGAAACATAGAATTTAATGGCACATAAGAACTATTTGGGCCATATAGTCTGTCCCAAACCTTTATCAGTCATGGTTTTTTTTTAGATTCAGGGTGACTATATGCTATCAATGACAAAATGACAAAAATAGCATAGTATTTCGCATTACTTTGCATATTATTAACCAACTGATCATTTATACTTAAACTATAAGCCCAGGGATGCTAGAGAGCAGTCTGTCTGTCTATCTAGTAAGGATATTATGTAGAAATATTGTCATGGCAGAAGCTTACTTTTACTGATTTTAAGCATATACTGAGATATATTACAGCATTACCATTTTGTTTAGCACAGTTGGTTCGGTTAAAAGAAACGTGGGGAAGCAGCACAGGAGAAGCTTGAATAATGTAACTCTCTCACCCTACACTCACACTGACAATGCATAAGAACACCAATTGTTTTAGAACTCAGAAATAAAAATGAGAAGTTTAATTGCTGTTGCTTGCTGGAGAACGTGGAGTAGTACGACAGAGACACCACAGCTAAGTTAAGTAATGGACATGCTGATAGGACCGTCAATCCTGAAGCATCTGGGAAATCAAGTCAAGAACTAAGGAACATCGAGACACATACGAAGAATTAGTAGATAAAACACTTTTTCAAGTGGGGATCTCTGAATCATATTGTTAGAACATAACTCACCCATTTTTAACTTGCAACAAAACCCTCTAGTTATGTCATATATTATCGGGAACAGGGCTTCTTCAAGCAACCTTATTTTTATCAAATAATTGTGCATCTAAAAACAAGACTGTGTGATGTTGGTGTTATGTATTTCAAAAAAACAATTATGTAGTATTTATTTTGAAATGTAATTTCCCCAGATGTTCATTCATATTGGAAATAGATTGGTTTTAGGGGAGAAAGTAGATGAAGGAGAATGAGAGGAGCAGTGTATCTAGACACATGAGTTACAAAGTTATGGGAAATGGATCCATGCAAGCATTGGGGTGGGTCTGTACACCTTGGGTTTGCTGGGGTTGTCTGTGTTGGGTTACTGTGTTTAACATATGTTGGGATATATGGCAGATCTGCTGGACCGAAAATAACAAGATATCTCCAGATGAACCCCTTTTGGTTCGCACATACACATCTACAACTGCAGTAAGAAAAACCTGTCAATGATAAGTGATAGAACGTGTATAGAGCCTACAAGCAGAAGCATATCCACATTGGGCACTGCCGTAGGCCTGACCTAGGTCAATGCCCCCAGCCACATTCTCCACCACCCCTTTCAACGCTACCTTTTTTTATGCATTCTCTGGAGGATGCCCCAGCCTAGCAGTCTTCTGCAGTGTAAATGGGTTGGTTGGGGAGATCTGCTTTGTAATTGGCCCTTTGAGCAGAGTAGGGGTTCTGATCAGCCAAGAGGGCCATCTGCATCTCAGTTTTGTCACCCCTCTGGACCTGTTGGCCTTGGCTAAGATACATCACTGCATAGAAGTGCTGGTAACTTTGATGTGTGAATACAGCATACTGCATGGTTGATATTGTGCTTTTTGTTTAAAATCTTGTATTTATTTTACCTAAAATATTTACTATTGAAGCATTGATTGTAGAAGCGCATACACCTGCAGTAACATGTAGCCCAAAAAAAATCTATTTAAAGTTTGACGTTTTGGAAAACAAGTATTCACTAAGGTTATTCACTACCTGGCTTTTAGATTAAATACCTTATTTTATACACGCCAAGTACTCAACTGTAATAAATTGAAGTGTATTCAAAGGGCCAAAGAAAGAGAAAGATAAATATTCATGAGGTTTTGTAAAGCAGGGCTATCCAGAACACACTTCCTTTCAAGTCTCTGAATAGTGGTTGATCTAACAAGACATTATATGGCTTTGTTTGGAACTTGAGTGTAACAATGTTCAGCTACTGCAGTGCATCCAAAGAACAGAGCCATTAAACACACAATAATTCACTGCAAAGCATGAGAAAATAGGAAGTTCTTTAGTGTCGCCTGGCTCTTACTCTCTTCCATCTGCCGTCATTCAAACAGAAACATATACTACTGGGAGGCATCTAGAATATTTTCTTTCTTGTTTGAAAAAGAGTATAGAGTTACTGTATGTTTTACATTTGTGCCTTTTGATGCAACTGATTGCAAAACTAAACTGAACCCATAGATGTTTTGGACACATTTTGTGTCTGGGAATTACCTTAAACCCCAAGTAATACTGGGCTTTGCATGTCAAAGAGCACCTCACAAAAGTGATAATAGTATCACGCAAACAATAATAATAATCACCCCTGGGACATGAAATTAGTACGTACTAGACTTGTGCATTCGTATTCGGGTGAACATGAAAACGTTTCGTTGTTCAGCCGGAATACCGAACATACGAACATGGCGGCAGCAAAACGTATACGAAGACGAAGACATACAACACGAAGAATCTTCGCGTTCGTCTTCATTTACTAATCTCCCTGGTCCCTTCCCCATCTAGCCTACCTTATCTACGCAGCATCGCAGGGGTTAAAGGGAGCAGAAATCCGTAGTTTGGCCGTCAGGGCTGTGCGAACGACTCTATTGGTCACCTGCAGGGTTGATGCTAGAGGAGGCCCCTGCCAGCGACCAGAGGTCACCCCCGGCCAAGTTGCAGCACCAGGATTTTAAAAGTCTGTACGAGCGACTCTATTGGTGGCCGGTAGGGGGCTCATTGGTTGATGACAGAGGAGGCCCCTGCCGGCGACCAATAGAGTGGCTCATACGGACATTTAAAATCCTGGCGCCAAAGTGCGTACCGCGTTAACCCCGTATTAACCCCTTCCACCAAAACCGAAGAAAAAAAACGAACACGAAGAATGTACACAAATATTCGCCCAAACCGAACACAGGAACGGGCGTATATTCCTGGAATACGAAGATTTTTTCCCCCACAAAGACGAACACGAAGACGAACGCCCAAGTCTAGTACTTACTTATCTGCACTCAGAATGAGTCATTGGTGTACACAATTCATATGTTCAGTAATTACATATTTTAGAGATTTCATTAAAACAGGTTAAGAACAATTTCAAAGTGCCCACTTCTGCTCCATGAAGGCAAGGATGAATTACCATGTATGTAAAGTGATTACAAGGACGACCCCTGGTATCTTGCGTAGGGCTCTACTGAATGTTTC